>LUCH01000102.1:184717-345899 GCA_013368495.1 Paragonimus heterotremus | reverse complement strand
CACATAGCCGTCTGCTGGTTGTGTTATATCGCAGCTGGTAAGCGCGTACGAACTAACATTACCACCTTGCAAAATTCCACTACTTAAATCTACCAAAAGTAGAACGTCGCTTTTTGTCATCACGAAACCAGGTTTGAACTACCAACACATGGTTATAGTCTACTGACGAGTATTTCTATTTTCCGTTTGAATATGTTAGGAAAACTCATCTAGTTTGTGTATGCACTGTTTGGAAACAACTGATCGTTCAATCACTGAAATTCTTCATGTTGGCTACGTGGCTATTATTAAAGCCCTGACCACGAGTACGAAATTGGTGGAGGTGACCAAATTGCAACAACGCTTTCAACCACCCACGACACAGTTATGAGTTTGTACTTTTTTTAAAACCAATTACTCAGGCAGTCTGACTTTGGGCACTTTAGCAGCATACTCAGTCTACATACTTTGTGCTAGCAGTGAACTGTCCAGTATGTTCAGGAGGTTTAACTTTCGAAGCATTATTTTGTCCCCAATGTTGCTTCATACTAATGACATAATTCTGGGGCGAATTATCCATTATCAGTATGATATGGGTGTACTATAAATAGCCCCACTTCGTCCAGCCGATGGTCTACGGCTAACTGCCTACAGTTGATTCCTGCTGAATGCAAAGCTACAGACGTCCGCCATCAGCGTTGACTAATTTTCATCCAGGTGATCACAAACCTGAGTTTTCCGTATACGAAAACCACCAAGAAAATCTATTGATAGACGCTTTGGGTATGTCTGTTAAGTGTGCGGTCGTTAAAAAAGTGCATACAGAGAACCCGTTGACGACTTCTCTCAGTACTCCCCCGCATTGCACAACTCCACTGTACGTCCTCTAATGGAGACAAACTCAGGTTCTTGCCTGTATTTTATACGGGGCATGGCTCTTATGGAAAGTATGCAAAAACGATCTATTAAGAGAACTGTCGGATACAGAATGATGTGTTACCAAGGAGAGCTGGTAGTAATTGGTTAGCTCTCAATGGATAGCTCCCGGTGAACCAGGGACTAATGTTTAAAGGGTCACTCTTCTAGAGTTGGCGTTCAAATAGGCAGATTTATGTGTTGGCCGAACTCATTGTAATTATGTCCTCTATGGACTAGACTGCCCAATGGTGTGATACCGTTCGATTCACATGGCATGTTCAACCTGTACTTGATAAGCCTCTACTTGAAAGTCGCCAGATGATGTCCTCCTAGCTACCTCATCTAACGTACTTCCACGGGTCGCCAGACGTGTTAATAAGACCGCCTACATTTTATTGATAAATGGATTGAGAATAACACAACGTTAAGAGCATTTTGTTGATTGTCTGTCTGTACGTGCGTCCCTCGTTCGTAGCAGTCCGCTACTGCAATGTGTTCTGCTGTTCAGTGTTGGTATACTGCATATCAGTGCTTTTCTTTCCCCTCTGCTTTATTTCTTTACAGCTATAAATCGCCCGACGAACATGTACCCTCGATCAACACAGATACAGAAACACCTTGCATCAAATATTTGTAATACGAGTGAGTAGTTTGTCAAATTTGATAGCCCAGGTTAAGCCTAGATTTGAAAAAAACTGGGCCTTGTAATAGGCTTCTGTGTGTATGCTCACGTTAACAGCAGACAGATGATGTCTTCTCGGTTGTAAGGTCGTTTTGTGGTCAAGTTTGTACCTCTCACTCATTGGCTATTTCTCACATATACCGGATGGTCTGGGATTTGCTACTTTTGACAACCCCGACTGGAACTACTTTGTCTCAGAGGAACTCAACGGAATAGCTTCGTACACACATTTGAGGATCCCTTCGTAAACCAATAAATAAGCCCTGCGAAGTGACTGTGAAACCGAATTGCTCAGAATGATTCCTGATAGTTCAGGGCACAGATTCATCGGTAGCAAGCGAGAATACGTTATACGCCAAATTGTTAGAGCGTGCTCACTTCTTTTGGCATGGAGTAGGTGTTCATATGTTCAATCGCGATTGTTCATTCGTCGCATAAATTGATGTCACCTGTTTTAACTTGTCGCCTTACGTCATCTGCACCGAGAACATTGAGTCAATAAAATATATTCACCAGCGTCTACCGATCCTGGTAATCGTTCCTAACATTCCGTCTCGTAACATTAGTCGTGCTAACGCAGCTTTATCATCTATCCATACAGCCATTCTAGTGCCTATTGAATGGACTGATGAACGACTACATGTAATCATAGTGTGGGTGGTAATTAAATGCTGTCTTATCATACAGACAGTTGTAGTCACATATGACACCTCGGTGGTTTCAGAAGATAGTGTAAAATCCGTGTAAAATTCATGCCATGTTATACTATTCTTTCTAACGTAGAAGGAAGTGTCGAATTTGCGTAAACCAGAAAAACTGGATGGTGAACTTGGCATTGTTCTTCTACATTAAAAAGTCTCGGAAAATTCGAGCATATGCAATTGTGGACCTTGTTCATTATCATCTTCTTCGTGTTCACATGACTGAAACATCAAAATGATCACTGTGAACTTTAAAAGGTACTAAATTTTTCGGCCGTAGCCTTAGAATATTTCGTTGATTTAGCATCATTTTGTTGGCATTCACTAAACAACGAGGCTATTTACGCTTGCTCGTACATAGACATTAATGTTAACGTCATTCCGCTACACGCGTAACACTGCATGATAGATACTCAAAGCTAATTTATAATGGTGTAGCCTAGACTGTCATCGTTGAGAGTATCACCTGTTAACAAGCGATCAGTTGAAATCTGGGCACATGTGGTGAATAGCGAGTGGGAACGGGATAGTACATTGGAACCATGTTCTGACTCTACAATGGAGACGGTTGTCTATCCACAACCGATATGCACATGCACACAACCATTTATCACACTGTCTGACATCCACTGTATGTTAGATTTTCCTCCTTCCTTAGGTAAAAACTGATTGTATCCTCCAGGTCTATTAATTATACCCTCATGTGATACACTGTGTAACGTACTTGACCGGTCGAGATAGATGAAATATTTCCACAAGTACAGATAATCGAAGTCGATATTGAAGCAGTTTATCAGCTATGTAGAACGAATCACAGTTGCAAACAGAATTTATAAACTCATCATAATTATAATAATATTACTAATATTTTTTTTATAATCACAATAATAACAATCTAATGGGACCAACAAGTTTGTGAAGAGAAATAAGAGGAGCGAAAACGTTTCTTTAATTCGCCATCAGAAAACTGCAGTCCCGATTATGAAGACGGTGCAAACACACACAGAAAGAAAGAGAGAGAGAAATCGATGAAGAGCAGTAAGCTGGAAAACTGCTTATCACCACAGTCCTTTTTACGTAGCAACAAGAGTACAATCACCATCCTGGCTCCATACTGATCGTATAGAGTCGATAAACAGCGAACGATTTTAGAAAGCACACAAAAGAAAAATAACAATGATAATGAATTTCAAAACTCTTACGACACACCTATATAGACGATTGCTTCGGATCTCGTTTACAGCGAAAGCGGGAATAATATAATCATCCGTTTTAATCAACACACAGTGGATCAGTTGATCGACTACACACGCACGCAAGGTTTTACCATGTTTTTCCCAGAATTCAAACATCACAATGGATTGGGACTGTACGTATGAGAAGGCGTTATAGAAGCAGAATGGAAGTGATAGCCTAAAGCCGGAAAAAAATAATAGAAAGTAAAATATAATACTAGAGCGTAAAAATGATTATCGATCCTAAAGACAATTGCTTCTCGCATGAAATCGCGAAGGGTATCTCTCCGCGCCGGAAAACGACGCATGCATTGACATAATTAAGCATTTATATGGATATTCACATATATCCGCCTTGATTCACAGTAGGGTTTTTGTTTTGTAGACGATAAATCATTTCATACTCTGCCTGGCGCTGTTAGAGCAAGAACGCCTCCATAGACCGTCGGCACACGCTACATCGACTGATATGTTGTAATACGCCGGTTTCTGATTTGAATGCCATACCGACTGGTTTAATGAATTGGTTGTGTGGCTGTATGGTGGTCAACCAGTATGATCGCCCATCTTGCCAGTGGAAACAGTTACCATCGTGATTGTTGCACTCAATGAATGGTAGTGCACGAAAATGTTGTAAACAGCTTCCTGGAGATTCCAACGGTTGAATTCCACCACTAGACGATGGACCGACCATCTAGTTTTCATAAGAAAAGCAAAATTGATAGAATTAGCAGTTGCCGTTAAGCAGTCAGGGATGTTGTTTGTTGGAAGCGAAGCCCCGCGACACCAGGGTTGTCCTGAGATCTTATAATTTCTGTGTAACAAGTGACGGAATGTATCCCTGTTTACATTAATGGCCGGATCACACGGTTTTCTATGATCAAGTTACGCGGTGTGAAACGAACAGAATTATTTTATCACAGCGTACTTACAGCAATCTATCTATTGACCTACTACGTATGTATGGGCTATTTTCTTTAATCTACTGGCAGATTTTCTTGCGTTTGTGCAGCAAAACTCTGATTCCACGTTTGAAGTAAACATGATATTAATATACGTCTACTTAAAACTTTTAATTACGTGCGCTAACTGATCAACAAAGTTCAACGTGATGGAATTATCGTCGATGGAAACGCAAATCTCCGGTTGCACGACTAAACTGTTGAGTGCTCTATCCTGAATATGTCCTCTGACAGTGCACCCAATGGGGACCGCGTTACAACACCACACGTCTATGGAATTGCGGACTTAACAATCGCTTTTAAACGTTGGGATTCTGAATTGGATGTTTGATCGCTGAACGTCTGTGGTACATATATGTACAATGAGAGCACATCTACCGACTCCGTACATTAACCCCGTTCATAACAACAACAAAATCAGACGTGCCACCTGTGGTATGATAGTGCGAATTTTGGCAGACTGGTTGCAGTATTTCTGCTGTCCACTCTGCTGCCGAATGGTGTGGTCAACTGTACACAAAAAGGATGGAACTTAACGGTTCTTGTGGCCTTGCGTGCCAACTTATTCGAATTTTTGCGCCAGCGAGGGTATGAACTCTGATCATACTGTTTATGAGTCAGGTGACCAGTTTATTAACGTCTACGTCATTACGTCCAAATGTTTATCTTCAGCTGGTGGCGAATGGTTCTCCGGTTTCTCCGTGATTTATTAGGAGAACAGCCGCATGCTTATTAACTTTGAATCAGTCGAAACGTTTACGTGTATTAGAAAGCCATTGTTATATATGTTCATCATAAAGCAATAGAAATGGGTGACTGGAGACTAAAAACCAGTGATGCAAGTTTTACCGAGTTATCCTAACTTATCACGATGTCTGCACAAAATGGTTGGCAGAGGTATTTGCCTCTTTTTAGACAGTGATAAAACTGCAAAGAACACGTCCAGAACTGTACAAACTGTTTTCCACAACTAAAGTTTATGACTATCCGAGACCAAGCGCACACAGCTCCTGTTTTTGAACAGCTTGTGAGCATTCGGTAATCTGTTTTATTAGTAAGGTTTCACTCCTGACGCAGAGGCTTCTTCAAACCAACTGGATTAGTTGCAATTCTGGTGGTATTTCAGTCAAACTAGACGTAAGCAACTAAACGAAGCAGAGCATGACAGGTCATGGGTCGAAATGTACACACTGGGTTCGAATAGCTAATTACAGCAGGTCGGGGACACGTCAACAGCTAGGCAGAAATTAACTCGATATGGTCTGTCAGATAGGTCGATCAAGAGGTCGATTGTTTTTGAGAAAAGTAAATAAGGGACTCACATTGTGTCAAGAGTATCGTCTCATCCAGCTACCAGCGTGAATCATCTCGATCAATCCAAGACTGGCCGTCACGTGTCCCGTCAACTCTGCTTACAACGCATTTGTTCTTCGTAGTTTCAGTGACCTCTGCAGCTAGGTGCTCTTGTGTAATTTAAACCCTCGTCTAATCACCTCAATATTTTTCACATTAACTTCGTAAACCGTGTCTAGTGCGTGACCAGCGATCGCGGAATCCTCGATCATGGCTTGGTACTGTAATTCATTTCAGAAGGTTTTTCTGATGCCTTCTCGGTACTGATATGCTCTAGTTCTAAATTATGTTACTGTGTGCCCCATAAAAACTTGCGAGCAATTCTAGCATTTTATTCCATATACACAACTGCAAGGGATTTTTAAGGAACACCACTATTTTACGCAATGTTGTCTCCTTTTGAAATTTTTTCTGGATGCATACGTGGTTCAAAATCATACGAACAGTCTCTGATGTCCCGGCAATGTCTTTCCATTCCCTCGGTGTCTTATAAGAAACTGTTCAGGATAACCTCTGTTTATTAACGTAAACACTGTCTCTTTCTGCGCTCTGTTAATCGCATCAGTGCATAGACGTAAAGTCATGTGGAATATTGAGTTTGCAGTGCTACGATAAACTTGGTTTGGGTGAACGCGTTTATAGCTACAAATATTAGGTATGCCTGTAGTTTGGTGATAATCGGTTGTCTTGAGACCCCGTCCTATTCTATGGATCAGACAGTCCAGAAATTACCATTGAACACTACTACGTCAATAGTGGAACATTACCAATAAAGCAACTTACCAATTGTGCCCAAGTTGTTCTGAAACTATGGACGCTCAACCGGTCTCGAACATATTCCAAATAAGTGCCAAATTTTCTTCTTTCCAACATACACTGTGGACAACCGTTTGACTCCAGTAAGTCTGTACTTTTATTATTTAACATATCCCGTGGTTTGTGTCTCATACTACTCACCATGAACCATGAGTACTGAATTATTTCATTAAATGATGTTTTAAAAAAAGATGTATAATAACGACCTAAATATCTGTTGGGCGCGCTTCCCTATCCTTTCAAATCTTGATTATAAAATTGCTTATTCCCTCATTACTGGTCGTTTCCCACGCTTAGGAAGTTTTGGCTTGACATACTTTGCGTTTCGTTAGTTGTTTGAGCTTTTGAACATAATTTGAAAGCGCGTTCACGCCTCAAGGATGTGCGCTGGGCGATCGACTAATCCTTGCAATACATATAAGGGAAGTTCAGCAGAACGCGTCCGTAACTCTGGGGCATCGCATGGTGTGTATATGCGTGCGTTCGGTATGCGTTATGGCCGCTTGTGTGCCCCACTCTCGTGCCGAGACTCAAGCTGCGTTCTGATTGGTCGAGCCTTCAACCACCAACGCCTTGCTCGTCCGTGCACAAGGAAGACGCTACCGCCTGTAAATGGGACAATACTTGCTCTCTCTAGCGTCGTTATAGCCTGGTGATTGCACCCGAATAGGAACACAACACTGAGTTCAAAATTTTCTCCAAAAATCGAGTTGCTAGTGTTTCCATGAATTCTGCCAGCGATTCCCTTGAATTCTCTGGTTGACTGCTAACTTACACTCGAGAAAATGTTCTAATGCACAGTAACAGATGAAATTAGTAACTAATGGTAGTTCGGTGAAGAAAGTGATCAGAGCTGACTAAAGCTACCTAGAGAGAAAGGTAATTCCAAATAGGATATTTGTTAGAAAGTGCATTGTAAAATCCAGCAGGTATTGTTCTCCATAGTGTCGATTCATCGGCGACAGCCAAAATCTGCGGGTGATACCGGTGCTTAACTGGCGTGCAACCATCAGAAAACAAAGTCTGCATTTCAAAATAAACAACAGAAAATATTGGAGCTTGATTCATGAACTGTTCTCCCCAAAATTCGAATATTTCCACCTTGTAATCAGTCAAAATACTTGCATGTGATATTGGGATGTCATCCCCAAGCATTTATTAGATCTGAGATATACATCCCCTCTAAACGGAGTCATTTGATTATCCGTGGCTTTTGTTCACGCTCATAACCACTAAGAGGAAAGTCTATGAACGCACAACCATCTTACAAATGTACTTGGAACTTACCATTGGAAAGCTGAATCCATTCCATGCATTTTCCCATCCGGAGGGGCAACCCTGACCTGCATCTGGACGTTGTGAATGGAAAGCCACCAAACCTGTTCGTGACTGACACACAACGCATCTGAAATTGTATTGGAAAAAGAAACGAACCACTAGTTCTGAGTTTCATCAGTCCGCATTCTAGGATAGCCAAAGTTTGTGATTCGTTACAATTCAGTTGTGACAGTAAAGACCAAAAATGATGAGAAGTGTATATAATCTCAGATTAAAGTTGTGACTGTTGTTAACAATTAGAAACAATTTGAACGAAGAACATGTTTGACTGACTTACGATCATGGGTAAATAGTTGGGAATCTATGGTTACTATTAACTGAACATCATTAACCGTGGATTGTGCCTCTCGTATTCTCGTAGACTCTTCAGCGAATGTAACTGAACGCTCGCACATGACAGTCGGACATGCTTAAGATGAAGTCAACGACACATTGACCATCAAGGTTGCCTCGTGGAAGCAGGACCGACGTTCTATTCCTGGTTGTCACAGGGATATACATTATCGACGGGGTCTAACAAGAGCGAAACTTGAGTCTGGTGCTTGATGAGGTGTGTACAAGACTGTAGGCACCTACCGGGTTCGAACGAGCTGTTAAGTAGTGTGCTCTACCATCTCAGTCTCACACCTCTTACAATTGGACTCGATTGTTTATCTATCCCATTGTCATATGAAATGAACCAAAATGTTTTGTAAGATATACTATCCCCGTCTACCAAATCCACAGATGAACTATTTTGAGTTCCATTACGAATGAACAGTATGGTAGAGTTGCATAAGTAGATGAGACCCAATTTAAAAGAAACTCGAGTTTAATCTTGACAGGTATCAACGACACAAAAAATATATTCGTAACAGGCATGTGTTTTGGAATCTTAGTTATGAAACTTCTTCAGGAACTTAGAAAGTTTCTATGATTTGAGTCTATTCCGCTGTGGATCGATGTGGGCTATCTTTCATCAGATTTAACTACATACAAGTTAAAGACAATAGGTCGTTTTACTTTGATTAAAAGAATTGTTGAAACAAGTTGGATGGCACGGTCGAGCCGCGTAACATGGACTGCAGGATCCAAACCAAAAGCTCAACTGTCTTCCTCTTTCTTGCATAGTCATTTAAGCTTTTTCTCACATTCCTTCGTCACTCATTGTTCCCACACACAACGCGCATCACTGACACACAACATGGATTTATCGTCCATCTTAACGGCTATTCCATGCGCTGAATTATTCGAAAAACGTTGCATTCAAATCACTGGTCAACACTGTAGTGTCCATAAGTCACAGTTACATTTCATAATTCATTTAGTGTACATATCGTTTTGTTGCCTTCATCTGTACACTTGTTTGAAACCATCACTTTTGGAATTGAACCGTCAACACGAATAAACGGTAGTCACCGCGCATCATCTCTGCCTTCTTCATTCGTGCGGATTTTTGAGCTGGTAAAGTGATTAGCTCCGTGTATCAGCTGATCTGTCGACGCTCAGCGTTCACCATCCCAAGCCTCGTGTGGAATTATTCATCGGTCGGGTTCCGGATCTCATCTCTGGCACTGTCTTTTTCCCTTGTGGTGGTCTATTCAATTTAACAGACCTTGACTTTTCTGATATGTCTTCCGTTCAATTTGTACGTCTACCTTTTGAGCCTATCCGTTACGGTAACGGCACTTCTTTGATATTACCATATTTTGGCCATTTTTACCATTCGATTGATCAGGCCACTACAACACGTGTTTACTCGATTTGCCGAATTAACCTATGGACACCTTCCTTTTTCATCAAGGGTAAATTGCAATTTTTAACTATTATGCCGTTTAGTTGAGTAATTATGGGCGGTGAGTAGCAGCTTACCTGGAAATATACGGTTCTGCGCGTTCCACTCTGGTCGGTGTCATCATGTACTGTTCCAGCGTAGACAGCCAGTACGACCTCCCGTTTCTCATGTTACTGTGGCAGTTACCAGTGTTTTTGGCGAAGCAAGTCGCAAATGGCATCAGATTGAACTTGCGCAAGCAAGATCCTGGAGTACCTGGTAGATCAAAGGAAAAGACAATTTTCAACTAAGTGAAACATTTCCTCTTAGGTCTCAATTTGTCAGTAATATATGTTACTGTGAAGCACAATTTGACGTACACTCTTAATGTCAACAGCGTATCTACTTGACGAATGCATGCCTGTTCTTCTCTTAGTTATGTTGTTCTCCAGTATTTTCTCGAACACGGCCAAAGATTTTAAGCTTTCTTCTAGATCCATAAGACATTTATCTGACTGCAATGTTGCTCTTCGTTACAGTCGCCTTGCATTTATAGTAAGTCAACATTTTGGGCATTTAAGTCGCTTGCCATCAAAGGTTTATCCAAGTTTGGTCATCTTTTACAGTCCAAACTATCTAAGTGTATATCCGAATTCTCCACAAGGACCAGATTAAAATTTGCTTATTTCCCTACTCTTGTTCCAACCTATTCTGTTATCTCTTATTTAGCACAATTTATTATCAATCCCGATAGTTTTCCAAAAGAACAGACTGTAGAATTGATTTGATAACTTTTTGTGACGTCTGTTGAAGATTTGGTTACGCGAGTGTTGATTAATTTTCTCCCGCTGCACATAAGACAGTTTCTTGACCAGATGTGAGTATACAGTACTTTTGTACCTGCGAACAGAGTTTACTTTTAGGGATTAGCTGTGGTAGTCTCAACCCAGGGTATTAATCTGTTTGGCGGATTTATTTGTCGGTGTTGGGAGATATTAGCTGAGTACCTGACATAGATGTACACACACATGTATGGTTGTGGGGAATGGATTCTGTATGCAACAGCATAACATTTGGTTGCTTGTGCATACTATCTCGCGAGTATCGTTTACAAGTGTTCTATTGAGCATAACGTGGAGTTTGCGACGAAATTGGATTGCATCTGTACTCGGTTCAGAGAAGTTAGAGAAGTCACAGTTTGCTCTAGGAATATGACTGGATTATCTCTCCCATAGGGTGGAAAACATTTATGTGGGGGAGAGGCGGTCCCTCTTGGGATCACCAACGTAGTCGCTCAACAAAACCGTAGTTTATTTAAATAGCAGGTAATTACTTATTTGCTTATTTGTGATTATGACTACCAAAGTAAAGCATTGGGGGAACAGACCAGCAATTAAGAACAGCAAACGAGATGTGTAACGAACTTAATATTCATGCGCCTCTGGTAGTGATTTTGTGCCCCATCCGGCAACGCTTTCAACCAAAAACACATCGTTTTGTAATACCTCACAGCCTGCACAACCTGCTGAGTCGTCAGAAGCACGTCTCATTACCACTTTTTTCCAAACCCAAGTGTCAAGTTCTTGCTTTGTTGTTGCGTTATCTTTCCCAGCCGTCTTCGCGTTGCCAAAGTAAGGGTTTATCAACTAAGCGATGGGAACAGTTCACGAAGAACTTGTTCGAGCCAACAGGATGGCTAACGGATTACGTGAAATACTAATGTAGTGAGAAGGGGCGATCGTGCCATACTACTCGCACCATTGATATGAAGTAGTGGGACCAGAACATGGATTTTCACATTGAAGTAGCCGCAGGAAAAATACAAAAAACATCGGAATGCAACATCGTATGCAATGGTTCTTGATACGTAAAGGAACTGAACATTAGCGTCTGTGACAAACGTGACGGTGTGGGCCAAGTACCGTGCGTAGATGAGTGTTTTTGGTTGTTATCTTTTTGAAACACATAACCCATATGTTGCTTCCCCGAATTAGTAAATCTTGTGCCATCCGCGTTCTTGGATCACAAAATTACGTTGTTTAGATTGTTATTCCTGAGAATCTCAATCTTCAGCAGGTGAATCTACCTCAAAAAGATAACTACAAGGACGTGGTGATTCCGACGCAGTAGCTAGCATTAGTTGTGAAAAGCTATTCAACAACTGTCGACGTCACTAGCCCTCCTACTAATGTGTATTTAGTTACTCAGGCAAACACACCTATTCAGTTACCATAGCTGTTCGTCAGCGATGCCCAACGCAGACACGTCTCTTTCAACTGTGCCACAATACTTTGAACTTTTGTTAAACTGTGATGTCCTGCTATCGCCAGCTTGTTGGAAGCGCTTAGGAAGACGGGTGAGTTGGTTCGTGATGGGATGAAGTCTTCGGGATATTCCATAAAAAGAATAATTTCAAGTGAGTGAGGAACCACATGACCGAAAATTAGTCTCGCATTGTTGTCCTTAAGGGTTGTTAGTAAGCTACTTTTTGAAACATTGGTTGTCACCGGAGATGAACTTCAAAATACAAAGCGAGCTCCTCCTGGTGATGATTCTATATTCTGATGAAAAACTATGCACTGCTAACCAGTGTGACAACTTAATTGTCAGAAGTTAGCTCTTCTGGAGGGACTAATTCTGGGCTAAGTATTAAAACATGCAGGACTACATTCAAAAACTAGTAGTAAGTTGTGTTTATGTTAACTGACAATTAGTTCTTCCAACCAGTCGGCTCCACTTGGAATGTATCATTAGGCGGAGAACATTTTGCAAACCAGTATGACAAAAACAACCGATGTATTAATGAAAACGGTAGCGATCTTTCTGATGAGCTACTAGTAGTGACAATATAGTTGCAATTTTGTTTACTTTCGTCTGTTTGAACATCTCATCTATCAGTGACTATCCGACACTTCTCCAGCTGTCCATCACATGCTCATGTTTTCGGTCACAGTTGGCTGTCGTCATGCTCCCATATAATCGACCTTAGGCGTGCACTTTTAGTCGTTCTGTGTACTCATATGATAGGTCGCCGTTCGGTGTCCTTGAATGTACGATTTATGGCTTACATTTTCTAGTATTGAATTATTGACTTTTGTAAAGTGATACCGCACCCACAATGTTCTTCTGTGTTCTATAGAGTTGTAGGTTATAGATGCATTAGGTCTTGTAGCGACTATAACATGATATTTTTGTTGAGTTCGGTTGCTTTTGGAATTTTCAGTCGCAGCGTACGATTGTTAGCTCAAGTTCAAGTCCTGCGGTCTTCAATCATATCATGTCAAACGTGTACAAATATTAACATAACTGTCGCGCATATTTTGTGCATATTTTGTGCTTCATTTTATCACTCAACACAACGGGTGTCTGTCAAGTAGGTTGTACCAAATGAAGACTACTTCCAATTTCGTATGTGAAAAGTCTTCTTGGCAAAGTATCTATTTAATTCGGATTTCCACAGAAGATGTATAGACTAGAGAGTGTGACACTGACTTTGACTATTTGGTTTTCAGTGACTTCCGTTCATCCTCTCGGCGTGTTACAGCACACGAAACCAGTGTCGTACACGTTTATCGGCAGTCCACGGCGCATAATGAACAGCTTTCAATTCTCAGGACTTGTAATGATTAATGTGGTACACGAGTAACAACTTCGGACACACTCTTGCTTCAATTCATATTCACGCTGTTGCTCTTAACCGTCCGTGATTTATCCAACTCGTTGCAACTGTGCTTACAGTACCTCAAATTTCGTTTAGCACATGTTTTCAAATTTTTATTTTCTGCAGACAGCATCACCGTTTCACTGTCCGGCTACAGGGTAGCAACATAATATATTGAGCGATCAACTGACCACCATAGAATGCCAAGTGTTAATTCATTTCGCGAATCACACTAAGAACGTAGACGTCGTACTATTTTGAAACGGAAGTCTTGGGACGTACAAAATAAAGTGGTAAACAGGCAAACTGGTGGACGCTAAAAGCGGTTTAGTAAAGTGGAGCAGCATACGGCTTCCCCACCGTTTTCCCACCTTTTCCGTTTCAAGAGGCAATTAAAGTCACGTTCGGAAGGGTTCTTGAGAACGAGATGTGTTCCGGGAGCACACGTAGTGTTCCATTGTCACTGTAAAAGTACAGGTGAAGGCAACTGCTGGGGGTCACATGACGCTGGTAGTGGACCAGATTAAATGACGTCAAAGAATTTGTTTGTTGTTCTGGTCACCACGATCTTCAAATCGTAGTCCCGCCTAAATCGTTTAGGATCGGATGGGCTGCACTGCTAAATCGTTGGTAAATCGGTAAATCACAAGTAGAACGCGCACTCGTCGACAAGGTAAGTGGAGACCGGTGTCATTGTCAACACAGTGGCAACGGGATGTTAAACGAGACACATTAAAAATGGCTCCTGTCAAGGCAATAAACTACGTTGGGACAACCTGATGTTTTCGGTAACGAATTTGTTCGTTAATAGATGGCATCGTTTGTTTTGTCGTGCAGTGTATACAAGTCCAATAGAAAGCATAAAGTGCGTTCTTGTTGTGTTTGGCTCAACTTTGTGCAACTTTTCCATTCACTAATAACGCTAGCAAAACGGAAGTTGATTTATTCTATTTTATTTCGCTGTTTAAAGACGATGCAAACGGTTGGCGGCATCCGGTTCGGATTAGCCTGTCACAGTGACCGATGCCAAAGGGCGTTTGCGCTCAACCGTCACCACAAGTGGCTTGGACTGCACCACTTGTGTTTCCACTCACACACTAAGTATTCGATGTAAGCCCGAAGGAATAGAATCAGCAGGCATGTGAGTGAGACGTTTGTGTCCAGCCAGCTAATGCTGGCTAGCCAACTGATAGGTTAGCACGAAGCTGAAATCTCGATCTCTTGGAGACTAAACGAAGGGAGACTCCAATGGTAAGTTCCAAACTGGGAAGAAATATATTGAAAACATAATGCAAGAAGTGGTTCAATATACGAATACAAGCTAGTACAATCTCGAAATGATAGGGGGTAAATAAAATTCAAGGTTGGGTTGGGAGAAAACAGGCAAAACATTAACCATACAGAACATCAACCAAGTTGAAGAAAAGGAGAACTAGAAGGTCAGACACTCAGCCTAAAAACATATCATAGTCTAAGCAAGCATGAATAAGCGCAGCTGAAGTAGCCGGTTAGAAGCTAATGGTCAAATGAGTCAGTAACCGAGCTCCCGTTTCTTATGCTAACACACGGAAGAACATTATGCTGTTATTGCTACATACACACGGGTCGATACTCGTTTTATAAAATCATATTCCATTACTCAAGTAATGCACTAGAAGAACGCTACTCATTTCCACAGAAATTAAATATTTGGAGCAACTGGTTTAGTTTAAGCTTAGCCAAGTTGAGAAACTCCAAAGCTTACTGATTGCACACGTATACATGGGTCTCGGGTTCTACAGATTCACTGCTAAATCCCACAACTTTTTAAACAACGTTACAGCATCCTAAACCCTCTAGCCTTCGTCACGTGTTCTGTGCACGTGTGAGTTGGCGCAACCCAGTTTGACGTAGTAATGGTTACTTTAGTCACAATGACTACACGGTAATGTATCTCCTGCTATTCCGTTACGTACTGAGTTCATTTGCAACATACGAAAAATTCACATTAACAGTAGTACATCTCGGTGGTAGGGGCGTCGGTGAAACCTTGTTGCGACAAGTACATGTTCGGCGTGGGACGTGGTCTGACACTCCCATAGTGTAGACTGTCGCTAGTCGAAATGGACATATGCATAACACGCAACTATTGACCTGCATGCACACCAGGGACAACTATACGCCACTGCTTTCAACTTGTCACACGAATGTTTCCTAGCGCAGGAATCAGGGTTTTCACAATCCGTAGCAACCTCACTGTCCGGTAACCACTGAACATTTTGTTTGTGTTTGAGTGTCATTTGTATACTAACGATTTAAATTTCTGCCAGGCAACCAATCGTCTGAATCTCCGATACAACTCTGGAAAACCAGCAATAAACTCTTAAACTGTAAACAGAGTTCGGTATTAACCGAACACATTGTAGTCAGTGATTTGTTTGAACAATCTAATTAATTCCATAAATTGCCATTGGGAAAACTGCGCAAACGAATATAAATCAACACACGCGTTTTTGGTCTTAAGTTCGACGGTTTGGATCATTCCGAATAATTATTCTCATAACTCAGCTGTATGCAACCATTGGTAATAACTATAAGGAAACCGCCCTATCGTTTTACGAAGTATATTGTCGGCATTTATATGTGACGCTAACACAACATTTCACTCGACAGAAGTCGCCTGAAAAAGTTAGGGATAATCAACCACTTGCGGTACGTCTTCGTTTAGAACAACTCAGGTAAACGAGCTGTGGTGCAAAAGGTATCTCCTGTACAGAAAACATAAACCCTAAGACAAGGCGAAAACCCGTATTTCATCACACAAATCCATAATCACTGTCAGGTCTATTAAAACGGATATGTATAATGAATAGAAATTTATTACCCAAGTCCATGGTCATGGAGTCATCGTCACCCTGTAGTGTTACAAGGCTGAATCCCGTATACAGCGGGACTGTGTAGATTGGACACTGTGGTGGCCTTGTGTCCTGTGAGTGCACAGTGAACAGGTAACCGGCGTCGCCCAGACCAACTGTACCATTCGTGCCAGGAGGACCACGATATCCACGTTCTCCAGCATAACCTTTTGGTCCACGATGGCCTGGTTCTCCACGTGGTCCTGGATCGCCAGGCATTCCAACAGGACTTGGACCGGTATGTGGACGACCCTTCAGGCCCTTCTCGCCTGGATCACCGACCTTGCCTTGTTGGCCTGTAAGTGGATAAAAACATTTGTTAATTGTTTTCCCACAACCTTAGGATGGCTTCGATTCACTGATTATAGTCCGGCTGTCACACAACAAGGCGCCATTCCTAGTACTCACTTATTTGGCTTGATATCTAAGCGCTACGTTTTCCCTGAAGCTAGTGCATTCACTGCAAAATGACAACTGCAGAAAACATTTCAACAGCTGTGTGAATAATATAGCAATCAATATCGGATTCATGTTACAGCACTAAGGCATATTAAAGATGAATGTACTAGTTTTCGCACAGATCACGCGCTTTACCGTCGTCCATGAAAATCGATCACCATGAGTTGTGAAAGCAGTTCATGTATCAACAAAAGTTCAGGAGATTGATGGAAAGCCCATTTTTACGTGATTGTCATTCAGAAGGTTTACACTGTCTGAATCGCCAACACAATGGCTTACTAGTTCCATTAAGAGAACGTCCGATGCGGCCAGACCGATTATTTCGTTCACCAGTTCTCCCCTACTTAATGTAAATCTAAAGGATCTACTGTCGATCCACAACACACTTGTTGTAACGTACTCTTTCGTTTGTGACTGGTGAGAAAACTTCGTGGGTCGTACGACTCGAAGAATTAGAAAGCATTATCAGCCGCGAGTCTGGACAGGCGGAAGAAAATCAGTCACGCGTGCCAGTGTAGGTCATCGGACTGAGAGCAACCGCCAGATCAACGTGGGTCGATCGTTCGCTGTTATTTGTAGAGTTCCACTGAATCGGTCAAAATTCGTTAGCCAGAGAATGTTGGCGACTGTCGAAACCATCGCCATTGAGTTACGTAAACCCACCTTGTGTGGGCAGAAATAGTCTGTCCAATCGTTCCAGCCGCCATGGTCATTAGTTGACTCACCTGCTCGATAAGAAAGCAGTTATCAACCAGTTGGCTTTTGCAACCTCAAGAGTGTGAAGTCTGACTACTACGAAGTTCTGCATGCTACCGTTCCTGTTTTTATTTTGGTATTTTATAACTATAACAACCGGATGAGATTTTGTTAAAAACATGTTTGCTCCACTTCGCGTTGGATGATCTAGAGTTAATTTTTGCAATAAAATATGCTACTTATGGCTGCTTATCAGTAGCCAAAAAACAGTTGAAGATTTCAGTCAGTGAATTGGTCACAACAAACGCTTTCTAACCGTGATTTGGACTTTTCGAACCTTTTGTTCACAAACCCTCTTTTTGAGCCGGTAGTCATTGCATTTCAATTCGTATTTACCGGCTTCATCTTTCGTTTTTAATTACATTGAGTGACAACAATGATCGATCAGCCTACGTCAAGAATTCCATTGCCACTGATGATTTTTGTTTTCATGGATGTATGGTATATGGCAGCAGCTTCCGAGCCGTATAACTTGCCAATTACCCCTTGCTTCAGAAAATAATTAAACACGCTGTCTATTCTTTTCAGTCAAACTTAGGTCCTGCTCCTCATTCTATGCTTTCATCCATGCTATACATACTTATGATCAACCGGTCGGTGGTGTATGGAGTTTTTCAAACTGTTTTCCAATCGCGGTGTAAATATTTAAAAAAAAGTTTAACAAGTCACCTGGAAGTCCTGAGATGCCCATTTCTCCTTCAGAGCCCATATCACCTGGATCACCACGAATGCCTTTTGATGATGGCCTGGATTGTCCTGGCCGACCTTGGCGACCTGGTGGTCCAACTTCGCCTTGATAACCTGGAAATATATAAATACATCATCTCACAGTGTACTCGTGTAAGAACGACACTTCATTTTTGAGTGTTATTGTTGTACTGTTGAAGATTTACCTGAAATGTTGACACAAGGAGATCTGCAAAAGTTCGAGCCGAAAAGATGCCATGTGATATGATCCACTACATTTTTAAGTGGTACATAAACAAAAGAAAATCTCGAACTGCATTTGATCAGCCCAAGCCAGAGTACTACTGTGGTGAGCCAAGAACGCGGATAGCACAAAGGTTATTTATTCAGGAAAGCAACACATGGGTTGTGCGTCTCAACAAGACAACAAACAAAATTACTTATCTGCGCACGGTACTTGGCCCAGGCCGTCACGGTTGCCACAAACGACAATACTCAGTTCTTTACGCACAAAAAATCATTTCATGCGATGCTGCATTCCACTGTTTCTTCTTGTATTTCCTCTGCGACTACTTCAGTGCTCTGACTCCACTACTGTATAGCAGTGGTGTGAATAGCTTAGCACAATCACTACTCCTCGCTACACTATTGTACAAGATTTCCGGCAGAAAAGCTCATCTACACACACGCAGACTCCTTAAATGTATTCACAAACAACGTTTATTGACCCGGCTGTATATTCCTCTACATCAATTGGGCTCTATCACTGCGTACACTTCAGCCGCAACAGGCCTCTAACGTTGCGCCTATTTGACACAGCCGACCTGGAATATATTTACACACCAGAAAGGCGGATTTGGGTCCGTCGCAATTTTCAATTAAGGTTCTGTCCGAAGATTTTTGGCCTTCTGTTCCCTTTTATCAAAAAAATGAACAAAAGCCGATCATCATAACGTTTATTTGTTGCGCTCTATCAGTGTCATATTTGGTGTTCTTGGATAAGTGTACTGTATACAAACATGGAGTTTAGGAGATCTCCTGAGTTAGAGTACGCACAACAGGTTAAAATTGTTTAACAATGCTTTTTCTGTTCACTTTTTGTGAATGGTGGTTTTGACTGCCTGTTTATAATAGCTCACATTTGCCGACCAGCGAATTATGAACTGCTGGTCCCCAGGTGTTCCAGTAACTAACTGTGCAGTCCGAATGCAGATGGGATGGGCCAAAATTTCAACTTTGTTTTGCAGTATCAAAAGAGAATGAAGTAATAATAACAGGCTTAATCTTCAGTCTCTAGAGACGGTGACACCAGATGTTTTCTCATCCCTACATGTGTTCTAGCAAAACGAAGCTGTGCCACATACGGCAAGTTCGTGCCCGACTACGGACAGAATTTCCACATCGATAGAACATATTGAGTGACCTATAGGGCTACGCAATTTATTGCCTATGATTATGTTTGCCTGTCTACTAGTTTACAACTTACGGTCATGCTATCACAGAAATCCAAACTTCATCATAACCTGAACTTAATATTCGAAGTTGAAGGATACTACCACTTATACAACTTACCAAAACAATAGCTATTTTTCGAATGAGGATAATCGTAATTGCTTGTTGTAATATATATTTTCACGCCATGCTCGTTCAACTAAGCTAAACATAACCATATAACAAAATCAATTTCAGCTTATTCTCAAACAAAAATTTAACGAACATTAATTTGGTTTAGACATTCTGTCTGCTAAGTCCTCTAAGTCAGAGTGGTTTTAACATAGTACATCTTTGGGCCTTATATAATCGCTTTTTCTGTAACATGGCTAAATGTAAATGAATGTACCTCCGTCATTCGAGCTGTACTTTCTGTGGAGCTGAAATGAAAAATCGTTACACAAGACCTCTAGTTGAGCATGGTATTCTCAAGTGAGTTTAACCTGCCTCTCAACAGTTCGCCAGCGGTTAACACGGTCAGCCTAATACTCGGGTCATACCAGAATTCTGGGACGATTTCACTCAGACTATCCCACTGTCTAGTTAAATCCCCTGGTGTACCTACAACTCGATCCAGATATCCAAGTTTGTTGTCTTTACCTCGTGAACCGCATTATTGTTACTGAGAAGGTACGACGAAGAGCTACAAAACAGGTTACGACACTAGGTTTTCTACCATACTGAGATAAATTACGCCAACTGGAGCAGTTTTCAATTCCCTACTGTCATAACGGAGGAGACTCGATTTTAACATCTTCCGTACCACCCCAAAGAACTTTAAGCAGACTGCATGTGCCTGGCGAAAATCATTGACTTCCTAGTGTCCTAAAGCTGTAACATCAAGCGATCCATTTGACTTGCAGAAAGCACACATTCAGCACCCGGGAATGTTCACCGTGAAACAACCTACCGTAGCCCACTGTAACTGCGTAGTTGAATTCAAGCGCAGTAATGTTACGTATATTCGGAACACTAAACCGATTGTTCACATAAACCAACCAATGAGGTCATTGAGGTGAAATGAAGATACTCTCGATCTTTCAGTGTTGGTATTAGCCAGCTGACGCCTGCTTCACGTTGCGGTGCATTTGCTGTATGCTTGACAGACAGTGGTTAGGTTTCCATTCTGCTCGTTATCCTCCGATTTTCCCTTTTTAAAGTCCGTTGATGACCCTCCAAAACTGAAACAATCTTTCGTACCGATCTTTTTAAATTGTTCATCGCAGATTCAGGCGTACACAAGCTCCATAGATTCCTCTATTGTGTGACCGCGACCTGTTCACACGCCAGTGAGAAGAAAACCGTTCATGTTGCCTAATCTCATTTATACTTACAATCAACAACAGCTTGTCAACTATATCCTGTGAGATACCACTCTTTTAACTACAGGTCTGCGGGAAACTAATATTGAGGGTCACACCTACCTCATACGAATTAAATCCCTGGCGGGATCCTCGCCAAAGAAACCACCATTTTGAAAACTCAAGCCCTTGCAAGTTAGGCACTTGGGCAAATCCATTCGAATTTTTAAGAAGTCAGTTATGCGAACAGTTGTTTTCGGTAATTCTCATCGGGCTTTTAAAAAAACAGTTCGTGCAAGCCCGACACCTCCCTTGGCCAACTACACAGCCACTTGAGATCCAAGCAGGCGTGAACCACTTGACACCGCCGAATGCATGTCTCACGGCAGGCACGAGTGATAATGCCACACGTTCACTAACACTCCCACCCCCTCCAGTAGACTGTGATCCGCCCCATGCCTATGATTCTAATGACCTATTTGATTTGCTCTAATTTTTCATATATAAAACGCATGTACCCTATGTAATTGTAAAAGCCCGATGAGAATTACCGAAAACAGCTGTTCGCATAACTGAGTTCTTATCAATTCTATGGGAATCTGGAAACCATTCGAATTTTCACAAATACTTGACGGCAGGGAACTCACCACAGTTCTCATACATTTATGTAAACCACTGAAACAAAATTCCGTTGACCTCATAGTTTTTGTAAGTGACATCTACCTCAAGGTGATACACGTTCAGTGGTTTCTCTAAAGTCAGCGTTGTTTGATGTGACCTTTAAGGCTGATTATTTACAAAATCCCACTGATTTTGCTACTGAGGTTTGTGCAGCATGTGTTTCTACCGGTTTCTTCTGTACTCTCTCCCCGATCTATAGCTTTTCACATATTGCCTAACAGATGGATGCACAAGTGAGACAGAATAACTCCTCCAAACCTCGAGATAGTGTCCAACTGTGATAGACTACATCCAACCAATCAACATAAAACCGATCTCACTATTGCGTAACCGTATAAATGAAAAAGGAAAGTAACACTAGAAGAGTAAACGATAAACGAGCGCCCATAAAACTGTCTGAACAATCCATTCATTCTACAATATCCGACAAGAGTAAGTGTTGCAAACTGTTACAAAGTAGTGGCTACATTGTGCAGGTGTGCACGCATGAAATGTGAAGGAAGACTTTATCCACGATGGTGAGGACAAGTTGAACCGTGTCACACTTTAGGATCCGTAACTCAGAGGAACTGTATATGTCTGAATAGGGAAATGGTAAAAAGTGTCACTTAAAAGTGCTCCGTTTTAAAGCGGCTGTTATACAAACAATGTACCACAATTCATACAAGGTATTTCAAACTCATCGATGTGTACATGTGCGTTTTCCAGAACTAGCACTGTCATTAGCATTTTAGTAACACCTTTCCGTGGACTTCAAATGCGAACCAAACTGAACCGACTAAGTTCGTCTTTAAGAGACAAGGAGGTTTTCATCATTTTAGGCAGATGTTACCCATACGGTAGTGTTTTTATACGACACATTTTAAAAGCCGTTCAAAATGATTCTGACTGACAGATGTATATGGCAAAATAAAAACCAACCTTTAGGACCTGGACGACCAGGTGGTCCCATGGGACCTGGGTCTCCGATCATCCGCTCATCACGTACACCATCTGGTCCAGGTCGACCCTCTGGGCCTGGACGTCCGCGTGGTCCAGGAGGACCAACACGACCCGTAAGTCCGGGCAATCCAACGGATCCGGGATAGCCACGGTCACCCGGTTCTCCCGGTCTACCTAGGAACCCAGGCTCACCCATCTGACCCGGTAGGCCAGACCTCCCGGGAATTCCAGGCATACCACGTTCACCAATCGAACCTGTGAAAGTTACAGATTATGCAGGTTCGGGATTTTTTGATGCATTGTGTTCTGTGTAAAACTAATTCGGCTTAACCCTTTGTAACTTTTCCTAAGCGCATCCGGATAGTGCATTTTAAAACTACGTGGAGGTAATGTAAACAGACTGGTTAAAGTTTGGGATATTTAAGAAAAAACTTGAGATTAACACCATGAGATATCACTTCGATTTACCGAAGATTTACTAAACTGGGAGTTCATCTCCAGGAAGACGAGGTT
The DNA here is from genome assembly GCA_013368495.1 of Paragonimus heterotremus. Classification (NCBI taxonomy): domain Eukaryota; kingdom Metazoa; phylum Platyhelminthes; class Trematoda; order Plagiorchiida; family Troglotrematidae; genus Paragonimus; species Paragonimus heterotremus. The sequence goes on along the minus strand of LUCH01000102.1, from coordinate 322,777 downwards.
ACTTGTCACTGACGAGTTCTAACAAGGACAAAGTCGCTCTTTTTCGAAAGGGTCTGACTTGAAAGTCTATCAGAATGTGAAATCTGCAATCACGTGCGGATGATTTTCAATCTATATCATCCATGAGTCTTAGCTGCTTATCACCAGCTTAAATTATTGTTTACTTGGTTTGTTGAAACCCTAGTCTTCGACCCGAACATCGAAGTCTTAATCGTAGGCTTATTGACCTCAGTTTACTGACATTAACTGTGTGTCCTATTAAGAAGATCGGCCAACCTCATAAGTACTGAGAAGCAAAAGCGGTTGAACGTTCGGATACGACTAGTCGGATGTGATTAATTTGAGTTCAGTGTCACAGTGGCCAACGCTGGCATTGCCTCATGAAATTGTGACCGGGGTTCAAATCTGGGCCATAGTGAGTCATAACAAGGGCGAAACTCGAGTTTTGATGCCGTTTTTCGACACGGGTTGGGTGAATTGTGTATGAACATGAATCATTGAAAGCATATGTTTGGCTATGTGTCCACTAATCGTAGCGTTTAAATGCATTTAAAGGAGGGAGCAAATCGAAAAATCTGCTGACTTCCTTTTCTGATTAAGTCAACCATTAACGAACTGGATTCGTGTACAAACTAGTCCAGGTACAAACTATCACTAGAAGAGTAGACCGTGGTGCGCGGGAATAAGTGAACTTATCAGCATCTAGTTTAGTAAGTTTGAATACATTAACAGAGAACTAAACGATAAGGACGATTTATGACAGGTGGGTTTTTGAAGCAATTGTGCAAACATTGTAACATAACGGAACTAAAGAAAATGAACAACTGTCTCTACGAATTTCCATTAGTAGTTGATTAGAATATAAGAGATTTAGCAGAACTAATTTATTCCTTATTAGTAAGCTCAAGAAAAAATGTTTCTACAAAATACCTATTGGTGATGCCTCTGGTACACAAGTCAGTGAGATGACGAGGTTGCATCATAATATGCTTCGTTATTTAACGGAATGTAGTCAAAACGAAAGCCCATTACCGGTCTGGGTAAAAAGAAGCACTCGTTTTGAAACTGACTAAACGGGATTGTTGAAAAGTGGACTGCTGTTTAACGAACATCCACACTAATCAATTCGGTGAATACTCAGCACAATGATTTTAATCTTAGCTCAGAAAAAGAGCAATTAACCTACCTGGGTAACCATCGGGACCGGGCGGGCCCATATCACCTTTCTGACCACCAATCGCTTCTGCGCCATAACCCCGCGGTCCCTTGGGTCCCGGTGAACCGGGTAAACCTAAAATGGGAAAAGGCAATTAAAAACATATGGCGAAGCAAAAGAAGCAGTACAGAATCCATGGCTTTAGGTGTGAAGCGGTAGTGGCAGAGTCCAATCCACAACAAACGGTTATATACTATCGAAATGTAACCATGATTCTACCTTGACGTTGTTAGAATTGGCAACCCAGAGTGAATAAAAAACTGTGAATCAAGGGGAGGCTGGTCAAACAAGATACCAGCCACTAGAAGAGGAGAAATCTTATACGTTTGGTCAAGACAACTGGTAGGTGGATCAATATTGGACTCAACGTTCGATGGCAAACCGATTCATTAACAGGCGCAGGGAAGTTATGAAAACTAATGATTCTATTCGAGTTGGGCTGGTCACACACGTGTCGGATTCATCACCATGTAGCCGATGACGCATTGTTTTTTCTTACCTTGCAGAGGTGCTTTTTGCTGGGCGCCTATGGACGCCAACGCTTGCATATCCCATCTGTGGCACGCAACTTACTTTTGTTTCCCCAACAGGACTGCGTCACATGACTTTCAGATTGGCTGATCTCGTGCTTTTATGGGCTTGACCAGTCGCCTAGGTCACAGAGAGCGTGTGAAACATTTGTTCGTACATAAATAATGAATAAAGCCCAGGAGGAATATTGAGGGGAAAGTTAGCTCGAGCTATCTAATTTACGTAGGCTTATCACGCTGTCCTACTGCCTTGGTAGCTTTAGTCTGCATTGATCACATAATCCAATATGCACGTGGCCGGTTACGTCTGCTTCCACCAGGCCTTCGCGTGATCCCTGTTAGGCATCACAGTACACGATTAAGTTGCTACCACAACTTGGTTGACAGCTTACCATCGGATGCGACTAAGGTGATACATTTACGAAGACCTATTGCGATGGGAAGATTGATTTGTGCCATGGCGTTCGAGGGATCAGTGTACTGGATTCTCAACAGAGAGAAATCAACCATTCAGTAAGACGACCATGTGGTGGAGGCTCCACACTTATACGAGGAGCAGCCTGGATGACTGTGGAAAGACAAATGACAATAGTGGTCTGAAATGTCACCCAAGAAGAGAACTACATGACCATGGAGTCTCATTTGTTGCCCAGTGGGGATGCTCTGACTCTTACACGATGACACCATCGAGTCTGGACACATAAAGTTGATCGGACAGTTCAGTTTGGCATCTATCTATGATCGGTGTGTCTGTTAAATCCATACCTTACGTAATTATTTTGATATTACCTTTGTGTCAAGAACGAAGGTTCTTGTTAAGTACTTTTTGGAACAGTATTCCCATCACGTATCTGAACAAAGTAACAGACAGTGTGACCGAACAAGTTGCGCAGGTAATCAGACAGGCGCGCAGTAATTAAAGAGACAAGTGCTAATATTCCGATTTAGCTATAAGACGTGTTGGCCCTATGTGTAAAACAATCATCCCGGTAGCGTATCAGCTGCAACAATTCAGGAGAGAAATACCGTCAAGGTTTATTTTCATTCCATTCCGAAAAAGTTATCGGGCACAGGAAGTGATACACCAAACAGTATAACTGTTTTGAATTAATACAATGAATTACCATCACCGTGGTGAACAATCACCATTCGGAATTCTCTTATTTTATAAATACACTTACGCAACTAAACTTGTTCTCAGTTAAATTCGGTAGGTTGATTTGTAACAATGGACTGTGACGTCTTCAATCAACCTACCTTCAACTGTTCGGGTTTCAAGAATTGCTTTGCGATTTCAAACGATCGTTGAAGATGACGGTGTAGTCTGTTACTTACCGGTATCTCCAACCGTCCCTTGTATTCCAGGTAGACCGGGGGGACCAGGGTATCCTTTCGGCCCAGGTGTCCCTATAGGGCAGTATGGAGTTGTTCCACGATCACCTTTGGAACCCATCTGACCCTTGCGGCCGGATAAACCGCTCGGGCCAGGATGTCCAGGTGAACCTGACAGTCCCGATGGTCCGGGACTGCCTGCACGTCCCACCGGACCAGGACTACCTGGCATTCCACGGCCACCTTCTGAACCGGGTATACCAGAAGACCCAGGATAGCCATCCACACCAGCAGGACCGGGTAGGCCTACGCGAAATGTGAATCAGCAAACACAATAACGAGAGGGTTAATAAACAGGCAGGTACTTATGAGCACAATAGAGGATGACTGCCGCACGGATACTAGAAAACAGCCTAATCTGAATGCACGCATGGCTGACATAATTCAGGGATATGACGTCTTATAAGTGGACTTCACAGAACTGAATATAACTATTCACAATGCATAAATGATTACAGTACCTGGATATCCTTTGTCACCTTGTTGACCGACTGAACCGGGATATCCAGGCATACCCGAAAAACCTTTGCGACCCGGACGTCCGCCAATTACGGGTGATGGTAAGCCTGGATCGCCTCGTATACCCACATTACCTCGTTCGCCCATATCTCCAGGCTGGCCCATTTGGCCTGCTTCTCCTTTGACTCCATGAGTACCATCTGGGCCTTCGTAACCATCAGGTCCTCGAGATCCAATATCCCCCTGGCAATGTGCATAGGAAAGCCGTTTAAATGAATAACGTATGGAAAGTATTGATTTCGCGCATACATACCTCTCTTAAGGATGACCTGGTCATCTGTTAGCGTTACTAACGTCACCAAAGACCGCCGGACTATATCAGTACTAGAGCATAAAACCTTAGATGTGTTGAGTTAATCAGGTTTAGCATAAGACCGTCGAACTAGTGCCCGTCATGCTGAACTCAAAAGCACGGAAAACATAAATGAGCATAGTTGAACTGCTAGTACGCCCTAAGTTTCATGTAAAACTCGAGTATGGTGCTTTTCTTTTGAGAGGGGACCGGGTGTGTTCCGTCTCGGTCCTGCCACCGATTTGTTAAAGCACTAACTAATGGCTGCAGATGTGTGTCTGCGTAATCATCAGCAATTCGCTCTCCATGAATCACGTGGCTTTGCTACTGTGGTCTTGGTGACTAGTCCTGATTCTCTGCGTTCTCATTCGCCCGTACACATTTTACGATGTGACATGAATATAACAATTATTTAATGACTACGTTTTGAACTGAAGACACCACATTTCGACATATTTAGGTGAATATAAAAGGTGTCTTGGAACGTGGATGGTATTCGGCATGTTACAGTCGAAATCCGGAGTATTACTTTTTTGACGCAAAGAAACTAAGAAGTGGATATAGACATACTGCAATCTGTTTCTGCATTCTAGATGATCAGGTATTTAAACGAGCTCTCCACACTTTAGTATCATCACTGGTAACCTCCTTATCGTTAGTAGACTCTCAGATTCCATCAAATTTACTAAATTATTTCACTACTGATCATTCTTTGAAAGAACGATAGCCATCTCAAAGAGTTTCCATCATGTCAGTAATTTTTATTCGGCAACCCGATTGTCACTCATATTTGCTTCTGGTTTTCACATTTAAAATAACTTCGCATTCGGTCCGCTACGGATGCAAACACTGTATCTTTCCAGTTCAGTTTGCTCACATACCATACTCGCATGACCCGTTATGAAGTGTTTGTGTATCAAATTTAGTTTAAGATATCTAAGTAGGTTTCTCCAGTGTAATGAGGATAAGCGACCCCAACCTGCTACGGATACTACTACTCAGCAGTAAGGCAGAAACACCGGGGATAAATACGAGCAGCATTGAAGTGAACTCTGGCATGAAACGGTGTTTTCCGTACATGAACTTGACATTAACGACCGTGATGTTCCTGGATCAGTATTATGTGCAAATTGGTACTTTCGTTTACTATGGTTCCCAAACATATACCCCATGTGCTGACTTTCTGAATAAACTATCCTTACACGACCCGTGTTCATGGTTCACAAAACTAACATTATCCCATATCCACTGATTAGTTCAAACCGAGCAGATTTCACTGGCGTAAAAAAATGTCGGCCCAGATACTCGACATTATGCCCGCACTTACAGCAACGCACCTCTTACTTGTTAGTGCGTGCGGACTACGAATCGCTGAAAACTAGGTTGTACGCTCTTTCTAATTCACATATCTCAACTTCGTCATCCGAATATATTTCGGCCACTGTGGTCTACTGACCTTCATCGGTTCAACTACACTGGCAACTCTGTCACTGTAGACCCTGATGTACTGTTGAGACTTCACTCAAAAGTTCCCGTCTCCACCTTTTGGCTTATTACATTTGCTTAAGCCGTTTAGCTTGGACTACTCAACGGACTTTCAACACTACCACCCAAACCTTTTGAGACATCCGAAGCCATCGCTGAAATCCAGAAAATGAACATCGGGTCATGAGGAAATAGCCACGGGACTTCTCTGACTTCAGGTGAGCTTAACAACTGGGTTTATCCTCGTTCTGACAGAAAGTCTGATCAGGTGCTACTACTTGTGAGAGGAGCGTAGGCTGACCGCTATTGCAACCCAACCATATGTGACCACTCATATCTAAGCATGCACCCACCCGCCTGATCGAGACATCTCAGGGTTTTGACATACACCTGACTCTCAGTGTTCTTATGTGATATTTCAAAATGTGGGGTTCTTATCTGGTAACGGACCACTATATAACCGTTAGTAACGAAGACCTTTGTGCATAACTTTGCAACTGAACACATTCGTCTGCATCCAGCTGTTTCACCCGAATGGACTTCCTCTGTGTCAGTTCTTTCTTATGGCTAAACACCCTCTGAAATAAAAACAAATTTCTCTTGCAACAAATTTGAACAGAAAAAAACAGTCTGTTGCACGATGCACCTATCGAGCACATTTTGCTAAACTCTATCATGTACATACCGCAGGTTTACATGGCAAAGCTAAGTGGACATTGTGAAGCCAAACGACAAACCCAGCAAAAGCATACGTCAGTGGACATCAGTTACTATGACAACACGGTGCTGATGAACAAGTCTTTCTATATACATGGTAGCGATTTTCACTTGTTAGTTGCTAGCTCCTCCGTCACTCATAGAAACGTCTGGTTTCTGTTGTATAATGCATCCAAAAGGCTTCTTAAGGTTTAATTGAGGTCGACATGTGAACAACTGTCGAGTGATCGATAACGCCCGTTCTCGGTGAGGCCTCGCGTTCTTTCCGTATTGTGATGGCTTACGGATCCAAATTGGAATGCACTGGTTGACCCGATTGCGTAATTGCCACTCCGTTCTGCCTATGCAAGCAGCCCGACACTCATACGATATTTCATAAATGACAGGTCCTTGAAGGTCAGACTAGCAAATACTGCTGCATGCTGGTGGTTTTGTTCTCTAACCCTGTTCTTGTTACTAGAAGGATCTGTGTTGAGGAAGTGCTTCATAAAACCTACTTCAGGACCATTATCCTTCGAAGTTCGTTCTTGTTTGGTTCAACGGATAAAGGAAATTTGATGTGCTGTGCGCTGCTCCACGTAGGAGGCTGAGCTATTGGTGATTGAATGATGAGGCATGCTAACCTGTTATGAAACGTATGTTCGTCAATACACAGGTAAAACAAAAGAGATATGTACGCCGGATACCGTACAGCACGAAGTTCGGCATATTTGAGACACGCTTAGTCGCAATCGGAATCCCGAGGATTTCTGAATATAAATATGCATTCAAATTTATAACACAAAGTCGTCCAAGCAGCAGATAAAAGGCCCAGTTATGTCAAGAGCTAACTTTATCAGCGACTGTCAGCCACTGAATTTCGAATGTTCTTGATACCGTCTACTCTGCTGCACAGGTAATCTTTTTGCTCAACTTTTCTTGTGCTTGTGCCATATCTATTTAATAGCTTGTGTTAGTTTTCCTCATAATTTCGTGTTCATTCTTTCCTCTACTGTTGTTAATTCAGCAACTTTAGATTAAAAGTCAAAGCGTGGCGAACAAGCTCGTTTTGGGTGTATCATCTTCAGGCCAAATACAACACAATAAATATGAAATTAGTTAGATGAGATCCATTTGCGAAAAATCTGGACTTCGGCTGGATTCGAACCAACGACAGAAACACCATGCCCAAACGCGGCAAGCGCTCTACCAGCTGAGCTACGTAATCCCAAAATGACATTAGATTCACATTGTATTAGATTTCACAAAATCCTGACTTGACAACTAATTTCATATTTATTGTGTTGTATTTGGCTTGAAGATGATACACCCAAAACGAGCTTGTTCGCCACGCTTCGACCTTTGATGAAATCTCCTGGTATACTTGAACAACTTCAGATTAGCCACAAAATAACTGTTGAAATGGCTTCGTATACATCTTCTAAAATGGCTTCACAGTGGTTCAAAAAGGCCCATTTCTATCATGATTGGCTTCCGCTTGATTTGCAATGATACTGAAGTAAGACTGGAAGATGAGTTTCAACTAATTTACAAGGCACCCCAAGCCCGTTTCAGAACTCCAATAATGAAAAATAAGCACGAGTCTTTAACACTCCGGTTGTTACCTTTAGTCGCAAACATTAAATATTAGAATACATAGACATGCAGATAACAACAACAATAGACACGGTCAACAATCACGTTTTTCACAATCGCAATCTACCGAATTGTTCTGTTTCTCACGTAATCTACCAGTTCATCTGTAGTTGTGGTAACGTTCGTATCAGCAGGACAGGTTGGTGCTCACGACAAGAATTAACTGAACATACACCCATGTAGATGACGAGTGCAATTACGCAACGAATAAGTTAATTTAAATTCTACCTTGGTCAGGGCGTATCGTGGAAACAGGTAATATTGTTGACCCATAAAGCTCGTTTGATGTCACTTTGCAGTTGGAATCTGAAGTTGACAGCGTCCTTCAAACCTATGTTGATCCGTCTGGCCTTGCCTGTGTATAAACTGCTGACTGTTTCGGAACTGACAGCAATCCTTTCTTTATCATAAAACTTGACTGTTATAGGTTTCTGTTGTAGTTACTATCCCCTGTGTTGTGTGTACTTTATAGGGTGGTGGGAGAGAGTGTGAGACTCGTGTGCGACGAGGCACTGGGCTCAGATTAGTTCGATAAGATCACGTGCCGATTGCTGTAACGAATCATACTGACCCAGTTCAATGTTTGTCTGTAGTCCACCCACCAACGGGAGCAGGCGATGGATTGTGACATCCCACTGGTGTAAGCTTCAGTTGCGAATCTGCTGGCATGTTTTGAAACCGGGTTGTGCCTGTCTCACTGCCATGTCCAGACTTTATAAAGCGGGATAAAAATCTGTGGAACTGTTAGAGCACGATGATTGCGCTTATTGTTATCAGGCTGTACGGTTCAGGTTACGTGCACATAAGCAGTTTCTACAAATTTTTAAACTCCCTTGGTCAGCTGAGGCCCAAACAAGCGTGAGCTGACTGACAGGCACGCGTCCCCTCTCAAGCCTTCCCCAGCACTCCCACCCTCATCCAAAAGATTCGTAATACACCCCGCCGTTTGACGCTTATGCACCTGTACGACTGCTTCTCTTTCATATAATTCAAGTACATACTTAGTTGTAAAAGCCAGTTGCAATCGGTCAATAAACGCTTGTTCACATCAGTGTAACTGAGATTCAAGGACAGGCTAGAAAAGGCCATTGGGCACGTCGAGCTCTCATCCATCAGACCACTGTCCTTCTGGATTCACTCGTGAAGAGGATTGTCTAAAATAACAATAGCGTATCATTGGTCATGCTCGACACAGCCCAACTACGGTTACGTGTGGTACAACCACAAGCCACCGAGTGGCACGGCACACCAACGATAGGTACAAGTATGCACTCCACACAAGGGTGGTCCCAACAACCGTATACGTCATGTTGCTTAAACTCGGTTTTGTACATGCTTGTTTCGTACTGCTGGAGTTGCGTGCGCTGCTCATATGTACACTCGTGGCAGCCTGGCAGAGTTCCAAATTACTGTGATGTCCAAATGCCCCAAGAGGTGCTCAAACTATCAGTGGTGCAGTAAGTAATACTTAGGTACTGATCAAAAGGTTATAGGCTAGACTCTTGTCCTGACCTAAAAAGTCTAAAAGCAGACGAAAGTGACTCTATCAGCGCGACAACGGGTTTCAAGAAAAAATAGCATTGGCATATCTAGTCAATAGGTGCTACCAACCTTGGATGGACTTTATTCATACAGACCAATGGATTGGGGTAACAGGTCACGTTTGAATGATTGTTATTAGCATTCCTCAGTTGATGTAGTTGGTAAAACTGATACATTTCAAATTCAACACCACCCGCATTCGATCACGGTCGTTGCATTCAGAGAAGCCTTTTGGTCAGCTCACTTCGAAGCGCTTATCTGAATGCAACGACTGCGATCAGATGTCAGTGATGTTAAATTTGCGATAATCAAAATCTCCGAAATTCAATACAAACTACAAATGACAATAAAAAACAACCGAGCGGATAAAAGCTTTGGCTTTGGCTTTGTAAAGACAAGGGTTTCCGGTTTAATCCTTATCTAGTCTATCTCTACCCGGTGACTCCAAATTAGAAATGGACTGTGTGAACTTTCGGTTCCAAGGCATGCAGCAAGAAGTAGTATAGTGTAGTGTGTTCTGAAGAACCTGTGTTAGTGGCTGTTGTGTCCTCTCAAGTGCTCACACGCAGACACCGTGTGTGTGACTGTGCAGCTGACCCGATTGCATGATTCACCATTCATAGCATACCAGCCCGTCCCCCACAACCTTGCACGTGTCTGGTTGGATTCGGTTATCTGACCTTCCTGAATGGACAAGTGAGGTTTAGTCTGCGTACGTTCGCGTGTTGTCACTGTCTTACCATTCATTCTTGCCTATTTGCTGTTGCCTGCAGTTCTTACCGTACGCATGTCCTTCCTGCTACAACACAACAATGCTACCTAACTGTATCTGCCTTCTACATCCATGATGCGACAATTGCACAGTTTACTCGTTACAATACAATACGTGAGCTACCTTAGTGTAATTTCCTGGGTTTATGCGGTACAACATTGGTGGAAACCAGGTCCAGGGGACCTTGAAGTGCATTAATAGTTTCATTAGTCGTTGTCGTGGCCAAACTGATGCGATGTGCATCTTATCCTTAGTATTCAAGTCCTTTACCTTTGTAGCAATTACATGATAATTGCAGCAACGACCAAACCACGATGCAGGGAACAAACCAACAACCGACCCATGACACATTTCTCCACACGCTCATGTGGTTCCATAAGTAGATATCTAAGTCCTCATTAAGATAACTGTTTGACACAGTTCGATCATGGTCTTCTCTGTACTAAGTAGGCGGGGATTTCAGTTCAGGTCTGGGTTGATTCAAATTATTGAATTTCGACAATTAATGTTGATCTATAGTATTAGGTGTGTTATCGAAGGAACTGCTTCACTAACCTTCATTCCAGGGAATCCAGGTGCACCTCGGCGGCCTTTAGGTCCCATTATGCCGGGTCTACCCGGCATTCCACGTTCCCCAATGGAACCAGCAAATCCTGGACGACCACGTGGCCCAGGGAGCCCTGCAGTCGACGAGCCTGGATCGCCGACTTTACCCTGTTTGCCGGACAAACCCGGAATACCCTTCTCTCCCGGCAATCCGGGTAGACCAGGCAGGCCAGGAGAACCTTGCAGGCCGATGGCTGTGGAGCCAGGCAATCCAGGAGCACCGGGCATTCCTCGTCGACCTTCCGGACCGTGTTTACCTGAGTGATAAAATAAATAAATTAAGAAAAATTACTGTACTTGGCAACGTCTGCCTACACATACCTGTTGCTGATCAACGTTTAACTGCCTATTTGATTCTAGGGAGTTTCAACACTGTACACAAATCTTTCGCCTTGTTGTTAGGTAGGATATGGTTGGGCTAATCGTTCGCCAACTTTAAATGAGATGTGAATCCAGTTCGCATACCCTCATTGTTGGTAACTTAACGTTACGACACTTGCTTAAACTCTTTTGTCCCAGGTACGAAGAGAGAGGCACTACTCATCCGAATTCAAGCACATCAGTAACTAAAAGACATATTGATAAAATAGGTTGGAACTTTAAGTTTATAAATTAAAGTAAGTGCCAGAAGCAAAGTAAATTCACAGATTTAATCAAGCTTCACTAATATGCCTATCAACCAGTGCTGTAGAATAAAATTTAGCGATACGACTACGGAAGTTCGAAGCGAATTGATTTTAATGATCGACGATTAACTAAGAAAAGAATGACTGTTCGATGAAGGTTCGAGGTTAGAGTTTATAAAGTCTTTCCTTGAAACCTTAACGATTGGTATAAATCACCTCTATAAATAATTTTTCGGTACCCTCTGAGGAAAAAGAATTGTGCAACAACCCAGGGGTCGCGGATTTTCATAATTCCAGTGGACTGTTAGTTTCGAGTCGAAAGGCATGTATCAAACCAGTGACTATTTTGGTAGCCACTCACTGAACGAACGTGATAACAAGTACACTTTTTTCAGGCTAGCAAACAACCTAACTGACACATTCAAACAGGGGTTTTACATAGAACTTCTGTAGCATTTGAAAAACTTCTTCTGTGATGGAGAAGATCTCTGTAACACGAGGAGTCGCAGTTTCGCCTTCCAACGAACATCTGGTGGTGATAAGAGATCAGCCGAGCAATAGTCAGACGCCTTGCTCCTTCTCAGATTAAATTTCGTGTATTTGCTGGGCTCCATACACTATGTACCACAAGATTTTTCTTATAGTCTCTACTGAGTGACATTTATGCATAATGCTTATCGTTGAGAGGAAAACCCCAATCTCCTGGCCAGTAATTAATACTAGCAAAATCAGTTTGCAATGGGCCAACATAATTAGCTTTTGAGATTTTTACCCCATCATTATAATAAAAAGCAGTGCTATAAATTTGGTCACATGGGCCACTGGTTCATTGCAGCACAAAACGTATTTTTTCTTATATACGCGCTTAAGAGAAAAAAAGACAGTTTTGTTCATAATATTTCGTCCTGAAGTGGTAGTTCCTAACACTGATAAAAATGCCCATTTTCAACTAAGTCCCACAAAATATTCGACTTACGTTTGAAACATTTTGTTCAGCGCATGACTGGACGCATTCTTGGTCTTCGTTAAAAGTATGACTTAATCAACCCCAAACATGTTCGCGATCTGGTGATCAAGGCAGCCAGAGCAATACCCGAAATGTTTTTCTTGTCAGAAAATCTTATGCACTCCGACAGAATTGGGGGGATTGTGCTCTAAGTTTGTGATATCTAGTCGCTGAATTTACGGCAGTTGGGTTTGTGACACTACAAACCTAATCGCTTACCACTCATACAAATGTATATACCTATGCATATATGGTAGGTGACTGAAAGTAGACTCCTGACGAACCTTCACGACTGTCGAAAGGAGGAAGGAAGGATGTCATTCAGATTTTACTCTTACTGTTTTGCTGACATCGAAAGAGGTTATGCATCGCAGTGTTCACCCTAGATGTTGTATGCCCCTTGTATGTATGCAAGAGGATCATGCGGGAGACTAACTGTAGATTTGGCAGAGAGAAGGAGTATACTACATGGGATGAACCTACTGTCTTTAGTATCTAGTAGTGCAATGAAGATGAGCGATCGTATTATGCTACTCACACCGCGGTTATTCAGTAGTAGGTGCATAGCATATATTTTGACATCATACAAGCCACAGGAAAAATGCAGAAAGGAGCATCAGAGTGTAGCATCGCCCATAATGGTCCTTGATACTTAGTGAAACTGAGTATTGATGTCTGTGACAGCCGAGACGGTCTGAGGCCGAATATAGCGTGCAAATTAGTGGTTTTGTTTCTGGTCTTGTTTAAATGCTTAACCTATATATTGCTTTGTCGAATAATCAACCCTTGTGCCATCCGCGTTCTTGGATCACAACAGTAGTTTGTCCACAAAAGTATTGAGTGACATAGACTCTCCAGCCGGCTGCCTGGGTAAAAACCAGTAGAACTCGGTTTTGTTTCCGGTAAAACTTGCTAAAAGTGGATATTCTTATCACTACCAATTTTGAAGTTCGGTTTGCATTCTTATAAGCCAACCGCGATGATCACTACACCACTGGTCTCATATTAAGCATGGGCGAATTGTTATAGGCAGCTACACTTGCCTTCGGCTCATCCTTAGAGTATCCGGTGAAATTACGGGAGAACGGCGAATGTCCTGTTAATTCCATGATTTCGAAAATGAGACTTGTGCTAAGTTTGGAGTCAGAGGGCTCACTAAACTTGTTGGGTTCAACTTATATCACATAAATCCTGTGCTGCTTATCAATAAAGAAAAACACCGCCCAATAGCAATGATTACTTCAACCCGATGAGAAGTCCTACTTAGGGGGTCATCTTTCAGAGTTAACAAACCAATGACTGTGTCTCCTTTCGAGACGGATGGACAATCTGAACAGCACTGTAGCGCGAATGCTGTTTTGTGTTCCAATTTGACAATTCTATCTTGTCTATTTTGAGGTCAGCATTGCAGTAATCAACAGGATTGACACATAAGAGTGTGGTCAGAGTTTCAGTCTAAGGATATATGCCACCGGTGAGTTTTGACAACAGCGAAACTCAAGTTTGATACATCCCTTTCAAGCGGCCAGCTAACAGCCTGTGTGAATAACAAATCTGCAACCAATTATGAGCGATGTTTTTTTAATGTGTATCAACTTCCTTACAATCTTCCAGTAAGCACCTTGGCCACGCATGAACGGCCAGAAATGAAGCAATGCGGGGTGGGTGGAAGAAGGTTATTTAGGACGCAGTATTGAAGGATGTTATGCTATACTAAGTGGTCCATTATTTTCTGGGAGTACCCGTGAATGTATTCCCATTAGGCTCGTCTTGCAGTGTGGGTTATACATGGATAAGTGATCCCGTATGGCAAGCATGGTATTAATTAGGGCATATTCACCTGTAAAATATACCCTACTCCGTCTGATTGTCTTCGAGTTTTGTGGATGGATAATCAAGTCACAGTAATATTTGTTCTTGTGTGTTAGTTGAACATGAACCCATCGACTTCAGTGGGCTGCACGTACAACTAATTAGTCTGACGCAACAACATAAATTATCGCACCAGACTGACAAGGCAAAATAATGGCTAGTTACGAAATGTTAACAGCTTGTGGAAAGTTTAAGACGTTAAATTACACACATCCTGACGGTTTTGTGGCGAAGACTTAGGAAAACGGTGATGGCGAGAAGTTGACAAAATTCGATAGAATATTAGCTGCAATAGACGAACACCTGGACAGTCGAAGGTAGTGCGTTCGTAGCAGTCGCTGCATCCTAACACTGGATGTGAAAAATTCAATAATCATCAACTGTATGAAAAACCCACACTCAGGCCGATCAACACGTCTCACGAACAGTCCAAAATATTGTTCAGATGATGGAGTAAGACTTGCGACTAATCCGCTTGAGAAGTCTTGATTAATGATTATCGATTAGAGAGCAGCCACTGTGTTTCCTATCGAAAAGATCGAATGATTTAAACTTCTCCCGCAAGCTGAAGCAGACAACCTTTTTTCGGTAGTGCCCAGTGTGATGTAGTTGAAACAGTTTTTAACAGTCTCAAACAAAACATTTGGGAAGGAGTACAGTCCCCGGTTAGGGAAATTACGTGTTATGGACACAGTTTTCCTCACTCTGTTAACAAGAATGGATATGACCCACCTCGTATTGTCAGTTTGTACTGGCTAGAATGGAAAGGAGTCGAAATAATGTTCGTGTTGCTTCATAATGCTCACTGTCACCCCGACAATCCATGACCGATTTTGCCCTTGTTTGGACCAGGATGCGGGACCGAACCAGCTACTCTTCACGTCACGATACAGTGCTCCCATCCGCTCGACCACTAATCCCACGGACATCGCCTCTGACGGGGAAGTTTACGTAAGTGAGTTATGGTTTATTTTGACCTCGTTGATATGGGTAGACACAGTCCAAATCAGACTGCCGGCTTGCACTGGCTACGGCTACAATGACACTTGAAATAGTGTCTGTTACGCCGATGGCTGAGCGGATAAAAGCACTGTCTTGTAATGCGAAGCAGGTTCGATTCCCCATTTAGACCACTTCTATCTGATGGGTCCAAACAAGAAAGAAACCGGTCGTGGTGTCTGATTGGTGGTAAGCATCATAAAACGTTACAAGAATACGCGTTAGTGTTGAGCTCAAATAAGGAAGAAATTCAAATCTACTACTTCCTTCCAAGAAGATCCGGCCGAGAAATATTCCACAGTGCGAAAGCTACGACCGGCTGTAAGTGATGTAATGTCATCGGCTCTTACGGTCTCTACAAGTGTTATGTGGAATGTATGACTTGTTTGATAAGAAAATGATCTTACCTGTGCGCCCTTAACTGTTAAACATGATTGATATACACCAGTGTGCTGACGCCTATTTATACGTTTAGAAAACTGTCTGGTCGTAAGTCCAACACTTCCTGCTGTACAACAGTACATAAACAAGTACAACAGCATACTTTCAACGGGGGCAGATAGCGTACCATGAGGACAGAGAGGTACAAAGAGGAATATAGTAGAGCGTAAACCAGGTTTGGTCACTGAAAACGTTCGACAAGGTGCGATGAGTGACAGAATGTACAGACGACTCTACTCCAAAAGTGAGATCGGCAAGGATGCATTTTTTGATGATCGCTATTAGACGTTTTAGTGTTTAACTGTCTTGTTAATTTTTGTGATAGAAAAGATTTATCTTAATAGCCCTCTTTCCAAGCCAGCTGGACGGAAATTCTAATATTCTGTCAACCACATGGTTTGAATATAGTTTCTTGCTTTGGAGCTGAAACAACGGACTTGGTTCCAGCTTTTGTTTGTGCTGTACAGAATTGTCAAAATTGTTGTATTACCTGCTCCGCTTGGGAGATTTTATCGGATAACGCATTTTGAAAGCGCAGTTCTCTCAGGAAGTGAGCAGTCTGTAATCTAGGTGGGTAACAGTTCAAGTCAGCGACCCTCACACTCCAGTTAAAAACCCGCCAATAATTAACAACGTACAATCAATGTCTTACCTATTAGACCGGGTTCTCCAGGAGGTCCAAACGTGCCCGGACTTCCTTTCGGACCAACCGACCCGGCCCAACCCGGAACACCCTTCGGTCCTTGTATACCGGCGCGTCCAGGATAACCGTCATTGCCACGCTCGCCTTTCTGACCAGGCCTTGCTAAACCTCCGATTATACCCGGTGGGCCCATATCGCCAGAAAATCCTCGGTCACCCTGTGGACCTGGGAAACCAGGGATTCCTATAGGCCCCATATCACCCGGCAAGCCAATGGCGTAGCATTCACCTGGCACACCTGACTCTCCTTTCCTTCCCCAGGGGCCTAGAGGAAGTGATGTGATGTCACATAAAAATATTTATCACTCATTAATAAATCAAAACAACACACAGAAAAACCTCTAGTTTTGAACTGTCCTTTCATCTGAGCGTCAAGAAAAGCAATTCAAAGGGATGTGCTTCTTGCCACATTCTCAGTTTTTGAAGTGTGGTGTTCCAATTTACTCGAGTGAGAAATCTGTAAGTTGGTCATCCATGGTGTGTTTTGGGTCTTCACGTGGTAATGAAATGCTGGAATTAACTATGAGATTGTTTTTTAGGAAACCTTTTCTTCGAGTGAACAGACGGAACGATCGAAAGTTCAGAAATTTATTTTTCTGTAGATAGAAACTTAACTACGAACATAAAACCATATAGTGACGTTGTAACAATGATTAACCAACTAATGGTTATAGTAACAAGTTAACAATTGTTTGAATAAATATATATTAATATAAGACATTATTTTCCCGAAATAAGTTTTGACAAAATGACTAAGAGGTTAAACCGGACCAATTATCATGGCGTGAATTCTTCTGCATTTTATTGAGTGTATACCGTACAAGGGAAGGTTATAGACCGAATATATATGAATGAGGTCTGAATGATCTTGCATCTGGATAAAAGGATGGGTGCAATGTTACTTAATACTTCATAAAAATAAGTTCATGACTATTTACATATCCGTGATTTGGAACAAATAACATCGAAAGAAGTGCAATTTTTAATCGAAGGTACTTAACCTCTCTGACAACAGTGAGAATCTTGCGATCCAGAAATTCACTTGTATCTGGACTCCTGGGCTGTTAAAACTTACTGAAGAATTTGTGCAATTGTGACCAGTTTAGTAGTGTGAAACCGATCTCAACAAAATGGTTGAATAAAATAACAAAACCAGTGAAATAACCAATAGATAGATATTTGCTAAGGAATTGTTTTCACTCAACAGGAATTCTTGAGAATGCTAATCTGCACCAAAGATTTGAGGTTGAGATGGATATTTAAATGCATGCCCATATTTGAGACTGTTCGAATTGTGTGTGACCAGATGAAGGTAGACCAACTAGTGTTGCCTAAGTCATCAGTTGTGTTTCAACGACTACGACCTTTATGTACTTGGAATGTAAATTTCTACTTCTAACAGAAGGAACATCGATAGATTACCGACGTAACTGAGAGAAATACCTTGAGATCTATCTCCTATGATGTTTTAATGCACATCAAAAAATTGAGTTCGAACTATACTACAACTAGATCTATTGTTTATAGGCGTGAACGGTGCACCTCTGGTGATTTACAATGGACAACCAACCGAAGATTTCCGAAGTGTAATAACTCAAACTACTTGCCAACGATGAACGCGGATAAAACGGTTTATTGCCATTTTTGGATATCCGCATTATCACCTGGATTAACAGTTTGGTGCGAACTATACTTGGGATAACAAATAATCACAATGTAGTGGCTTCACTTTAAAGCATTACAAAGTTGTCCTCATCAACAGGTAGCTCCGAAGATCCAGAATGACTGGCTGTGATGACACGATCTGGAGTAAACTACATATACTTAACCCAGTTCTCTTAGTCGGCAGGTATCCGCATCCACTGATTTCCGAGTTTTTGAACAAAATGATTTTCAGAACAAATGACGCTTATAGTGCCACCGGTAAAAACCGATACATAATTATCGTAAAACGAAGTTATAAGCATACCACCATGACGATGACTACAGAACGTTTTACTACGGGCTTTCATTTTTGAAGATCTTTACCTTGCATCATGGGTCAAACACCATCTTCACCCATAAAACTTTAGCTAACTTCGTCCGTCGAGTTCTACGTTAGTTACATACTTTTATGTAATTGTTATAATGACTAGACTGACATGACGGAACGATGGTCAAAGTTTCGGATCTTCGCACACGTCCAGGCACATAAGAAGAAAAATGCGTCACAAACACCAGCTGTTACTAGGTGTGGACGTACCAACCAACACACAAGTCACTGACAACATCTTCCGGAAGAGGTCGTCACCATCCGGATCTCAAACGGACATTCACAATTTTCTAGGCAACTGCCAAGTTTCCGCTCCAGTATGCTAAGATAACTGACTCGAGAAAATGGTGTCCACGTTTTTACATTCAGAACGACTCACTGACCAGCTTAGCCCTACCCTGATATCACCTAGCGACTGGTCCGGTTGTATATATGTATACATATATATCCATATATATGTGAAACTGAAACTACGAATGTTATATATATATGTACATATATATGTTTATATATGTTCATACCATTACAATCTTGTGTTCTGTGGTAGGTGTCTGTTAAAATACAACGACATTTTCCCAGGTACAACTAGGGTGCATTAACTTTCGTGACTGTTTATCCAAACGACCATAATATTTTCGAACGGCTTGATTCAAAAGTAACCCTGTCACAAATTTGCACGACTAACCTTGTGATGGAAAACTGACAGTTGCGAAAACAAGCTGGAAAAACTTGGAAGTATTCTGTATGACATTATGTACCCTGTCTTTTATGAAAAGGCTAATGTTACGTCAGGTTTAGAGCTGATCACTACTGGTTAGTCCTATGGCACCAATGGCTACATTATCCATCCCCGCAGGCAAACTCTCTGGGTTGGCACAACTACATGGATTAACTAATTTCACAGGGAAATGACAAAACTGAAATTACTAGCAGACGATGGCTGATCGTTCAAGCAAGTTCACACAACGCTTGGACTGTTTAATACCAGCACACATAGAGATGTCTGGCATGGTAGTGCGATAAGTCGGCATCCGGTTGGCAGTAGATACCACGTACCTTTCGAAAACTGGATTGTGCCATGTGTCGCAGAGGTTTACTTGAGCACGATAGCACAATATGTAAAGTTTATAACCTCTGGTGGAAACTAGTGTAGGTCCAGAATTTACTCATGGATACTGGATGAACAGTTCAGGACTCAAGTGAAACGCATGCAGAGTAGTAAAATACAGACAATTTTCCAATGTTTAGCACATTGTAGAGCGGAAGATACCACGGTGAGAAGCAGACAATTTTTATCACCACGTTTTATGAACGAATGTTAGTTATCCAAAACAACATTTCGAATGAATTTATTCATAATTGCCGAAAAGCAAAACGCGACTTAAATTCAATCCGCGTTTTTTCCTAGTCTACTTAATAAACGGCAATTTTTGTCCGGCGCAAGTTTGTCCTTTTGCCATTCATTGAAGCTGTACCACTCTCACAATCTCTAGGCAAACCTGTCACATGGTTCATTGGCTACAGTAAATAAACCACTCACCTGGATAACCCTTTTCCCCTTTTCGTCCAGGCATGCCTTTTTCAACACCCATACTTACACGACCGCGAACACCTTTCTCACCCTTGGGACCGCCGAAACCCTTGGGACCAAATGCCCCGTTTAAACCACTTTTACCTGAAAGACAGGAAGAAAGAGTTTTCAGTCAGCAAATTTGAAATGCTTAACATCGGTTGTAAAATGGTAATTCTACTGGAAGTTAATTTCATATGATATCCGGTTTGCAAAGGAAGTTCTGTAGGTTCCTGGAATTCTCTTCGCTACGTCTTAAGCAACTGCTTAAAGGAAAAGGGAACGAAATACACAAACACTTAAGCAGCGTCGTCAAAATCGGAATGATGAACAGAAGCTTACGTTCTGCTATCATGTCAAAGTATCCGCTTTCTACACAAGCTGGCAATGCCGACTCAGACCTAGTGGGTACGAAACCGTAGAATACAAATGACATCTTATTCAGTCAAAAACTATTAGGACAGCTGGACCACATGGTTTTTCGTCCGTTGTTATCGGGGGGAAGCATTTTCAGTGACCCTGTTAGTGCCTGTTTTGTTCATCAGTCGTATACACGAAGAAAAATTGCAGACAGACAAATATTCGTATTACATCAGCTCATAAGGGAAAACCAAAGTTAACATTCCATCTCGAAGTTCTGAGGAAATAATTCATTCCAAAAGTAGATTTCAAAACCTAATCAAGAGGGCAACACATCTTGTCTATCAGACGGGATTTTTGGTTTCACGTCTGCTCTGTTTGTTGAGGGATGTGATGAATCCCGGTCCTCTTGGTTCGATTACAGCGATGCACTTGATACTTTCAGTCAAAATGTGTTTTCTAATGTTTTCATATGTTGTTGTAAATCTCTGGCTCCTACATTTACCCAAATGACATCTGAACCAATAGCGTTTTCAACAGTGACCTAAAAATCATGATATATTGTGCGTCTGCATGAAGTTGGGAATCGACGACCTATGAGTTATTTTCAGAACATTGGCAGCACACAAATATTGCGTGGTTGCAACTCAAGCTATGTCTTCCCGTAGAAAGAAAGCCTCTCATGCGTACTCGTGAAGTCAACAAATTAGTAGAAATAACTGTGGAGGAACTCTCACAGCTTCTCTTACGTTGAACAATCTGGCTTCCTTTGTTGATTCAGTTTTCGCTTCGCCTGCTAAACATTGTATTGGTGTCAAACACTGTTCCCTAGACCTCAGTACCTTGCACAACACTCTTCATACTCATATATCTAAGGATCTTCATCCTAATTGCTTAAGATTTTTAGAGATTGTTTCAGTAATTGGATGAAACTCAAATCCATTCTCTCTTACACATTGTTGTTAAATCCCGATACCCCTGGCGTCCTTCAAGGCACCATACAGTTTCCATCATCATTTTGGCTGTTTGTTCAAGAGCTGCCTAAATTTGAGGAAACATGTTGTTTCGAGTGTATTCATGACATGGTTTTATGTTGCTTAAATCCAAACAATGAAAGAAGCGTTGCATTTGAAGATACTATTATTGAGTCATTGCTCTGACCATTCCCGGAAAAGCTTGGGATTGCGTCCCCAAACTGTCAGTAGTAACATTTTCCGTCGTCAAAAAAACTCTCAACACTTTGCGTACCCCAACCTCATTTTGGACGTCGTACGACTGTTGGATACACGCCATGGCATTATGTACTGAAATATCTCATTACAACACTCACTTCCAGTTTCAGTTGTTAAGTCCACATTTGTGACCTATTTTTCAAGGTCACGCTTTCTAGCTCAGTTGTATTATGCACATATTGCATTCGCTGGTCTTATTGACGCCGACCTTACGGTTTTATACGGTTTAGTTGCAGAGGCATTCAAGTGAAAGGAATAGTATGTTCCTATCTAACCCAGTTCATTATCTTTCATCCTTACATCATGTGACAGTCTTCATCACAAAATACTCTTTGAATACACATTCTAACATGCTGTATTGAGTAAAAATCACTCTTTCTCATATTCTCACATGATGATTAAATCGGTCTAAACGAACGTTTAATTACTGGCCTAGGTTCTCTTCTGTTGTCTGAGTTATCTTTTTGAATCACATGGACAACTATTAATAAAATTAAAACGTTCGCAAGCCTAACTTAGAACGTCTAATTTCCTTGTTTTCTCATCATACTAAGTTTTCCTCACCCATACATATACATATGCATATTCTCAGTTTATTTTATAACTATACGTGGCAGTACAGTGGAGCTCAGATTGTTTTGATTTAATTGTGATATACTCACCGGGCCTGCCTGGAAATCCTTTTCTTCCGGGAAATCCATCATCACCAGGAGGTCCAATAGAACCGTGTAAGCCTGGAGATCCAGGATCGCCTGGAAAACCGAGTGCTCCAAATCCAGCTTCACCGTGATCTCCCGGGAGACCTGATCATCAACAATGAACATAACAAAATCCACAATTAATTACAGTTGTTTGCTGACTGCTTAATGGTTGTGTTAGGGCTGTGCGTATAACACCTTTCGCTTTAGACTGGATTGAGGTTACTTTAAGTAAATCTTCTTTGGCAGAAAACGAAATCAATAGGAGGAGAATGTACTGTTTATGCGGATGATGCTTAAAAGACAAACAATCCAAAATAATGCCTTATTTTATAGCAAAACTGTTCATTGTTTGCCTTAAAACCAAAACGAAAGGGTATAGCACGCTGTTAAAAGATGTAAAGTGGTATGGTTCTGGCACTAGCAGAGATTAGTTAAACCCATGCGCACTTTAGATTACGTCGTAATCATTTAACGTTAGAAGTTGTTATGCTGTTTATAATCTACTGCCGCACATAGTTGAAAACGTAGACTACCGAACGTGAACAAACGTACCACTTGAAACCACTTTTTGAACAGAAGATGTTTGTACAAGACAGCACGGTTTTGCATGTCTTTGTGAGGCATCTGCTTCCATGACTCGCTATTCATGACATCCAGAGAACCTGTCGTCTTGGCTTTGACCAACCTACTAGATCATTTGGCCTTTTATGAATGAACGATTTGCTCCCAATAGGCTTAAGTTTGTAAGTCGGTTCCACTATCCTGGCCAAAACTCTGCCGTACAATTGTTTTGTTGTTATATCATAAATCGGCTTGTACAACATGATACTCACTGTGACTACTGAAAAGAACGGATCTGCCAAATTCCACTACCTGAAGCTGTTACAGCACGTCCGCGTTAATTGCTATCATGGTGTCCCACAACAGCTATTCAAAGCTATGTTTGGTTATCTAGTAGGTTAATCGGTGGTGCTAATCACAGGCAATCAACTATGCATCACCACCTGCAGAATCATGATAGCTTTAAAGTCTATGAAGCTTAATTCCCAATTTCCTGACTCTTGAGTTGAAGGAAGCGGAGCATCCCTGACTAATCATAAAAATATAACTAATAAACTGTCGGTAATGTAAGTACAATCATCAACATAAGTGGATGGTCTGTAATTCGTGGACTCGTAAAGTGGAAATGTTAACTTCACATCGTTGGTATTCACGATATTATCTCAATAGTTTATAAACAGTAATCTATCGTTAGACTACATATACAGTGATAGGGTTGCTTTAAACTTTGGATAAAACCAAAATGTAGAGGACATCGCCGTGGATTCAAAATTGGATACGCTGTCTGAGAATGTAGAAGAAAATCAGTGAGATATCAAATGCAGTATTCCTCGATTTACTTGGCAGTTCTTGTCTAGTATGTGATGCAGTTAAGAGCACGGTGAATTACACAAGTGTGATTTCTTCACTTTTACAGATACGTTACAATTGACATTTGGAAGCAGATGATAAGCGACTTTTACCAAACTTACTGCTGATTAGGTGAACGGGTGAGTTCATCGGATGAAAGATTATCGGGATCAAGCATATGGAACGATCAACTCCCGTACCAATGTACAGCACAATCTTGAAAGTGGAATCCTACTCGGAGCATTGCTAGCGAAACATGTGGAATTTCAACTGAGCAAAACTAACTATTAACCGTGGCATATTTCAATCAACGAGATATACAAAAGAGTTTGTTGAAGAAAAGCGTGCACATCGATACAAATGCATAAACAAACAGTAGATGTCGCTACTTCGGGCTGAATGTTAAGAGTGAGTGAGTGAGTGTGAAACAAACATTGCAAGCTGCTTGTACTTCCCTCTAGGAAATTTGGACTTGCTCTTGAGCTGATTGCTGCAGTTGTACCTAAGCAGGGAACTAACAAAGTGTGATCACACACATGACCTCATCGGACATTGAACAAGATTACTAGATCAAACACCAATGTTATTCTGGCTCATTTGATCGATGGCGGTCAGTTAGTGAACTTGGAGTCCCCACTGAAGGTGGTTAATGTGTAATTCAGTACAAGCCAAGAGAAATCCCACAGCAACTCCTACTGGACACTCATAAGAGTGCACATCAGTGTTACAGCTACAGTAATTATCCATAAGATGCCAAGCGACCCACCAAAGAGTGAATCAAGACCTATAAAAGAACTGCTCATATTGATCTGAGCTTTGCACCTAACGAGTAATTAATGGGAAGTAAAGGGGCCAAGCATTTGCGATAGGCAGTCAAAAAATGTGCGCAGGACAGGTTGTAACGTTTAGTCAGTACGAATCTGATACAGCATGCGAAATACTCATAAGACCACTTATCTTTCACAATGTGTTAGTTAGTGTTTAACTTAAAATGTCAACGTATCGCAGAAGTGTGAATAGACCAAGACGCAACTGATGATACGTTTTTATAACTGAAACACAATTGGACCAACCGTAATCAAGGAGTACAAAACTGAATAAGAAATACTCTTGAAAACCACTTTAGAAAGTAGCAATCTGAGTTCACGTTCATAAATATTAATGAAGTATGTACTTCCACTTGTTGGTCAACAGTGGAATAAGCGCTTCGCAATTTGTTTATGGGAACTTTACTTGCCCTTAACATGACGTTTTGCATTCCCTCAACAGACCTCACTTTTCGGTTCTTCTATGCAATTAAACTTCTATCCATTTCAGTGTGGTTTCCTTTAAATAATGCCTCATAACTTCTCGGCATCGCTTGGGGCACAGTATTTAGATGTCTAACTCAAAACTTTTAACAAAAATGCATGATCTAATAAGATAGAATACATGCAATAAGCTACTATTTTGTTGAATGAAAAACCTGTCACTGTGCATACGACTAGCAACGGGCGAGAAGAGAGCTTCAAGCTTTTTGATGTGTAAAACAGACTGCTACAACCCATTCTGTGTTATTGCATCGTTTCTTCAGAGTAAACCTCAATTGTTGATGGCTTTGGCTTTCAACTGTTTCTGGGTACCTGTGATCTAAGTGATCCATGATAAAACCTGGTCATTTTTTACTTGTCTTTGCACGTGGAGTTTGTTTGTTCGGTCGCTTTAACTCAAATCAACAGAACCCGGTTTGTCGATATATAAATACGAAATAACTTTCATCTGGTGACTTTACAGGATAATTTTCGGACTTTTTGGTTAACTTAGTGCTGTTCCCGGGATGGCGGATAGTAAGGACTTCGTAAAAGAATTGAGCAGTAATACCTTCTCGTTGGCATATGGGTTTGCACGGTATGATCTCTTTTCTATACCAGTTATTCACTTCGCCTGCGTCAGCGTCAGCGAATGTTGACGGTAATGTCAATCAACGCAGAAGACTGAACAATATACAGCCTCAACGTTTGAATTGTGAGAACCCTGCTGTACGTTTCCGGAGGTTATGTAAAATACAGTTGTTTTTCTTAAGAACAGTGGATGTTTTGACATATCACTGTGTCCCCTTTCTACTGGCATATCGGTGATGGATCGCGGGAACCATCTGATCCCCATCCTGGTAAATTGCCTATAGCCTACGAGTGGGTAGACTTTTGGCCACATTTTATGTAGCATACACAGTCCGTTATTCTCGCCAGACACATCACCGTCAATTTCGTTCGAAGAGCATGAAACTCTAGTAATTACTTCTAATAAGCGGCCTGTTAATCATTGGTAGGTTAGTCACCAAAGAAAGTGACACTCCATTTGAATAGAATCACCAACATAGCAAACATTTAGACAAAATCTACAGAATACAACGTTATTCGCATCACATTCAAAAGGACGGAATAAGACAAAAACGGCCACAAACATTTTGCCCAAACTACAAATATATGATTCCTATTAATGTTTTATGTCCCTTCAACTCATGGGTTACATTAACTCAACCCAAGAAGGACCAGTTTTGGTCGGGTCCGTCGGTGCTCATTCAATTACAGGACTGTTACGTATATGTGTGAACAAGGCAAAATAGCTTTCGGTGAACAGTACACGTCTCGGAACCGACACAACAGCCACTTTTATCCAGAAGTGTCTTCCGCAAAGCAAGAGTTGATGAGGTGTTCGGTCTAATGTCTGTTCTGTGTTACTTCCTCAACTCAGCCATCCTTCACTGTCCATGCGTCTGTATTCTTTGTGAACCATTAACGTTCGGTGCAACTCGGAATGATTTCCCTTAGTTAAAATTCATTCCGAAAGCTCAATTAGTACTGAAGATCTTTCAGACAGCCACCAACCAGAAGTCCAAATTTATCATCCCCGGAGAGCACAGTAGGCGTGGACGTGTTAATTAGGGGAGAACAAGTTGGGCAAACAGTTTGGACAAACCAGGATATCTACAGGAATAAAAATAAGGGGATAGAACGCACAATGAAAATAAAACAAAAATAACGTGCCTCGCATTCCTTTCGGTCCGACAGGTCCCGGTAAACCCCTTTCTCCAAACGGTCCTTCCCGGCCTGGCATTCCAATTGATCCGGGATAACCAGGCATACCAGGTGGACCTGGAAAACCTCGATCACCCTTAGGACCGTACATCTCAGCCGTTCCGTTTTCACCCGGAGCTCCACGAGGACCCGGTAAGCCACTAGCACCTGCGACATTAAACGTCATAACATCAAGAGTTATAAACAAGCCGGATCCGCAGAAAATAGTTCGATTGTTGTTATCCTTACCTGTTTTTTCAACAGTTTTCTTGTAAACCAGCTTGACAGTTTTATTGGAATTTGGTGTCAAGTTAGTTGGTGCCATTTATACCAAAATCTAAATTGTTTAGGACGAAATAAAAACTGATCAGCCTAGTGGCCTTTGGACAGTCTAATTCAGAGCCCGATTTGTCTCAGTTTGAAGCAATACATCTGAAATATCTATGACAATTCTAACTCGAATGAGACTCAACCATGTATACAGAACACAAGAGGAAGCAACAAAAATTCAGCATGTTATGAGATTGATCTACTCTTGTGGATTGAAAAACGAACCTAAAGATTAAGTTTGTTTAATTGTGTATCGTACTTCACTTGTGTCTGTGTAACCGTCGATTCAGCGACAATTTAGTGCGCGTTTTCAGTTTTCTTAACTCGCGGACTCTGTTCTGCTTTTTATGGTGGTTTCCTAGAACTATCAGAACGGTGCAACGTATTCTAATTAATCATGATGTATTGTAATAACTGGCAAAACGATTTTAAATCCGGGCTTGAATAACATACGGTTAATCTGATGGGATTATTTCAATTGTAACCAGGAATTTAGAAGAACGGCTTGCGATTATGAAAAACGATCTAGTTCTTTGAATCAAATCATCAAAGTGCACAAAGGTAGACGGTTATATCTTGACTTGGAAATACCAGTACATCGCTTACCGCGTCACACAATTTTAACCAAGCCCTTAGCCCATGATCATAAAATTAGAGATGTTCACTCAACAACTTGTAAAAGGGAAATGAATGTGTCCATCGGTGAATTAAGAACGGTGTATGAACCCGGAGCCGGGCTCTTTTAAATCCGTGTAATCTCTGGCTAGAAACCTTAGGCCATACGGCAGTCTGTCGAGTTCAGGGTCCTGAATATCATGAGTGAAGTAATGAGAACGAATGAAGGCGAGCTGAAAAAACTTCGAAAGGCTACATTAATTTCATTTGGATTTGGGTTGGTTGTATGCAGCACACAAACACCTTAATGTCCGTGTTTTGTGTAATGATCTGAGGGACAAGAGAATCAAATCTCACTCCTTATGTTCCTGTTATCTCTTATCATTGCATTGTAATTATGCTTCACTGTCGCTCATTGATAAATGGTGAAGATATATACCGGTTAGATTAGGCAAAGTAATAGCGTCAATTCTTCACAATTTGTCGTCGGGCTGAATGACCTCTCCGTTATGACCGATTCTTTAGTCTAAAGTTGTCAGTTGTGTAGAATACTATTTAAAAAGTCTGTACAGACATTTGACCAGAAGATGTAATTTGGTCTACACCATCGGGACGCCCGAACTCCTTTGCGTTTCAACGAATTGGTCTATGTATGTGGTGACAAATATGGTAGAATAAAGAGAGAATACACACTGCAAAAACTGTCCACGAAATATGCAGGACTTTACAGTCTTATTGTCATTGACCTCACCTTTGCTACCCATACGACCAGGAAATCCTTGTTCACCCGGAGGTCCCGGGTCTCCACGGAACCCGATGTCACCTGGTTGACCTAAAATTGGGTATAAATCCATTTTGCAAATTATAACTCATGGCGCCATCTATTCGATGGTGGGATATACACAGTGACACGCAACCAAAGGAAGCAATAATCGAAGATGTGTTCCATCTTTGTTCGTTACTGGTTACACGAATGGAGTCTATGAAATAATCACGGGACATAAGGTGTCGAAACAGAGAAAGATGGGAGTAACTACTTTCCGGCTGTTTTATCCAATCATAGCTCTGTGTCAAGTTTGGCTTATGCTTATCACGGGAAAGGTTGTAATATTCCACAACTTCAAAATAAACGTCAGGAGTTTCTAATTTCTTTACAAACACTTTAGTGTATGGCCCATGATACGAAAATTTGGCTGTCATTGTTTATTGCCTTTTTTACGACGTCACAACAACACAGTAATTTGTGAAAAATAGGGAATGTCAAAGGCCAAAATGAGCCAATAGTAATGATTCCTGAACGGTAGACTAGGCGTTTTATGTCCTTTTTACTTATGTCGGTAGGCTGTCCTACAATTGTTTCGTGTAGGCAAAATGTTGGGCGGTGATCACTAGACGCAAACATTGAGTCAGAACACATCAGGTAAACCAGTGTCATTGGTTTATTGCCATTCATTTCTTATGAATACGCCAAGTTGTTCACAGCTATGTCGATTCAATATTTGATTTTGTTTATCCATGGAGATATTTTTAGAAGACAGTAGACCGTTTATGGGTTACTTTTTACAATATGTCTCAGATTCTTGGAGTTCGTAGATCATTTCGCATATCTAGCAAAAGGTGCGGAACCTCAGTTAACCCTATGGTTCAAGTTGCTTGTGATTAGTGTGTACGAGTCAATCACGAGTCCGGTGAAAACCTGTAATTTCTACTCATCAGGTATATGTGACCGACAAACCCTGACCCCATATCCTACCAGTTGAGTTGTTGATGCTAAGGTCACAAGAAACTAATTCAGTTGAGGACTTTTCATTGTTCACCTTCGATTACCGCTCGAAAACAGACATGAAACCTGTCCATTGAATACTATACTTATGATATAGTACAAGAGGGTTACTCAAACTTCGGTTTGCTATACGTATTTATCTGGCTCCTACTAACACGATATACATACGCATATTTGTTATATAGGACTAGGGTTAGTTATAGAAGTTAACAGAATGATCACTGTAGTAGTTTTCAAAGATATTTATTTCCGGAGGTTTAGTTACTATGAGCGGCGGCTTTTCATACAAAGCGTTTATGTGAACAAACATTTTTAGTGATGTAGTTTACCAAATACAACTATTCATTAAACTTAGTTTATAAGCATCTCGAACTCGCATTAAGAAAGTTGATTTAGTGAACTTGAAGCGGCAATTCGGTCGCATTGTGGAAATGGAAAAGCAAGTCCAGATACCTCGTTAGTTTGTCACTAACACTAACAACTTGTGATCAGCGATTATAATATTGAAATATAAATTCACAGTAGGTAGGACTTTTCTATTGCTGAACGTGTATGTGACATGTCGTTTCGCATTTTGTGTCCAGTTATGTATTTTGCAGTATTCACCACGACTGAATAGCTGTGCACTTTTGTTAATAGAACTAGCGTCGTTTTGTGCAACCGCTCTTCCGCCTGGCCCGGTGTTCTCATCACTAACGGAATCGATGATTCCTTTCGTCAGAAAGTGTGCTATAGTTCAACATTCCTGCTCCATATATGCCTTTTTCAGGTGGAACTACAAATTCGCGTCTAAGTACTTGTCTGTCTTCTCTTTTCTTATGTTGACCAATCCAATGTATAAAAATGAAGTACACGCACCCAGCTTCTTTGTGGTGGCTCACGGAAATGTGCCAAGAGGCTGTTCAGCTGAAAATGTCGGAGAATGCTAGATCAGGACTTGGTAAACCAAGGCTATGGCCCAAATCGATATAATATCAATAGCATAAGCATAACTTCTTCAGTGAGTAAAAGTCGTCAAAAGCATTTGTTGGGTTTCCTGACCGTTCCCAATTGTTAATCAGGAGCACCTGGCAAAAATAATTCGGAGGAATTGGTTTCTTGGAATCTTGGAATCAGCAGCACATTTGGTACGATACGGGGCCAAGATGCGCCAGATACACTTATCTGATGAGCAGCATTAGTGATAGGTTTTCACCAGCCTTATGACTGGCACACACACATTGCTTAAGTTCACCCTGACTTTAAAAAAATCTAAGATTCTTCAGACTACCTGGGATTTTCGGCTGTTTTTGTATCAAACGCTATGGTGTTAGTCAATCGAGGTAAGTAAATTGGTTATAACATACCTGATTAGCCTAAAACTTGAGAACTGTTCTGTTTCCCTATTATATTTCTGTATTTCTCTATTTCTCTAATGACCCACTCTAGAGGATGACCCTTATAAATACGGTATGGAAATATACACAACCTTATATTGTTAAATAACACATATTGTCTGTGATAGTGAGGTAGTTTATTACTGAATATCACTTAATTCAACTAACACTTCCAGCTGAATCCACTGTTATTTACCTTTGACAACTTGGGGACGGATGATCCCGCAATATCCTTTGGCACCTTGAAATCCTTTGCTACCAGGTCTTCCGGGGTAGCCTGGTACACCGGGA
The DNA here is from genome assembly GCA_013368495.1 of Paragonimus heterotremus. Classification (NCBI taxonomy): domain Eukaryota; kingdom Metazoa; phylum Platyhelminthes; class Trematoda; order Plagiorchiida; family Troglotrematidae; genus Paragonimus; species Paragonimus heterotremus. The sequence goes on along the minus strand of LUCH01000102.1, from coordinate 291,669 downwards.
TCTCCAGGTTGACCATCGATTCCTCGACCGTCTAGACCCGGTTCTCCGGGCATTCCTCTATCACCCGGATCTCCAGGTTCTCCAGGAATACCATTACCACCCTGTGGACCCTGGAAAGAATGAAATATAACATAACGATAAACATGAGGGGATTTTCTTGCATGCGACTGCTGGCTTCGTAAGGGGTTGATGTTCTCAGTTTGAAGTGAACCAGACATGGAGCTCTTCAATGTTGACTGGATTTAAGTCGGTAACAAAAAGGGGACTTCCTGTTCGCAACGTGTTGCATTCTACAAATTCGTCCAAAATTATTCTTTTTTGGTTTATATTGAAAACGTTTTGCCGGTTTACTGCTGAGACGTGTATAAGTGGTTTGTGCATTGGAAAGACGCAAATAGAATCCTGACAAGACCATAAGGTAGTTTCCGTAGTTTAAGCATCAGACGGTCTTGTAAGAGACAAACGTAATTCTGTATCAGCTACAGCTTGCGCTTGATGTTGAACGATCATCTTGGTATACTAAAAGACGGAATCCGATAGGAATTTTCTGTTTAGTTAGCAGGAATGATATACCGAAGTAAGAACAATGTACATCTCAAGGCGTAGATTTATGAAGGTATTTCGAACAACCAGTAGACAACAGAGAACGCATTCGTGAACGCTGCTAAACTTTTCTCAAAATTTATGGAAATATACAAAAACGAGCAGCACGACATTCAATATCAGCCTTCCTACACTTATGAAGAAATCGAATCAACAATAGCTATAGAACGCAAATTCGAGTAAGATACTTGTGAGGTCCGTTTGTATAGTAGTGTTTTGAGTTAAAAACAGAGATGAGAGAGGTAGATGACTTTCGTCTCTGATTAACTGTGAAATATACCTTAGCCGTATGTTGTTCACATGGACCTTCAACTCATCTCTGTCAGTATTCCACTACCCTTGTTAAACGGCGCTTTCCGCCTACCCTCATGATACAACTTTAGTAATTAGGTACAGGGTTCCAGAAGCCACTGTTCAGACTTAGTAAACCCAATGCAACATGGAGAGGTGTTGAACTATGCGGTGTACGGCGAATCTGCAAATTATGTAATGAGACTAACTTGCAGGTGTAAGCAGACTAAGATTAGATCTAGTGATGTGTAGTCACATGACTGAGACCGAACAAGTGTAAACAACGGTATGACAACAGTGGGTTGAAGTATATTGATAAGAGTGTCATGACAACAGGTATCACACTGGTCCACACATGTGGTCTGTGCACATACAACAGGGACAGTCTGCATCATGCACAACTTGATCAGAAGGGAGAAGCCAAACGATGCTGAAGGTGCAATTGGAACGGTGTTCCCAACTTGACGAAGCTGATCGTCATCCAAAATATTAAAATGAACCTGACGTATGTGCCCGCAAATGTTTGATCTAATTATTTGTCTTTCATAGTAATTGAAACTACCGAATTGTAGTTTGAACTCATATAATGAGTATTGTATACAGGGCTGTCGTGCAACACACTTAGGTATCTTCAGTCTCTTCAGCGATCCGTACCACAGAGATAGTTCAAAGTCTAATCAAATCAACTCACAGGTGATAGCAAATCGCCAACAAAAGTATACACACTAGCCAAAGTCTTTGAAAAGATTTGGCAGTTGTTGCATCAACCATAGGAGTCAACTGAAAAATACCAGCAGATATTCACCAATATTTTGATATAAAATGTGTAGATCTAAGGCTCGGGTGCCAATATAATTAACCTCTTGCACTTCTGCGAAAGGCTACCAGAGGTGGTTAAAACGTTGATTATTACAACTTTCTGCCAGCGGTGTTTTCTTATCAGTTCATTAATTACAGATCACTTGTATTCCCATACTAGAAAATTGGTAATTTTGATCAAGCAGTTCGTTCACGATCTTGCATTCATAACATGACGCTACTACGATGTGTCAGATAGTTAAACAAGACAAAGTAGATGTCTGCAAAGTGACCATTGTTCAAATGAAGAGCATCGTAATCAAAATTATGTATGTAGCGGGGCTTAATGCAAGGGCTAAGTTTCATCACTGAAGCGTGGCAAAAGTCATTGAACCGAGCAGAATAGGCGAATATCTGACACCTTCATGGCTACCCTAAGCCTCAACTTCTGTTTGCCGCAAAGATACCTCAAAGTAAAGACGAACGATCAGCAGATAGCGCTACAGCGGGATATAGCCTCCGATATCCACATAAGTTACCATTCAACGTGGTAAACCCCAAGTTGACAGCCATTTCTGTCAATAAAGCACGCTTCGTCTACTGCTTCAAGTAACAGGTAGTATCTTATCGGTAAATTCAACCGTGAGTATTTATTCAAAAATGAAATAATTACTGCAACCTATCCGTAGTCGTTGACACCAGCCTCAATCTCTTTGGTCTAGACTGGACAGACGGGTTCAATGTGCATAACGGCTTTTTAACCAGTTATGTTGCATTCCATCAATATACACTCACATCAAACATTTGGGAACCGTATGCTACTGGTATGAACTTTCTTCGCATCTTGTTGCTTGTAAATGCAACAACACTTTAAATCGAGGGACCATAACACTTTTACATAAGTTTTTTCATCATTGTTTCAGTATTTCGGCAGTTGACGTGCAGCAATTCGCCGGTTGACGTGATTCCCTGACTGTGCTCCATTCTTGTATCCTGACTGCAGGTTTGGTAGTCGTTAACAAACCCGCTGTTGCTGACACTGGAGTTCGGTTCATCTGGGCGTACTTCGCAGAGTGTTAACGACATTATACACGTTTCAATATCGTCAAAACAACGTCAGCTGAACGATTAATCGAAACGTTTTGTGCACATATACGAACTAATATGGTGCAGAGCCACAAAGATGAGAGCTAGATGATAGCGTGACTGTATAAAACCGACGAAATCAGTCGCTGTTTGAACTATGAACGGCCGAGTTGGTCTGACTACGTACGACCGTTGTTATCTGTGATAACATCTCACAGTTTCCAGATATAATTGTTGTTGACTGGTTCGCAATCGTGTGATGGGATCAGCGTATTATGACCGAAAAAGACCATTGGCCTGATAAGTCAACTAATGAATGAAATTCATTAAAAGTTATATGAAAATGTAGAACGTCAAACGTGAACACAAACTCGCATGGCTGACGTGTATTTGCATCCACTGGACAGCAGTGTATCGTAATTCGCCTTGATCACACGTCCCGTAAGGTGTATATACACGTTGCTAATAAATGTTTTTGATTCTCCATCTTCCTGTTGTTGACATACGCCGTATAGATCTCGAACGCGTGAGATACACTATTCACCAACGAAAGTTCATTTTACAGAGCAGTATAACACATGTAAGTGGGTGCTGGTGCTACCGGAGAACGCCGTCCAGTTCGGACATTCTGAAAAATGATCAGAGATGTTCCATTTTAGTGATCAGTGCACCTACTAAGACTGTCAGTACAATATTTACGAGTTATTGAACCAAAAGCGGTTAGATGGCCGAAAGGGATCGGAAGGTTTTTCCACAGGGTCCAGAAATTTGCATGATAACAGCACAATTTTCTGGCGCATTGTATACCGTTGTCTCATGGCCGTGGTTGTTCTGAGACTCGGTAGCTACGGTGACATTGTCTAAAGGACTCACAGACGAAGTGGGAGTAAAATTGGCTACATACAACCTAACGTTCTTGAAAGGTTCCGCACACCGACCAAGCATGGGGAACCTGAGGTCATTTTATTTACTGTCAGGTTTGGTGTGTATGCAGCGTAGGTAAAACTGCTAGCCAGCAGGTTCTGCAATCTCTACCGTAAGAGGAACCGGGAACCAGTTGACGAATCCATGATTATCTGAAGCGACGTCCCCAAGGTGTTTAGGTGTGTGTCCTATGTTTTGACTTTAGGTCGAAATGACACGAAATCAGATCGCATGGAGGAGTATGACTCGGATGGGCGTTCGCAAGTTCTCCAAGCAATGACCCTGTGACTGTGAATTTATGCAAGCGATACGCGGGGGAACTATCACTTGATACCACTGATGTGACCGCACTATGCTAGTATAAGTTCAGGGGCGAATAATCTGTCCAGCGGGGGTCGGTAACTTATCAACGCAATCACCGTCACCTCTTAGCAAAGATTTAGGTGAGATACAGTAGGAAAAGTTTTGGATTCAGTTAGAAACAAACCAGCGACAGAAAAAACAAGCCTAAACGCGAAAAGCACTGTACTACCCGAGCTACAAAGATACGTCGGGTGCGTAGAACCCTCGTCTGTGAAATCTCTTACTCGCCTCTCCCACTCAGGTATTTGTAATCCACCAAAGGATATTGTAGGCCGAATAACCAAGTGGGGATTCTCAAGCGGTTCAAGCTGTTTTCAGTCGGCACAACCTTTTAACACTGCGAATGGTTTACTCATCATCACTTTTGGTATGAAACTTCAACTAGAAGGAACCTAACGATAAAACGTTCAGGTTTCAGCTGAATTCGAACTAGCAACAGTCACAGCAAGTCTAACGGCTGAGATACGAAAATAACCACCAACCAATCAACGATGAAATAACTAACGCGTTGGACTCGAAAAATCAACTCGCGCTTATGTCTACTTATGGTCCGATTCCTTCGGGTTTACTTGGGGACAAAAGGCGTGTGGATCGTACCAAAGTGACGCTGGCTACAACATTCCTGGTAGTTGGGTTCAGTCAGTTTGACCAGGCAATTTAAACACAAGTGACACAAAACTTGGATGCATCTACATACTCAGGTATGCAGTTAGATGTCACGACCTCGTGTACCTCATTATCTATGTGCCTCACACTTGTCCACATGCAGTTACTCACCACAGGTCCACCTGGACCTCGATCTCCTTGATATCCAAATGAACCGGGAATACCACGCTCTCCAGGTTCGCCTTTATCACCCGGTCGACCGTCCCAGCCGGGGTCGCCAGGAATTATGCTTTCTTGTACAAAACGGATCACTCCAGGTTCTCCACGATCACCTTTTGGACCAATTGAAGCAGGTAATCCAGGAGAACCCTGACAGGGGAAATAGAGGAATCAGCGGAACAAGTGAAATATCTCATTAGTCGTGTGGGTAATTGAAGTGAAAACCAACTTAGCTTTATATAAGCATGAAAAGGATAAATATATCAGAAACTGTGAGAAAAATACGCTGGTAACTAACTACACTGTGTCCTTTATTTTCAAAGATGTGTATGTGATTACAATAAGGTTGTCAACTGCCTGTCACTTCCGTTATTATTTGCTGTCTTGCAAATTTTACAGGTTATAGCAGCTAACCATTTGAGAGCTTACGTTGTACAGCGCACATTGTAACATGTTAATCGACGAATGCGGAAAACTCCCTGTATATCTAACAGACCTGCTTCAGGTGAGGGAGCAACAGACCAAAGCCGCTGATGGAGATGCTAATTTTATGAACAATTTCAAAACCATCCATAAATTTACCAGAAAATATTTGAGTACAAAACCTCGTCAATATATTGTCGGTGGTATTGTATTTCTGTGGTTCACGGATTATCCGAAATGTAGCTATTTTAGTGTAATGATTAATGACGTAGTCTGTGAGTAGCACGTTGCACTGAGCATTGTATCTCCGGCCACCACTCCAGGTCCACTGTTGTTTCTATCACTTGACTTTGTATTAACACAGCTGATACGTTCTCTAATGACGTTATACGCTAACAACGTGAAGACTTCGCAAATAGTTGGAAGTAACATTGAAAAAGAAGGGCATTAAAGTGTTCTTGACAGTTTACAGCGACCAGTCACGATACATCGAGCTTCCGTCTACCCCTCCCAAATGTGAAGTTATACACTCGTCACGCTCGGATTATTTTATGGAGAATAAAAAATAACTGCTACTGTCCGCAATCAAGATCTATAATCAGTCTTTTCAGAAGATATCAGTCTGAAACTTAGCTGCTTATTGGTCACGAGGAAAGCTAACGTGCATCATGGGATGCTACTCCGATTGTTTTGGATCCCTCACTCAGGTCGCCTAACCCACTGATGCAAATTTGCCCTGAGTTAAACACGGAAGCTTCTTGTTTACTCCTAGTGAGAGATATTTATCCGTAACGATTAGCTTTTAGAAAATATTAATATATAAGAATTTAAATGACTAACATCCATTATGTGTGTACAACTCCAAACACCATTTTGTAACTGATTTGTATACACTGTCAAGTCTGTTGCAATAATCATTCCATGCATATGACAATTACCATTTTTCGACCGCCGGTGAACTACACTAAATTCCTCGTTCATATGACTGTCATTCACAATCGTTTAAACCTCTCGCATTCCCACAGACTCTTCAGCCAGAACCTTGTGAAAGGAAGAACTAGACCTGAGTTGCCTTCTTATTCGTGTTCGTTAACAGTAACTATTCCTGCCTAGATTAATGCGTCGTTCCAAAAAGGCCGAGTGAAATATCTGCGGAAATGTGACCATTTGGGACAGCTATCTCATTCGGTTTACTCTAAACACCATGTGAAGGCAGTACCGAAGCCCGGTTGCCAATCCAGTGCTAAAGAGGTTCAATGATGCGCGTGTTAGATGTTTCTGAGCGAGGTATTATGAAAATAATTTGGTCCGTCTTTGAATTTCGTTTTCATTTAACTTCTAGTCACATTTTATGGATATGATGAAATTTGGTTTTATTAAACCTAAGCATATCGGTGTAGTGAGGAGGATCGATCTTGCCATACTACTCATACCGTTGCTATTCAGAAGTGGGAGACGGAGCATAGAGTTTGACACTGAAGTAGTCAATGGAAAAATACAAAAAGAACCATCGAAATGCGGTATCGCATGAAATGGTTCTTGGTACGTAAGAGAAGGTATAGGAACTGAGCATTGACGTCTGTGGCAACCGTGACCCTCTGGGCCCAGCGCCGTAGCATCATGTGCCACTCATTATAATGTGGGTCCACTAAAAGCTTCCGCCGTTTTACACCATATTTAGAACACAAACGCCGAACTTGTCCAAAAGGGTTGTTGACACAAAATTGTGTGTGCAATAAAGAGATGTTTCTTTGCGATATAAAATTCATCTGTAAATAATGCAGTTGTGTTTGGGAGCACAAAATCTACCGGCTTGGAATGGGGCGACACGGTTTAGAAAGGAAGATATAGTGGTGATAGTTAGCGTAACTCCAACAGAATCTACGCGACATAACAGAAGAACAGTGCAATGTGGCTCAGCGAGTAGACAGAGAAAATTGCGTAACACCAGGGGCAATGTGACAACAAGCCTAATCATTGAACCAAACCCAGCAAACGCGTTGAGTATTCAGCGGTAATTCGAATAATTTCAAGTTGGAAAACTGTTTAAAAAATGACGATAATGCCGAAGACAGAAAACGCTGCACCATAACGACACCAACCGACCATACGATACTCGTAATATGAGAACGGTATTTCTGTTCATGCCTGATAAAACAATGAAATTGATACTTACTTTACGACCTTGTTGACCAGGAAGTCCATCGCGTCCGGGGTCACCAGGCCAGCCGGTATCCCCATCTGGACCATTAATACCGGGTTGTCCTGGAAGACCGGCATCCCCACGGTCGCCTACATCACCTGGCAGTCCGGGGAGTCCATCTTCACACCGCAGGCAGGTTGCAATACTCCTTCCTATGTTGTGTGATAACGGAATCAAAAGTGTGAAGCAGAGTCATATTCGTGCATTCTACTAATCTCGCATGAACATTCCACGGTTGTACTAGTGACAGACATGAACTATGCAAAGGAAGTTACCAAAAGTGTTTAATGAAATGCACGTGGAAGCTACCTTTGGGTCCAGGGAGGCCGAAATAGCCAGGATCACCAGGACGTCCAGAATCTCCAACATCGCCGGGAGGTCCGCGTTCTCCAACAGGCCCGCGGCTTCCTGTTCCTCGATAACCTTTCTCACCAAATTCTCCCGGTTCGCCTCTTTCTCCTTTGAGACCAAATGATCCCGGAGAACCCGGAGTGCCTGGAGGACCTCTTAAAATCACATCCGGAGAGTCTCCAGGTGGACCACGGGCACCCATACGGCCAGGCTCACCAGTTAATCCCCCAGGACCCGGCAATCCTGGCTGGCCTGAAACACGTAAGCAAGAAATAAACAACGGCATTAAGTGGCAAACAGAGAACAAGTACCGATAAAGGGTACTGCGTCATCTGAAGTTTATTTTACTTTGAGGCTAAAATATCGGGATAGTTGTGTTTAAAACTACAAGTTTGTAGTGAAGGCGATCCGGCTGATGTTGGTTTTAATAAATTTTTTAAGCCTTCAATAAAAAGCAACCAGCCAGTCCTGTGTAGGAAGCTACGTCATTATGTTACAGAACAGAGACCTTCAAACTCCACGTCATGCGACTTTATCCGGCTTGCCGCGGCGTGAAGTACATACGTATAAATGATACGTAGGAAATAATGAAATATATGATTCCACAGATGACTCTTAACATAACAAGAGACCTTATTTTTTCGGAACTTCCGAGTTTTCTAGGATAAGAAGAAAAATAATCCGAGCCTGCTTCTCCTACTGCGTTTGTCTTATAACTATAGTCGTCCGTTCTCTGACAAGTCTGCGTGGCTCAAGTTTGCTTCATTACGAATAAGACAGCTTATAGATCAATATCACCCTATGTTGGAGCCTTTAGCCATCGGTACATTCTTGTTCGATAGACGTTGACATGCCCAACAAGTCCAGTCGAGCGCCTCGTTTTATGTTTCACGTCAATCCTTTCTTGGTTAGCCATACAGTCCCTGTTTTGCACACCGTGGTTCATCAAAACTGTATTCTGTTCTGAATCTAGTTTTGCATTCCCCTAGATTTTCAGCTGGCTTCCTAATAAAATAATCACCTAGTTGAGCTCTAGTTAGAGCTAATCATTAGTGTCTATCCTTGGCACGGCCTGCAGTTTAGCTGCCAACACATCCTAATGAGGCAACCTTGCTAGTTACTACGCCGTTGACCTCACATTATCCATCGTCGAATTAACATACGCAAACGCATAGTCACATTCGCTTGTGTGTACTGGTCAGTTTGTCCTTTCGTCTCGAGAGGAGACCTACTATCCGTCTCATGAACTCCATTCGATAACCTCGTTATTGGGGTTTCTGCTCAAGTGGAATTCACAGAAATCGTTTCAGTTGTTAAGAGATAGTTTGATTACTGGTGAGTAATTTCGGTGTTTTAGCTAATATGAATCGGACATCATTAACAACTGGTCATGGTTCACACATTCGTGCAGACCATTTTCAAAAGAACCTACGACAACGAAAATTCCATACTTCTTGCTAGCTTGCGATCACATCCCAGTTGATGTTGGCATTGATAAGGTCGTCAAGTGGCGTTCTGAAACTTACCGCCCAAGAAAAATATGACAGAAACAAGAAAAATAAAACTAGCAAACAAGTATCGTCTCCTTACTAACTATTTGGACGTAACTTTTGCAAGATTATCATAACATCATAAGTGTAGTATGTAACAAAATTGTGGCGGTTTAAGATGAGCATAACGTGTTGACAACATAATACTAACGGTGAAACAGTTCATTTCCGGTTATCAAAAATGCGAAAGAATTTGAAAAAATTTGATGCAGTTTGTTTTCTAAAAGATATATCTATTGAAGTGTTGGGCGAAACACCGTTGTTTGTCTAACTGAAATTATGAAAACTAAGTCACATAAGCCACCAAATTGTGGACAAAGTAGGCAGATTTCAGTGATTCTCACTGTCACTCAACAAGGCGACTAGAAATATATACTACCTAACAAATTATTGTATTCATTCGTAGCTTCGACAGAGATTATGTGAGACTGATTCATCGTTGTAGACCAGTGTAATGTTTAAATTGTGTGGTGTGACCTTCCTACTGAAAAAGTTGGAGGCCCATGATACAAAGTATCCCCTCCTGTTGTGGTTTACTAACCGTCCCAGAGAACATTAAATGGATGTGAAAGTCAGAGGTGTAATTATTGCCTGGCACCACACTTCAAGGTTCGCTACCGGAAACTACTCGGATAAACTTATTACGGAATTTTTTCAAACACATATCCACTAGAGCAAGCTAAGGCTTCAAACGTCCAGGCCATCGGGTAGATAGAAGACTATGCTCGATCTTTCAAACCTGTTTCCAATCGTCTGCGTTATGCAACATTCCGGAGTCACTGATCATGATTAGGCATCTTCCCTAACATGTCAACCTTCCAGCTTCCACCGGCATATTTCACTATTCTGCTCTTTCCCCTGTCCACCTCTGCTTGTAGGTTTTATGATCTCATTGTGTCCCCACCCCACTCTCATTAATTGCGAGTCGTAGCAAACAGTGTGAGATTTATATAAACATTCTGTGATGAGAGAAACTCGTAGTTGGACACACACAAATACAAATAGGCTAATTAATGCTATAATCCCAAAGCCCCATGGCCTGGGAAGTTATGTGTTACACGAAATCCATCATAAGGAATGTGAAAGTATAGATCATTGAACACGAATTTACATGACTGACGTGTAGTCGCATCTGTTGGGCAGCGGTACATCGTCATTCGCCTCGATGACACGTCACACATAGTGTATATACACGTTGCTAATAATCGATTCCGATCCCCCGTCTTCTTGGTGTTGATATCTGCCTTTTCGATTTCGAACATGTGCGCTATGTTACTCACAAACGAAGATAAACGTTATTCAACACTACGACTGGCTTAGATCAGAGTGGTCATATAAACATTAAGTAGTTAGGTAATCAACTATTTGGAGGTTCATACGGAAAGCAAGTTTATGACCTTTGTTTCTAAAACTATGGTCTTGTGTTAGTGCACAGAATTCTTCAAAAACCAAAATGGATGTACCTGTTTCAAACGGCAGTTTGCAGCACCGCCACGTTCAGGATGTTAATTAGCCTTGCTTGGGTAAATACTATTGAAAATTGTGTGATAATATTCAGAACTGAATGCCTCAAAGCAATCGTGTCTCAATTTCCAGCTAAAGCAACCCAATACCGGTGCAAAATGGCGATGAACGGAATGTTCTGTCAACCTATCTGAGTCGACACGGGAAACAAATGAGCACACGTCTGGACTAAGAACAGAACACTACCAGAAATGGCTTCGGTCCAGCCAAACCAATTTCATGAGCTGGGAATTGGTTGCGTGCCTTACTACTGGAAGTGACCTCAATTACAAACGATCTTCCTTTGTGCGTACGACGGTTGTGAACATATGCAATTCTTGTTTACTAAAACCAAACCGTCGGACACCATTAACTACTCATCCTTTCGGCTGTAACATAATTTCCACTCAGCCTATAAACCTTGAATTTTGTTGAAACCTAATTAGTGGTATGCTACATGCCTTGCAAACTGGTTCATAACTTTGAAGTGATACTCCTTATATGCATGTGTTTTCAAGAACGCGTCAGACATATTTTTGACAACGTCGATTTCATTACTGGAGAGCCGACTAAGAAATACTGAACTGAAATATTTGCTTGGGGTTGTCACGACTTTGAGTATCGACTACCAACTGTTTTTCCTCCGGTGGAAGGGGGTCAAATTCAACACCGTAGTGAACTTAGTAGTTGTAAGCCACACCGTGTGTTTGTGTCTGAACTCCCCCTCGCTGATCGCGAAAAATTTGCTCCTCATCCGTATTGACGTGTCCTGATCTAAACTCCGGTTAGTGTAGATCTGCACCATGCTTTCTTAGGATGAGTCTGTTGAGCACTTAGCTACCATCAACATTTTTCTAATCAGTGAAATCCGTACAGTGACGCTGAGGAGAATTGATGTGTCTAACCTGTCTCGCAGTCAGCCAATCGATGGTCAGGAACATTCGTCTGCAGTGGCAAGTGGAATGCACGTTCAATGAACGGAATTTCATGTTTTAAGTAAAAAGGCATGTAAGCAGTAAAAATATCCTCAGCTGACGGGAAAATAGGTACAGTTGCTACTATAGACTGAATTTTGCGTGTACATTTGAGGCACGCGGTTTTCTGTCGTTTCCTAACAAGCTTACATGCCTCAGAGTAGACGCTTCAACTGGGAGGAGGGTCTATCTAGAGTAGTTCTACGCCGTCCGGTAGGTGCGCGAACCGTAGCTACTTCACATCATTACAAAATAAAGATAACCTGTGCAGAGTGCCTACGCAATTGTAAGCCAACTTTATGGGGTGCAGTCATATAGTAGAAGACTTGGTCATGTACGTTTCTTCACTTCAACCTGAGGATATCTTAATGTGGCACAAATGATCATGATCACCATTTGTGTAGGTAACCATAGTTGACAGGAAGAGTTTAGTTACAGCGCTGTCGTTCGAATGTACAGGCATTCTGGAGGGGATAACGGAGTTCAACCATGCAAACGTTTAATATAGTTAAACTACCTACACTTGCCCGGATCCAGGGACAGCCAATTCTTTCAACCAATGGAGATCAGCCATGAGAAATCGTTTTGTGGGTCGCCCATTAATTTATATTCGAGTGCGGGGAAAGTTACACAGGTAAAAGCGGTCTATGTTTTGTCTCAGATTGAAGGTTCATTTGTGTGAATACGTTTATAACTCTGTGCAACCCGAGAACTACCTTGTTGCTAAGACATAATCAAACAATATCGGTAGGTCACCGGACAACCAGGTTATTATTCCAGCAGGTGCATTCACGGTCTCCATCAGGTAATCCTAATTCACGAATCTTGCGATCTAACGAAGTTTGTGTGATTAACTGATGCAAGTCTGGTGTGTATGATCTGAAACAGTTGTTCATCAACCTGATCATGTCGTCTACTTGGTTGTCTTGTCTAACTGGTTAAAACAGTTTCCACCATTTGAGCATAAAACGTTTCATATTAATGTACGTTTGGTGTCAAATCTCTTAAAGTGTTGCGTTCACTTGTGAAGTCTAGCGTTGTTATATGCCACCAACGGAAGTTTATAATTCCCCTACTTTCTGTTCAGAGATGGCAAGATAGGTAAAAATGCATCTTATTCAGTGTGCATTGGCCAATATTTTGTGTCGTTTCGTTCCGAATACCAGACCTTTATATAGGACTTTATACCTCGTTCTGATCGTTTGTGCCATGAAACACCATAGAGCTCAGTGCTTCAGTATTCGTCATGTGAATAACTATTTGAGTTAGTACTTTCTGGCAATACAACCAAATGACGACTACGAGGTCTGTCTCAGCACTTACCCATATCTCCCTTAGGACCTGCCAGACCTGGCTGACCTTCTGTGCATGGTCTACCTGGCAAACCGGGTCGTCCGACTGGACCGATGTCTCCTTTGGCCCCAGGCACGCTGTAGGCACCTCGTGGACCTGGATCACCAGGAAAGCCTTTCGGACCTGCAAATCCCTGTTCACCTTTACGTCCTTTCGGGCCGGGGCAATAGATAGACCCCTTGAGGTGAGAAGATAAATGGAAGTGAAGTATAATCAAACCTAGATAACGACGAGACCTGCACTATGTGTTCACAAAAACGGCCAAACACACAGGTACATAGGTACATGCTTACCAAATTAGAAATTGCCAAGTTGTTACTGGATAGACATGGAGAACTTATAAGTTGGTCAAATTAACCCAATTTGTTAGAAAACTTAAAAAACTAACACCTTAAGGAGACGGATCGGTAATTTTGAATTTGAGTTGAAGTTTACGGTAATACTGTGACAGTGTGTCAGGGTACTATGGAAAGTGTTTCGTTGTTTCATGAAAATGAGTTTACCACTTTGAGAACAAGATCAAGGAGCATGTTCTATGAAAGATAATTAAATGAACTTCAAAGGTGTTCAACAACAGACTGTAAAAGCCGTACGACTGAGGGGTAGACTGCACCACAGAGGTTTGGTGGTAGGTTGACAGTATCCCTTTTCGGTCAAAAATTTGGAAAAAACTCAGAACGGACTTGTCTGTTCAAATCCCCACCTCACATATTATGCCAATTCCCTCTCTACTGACCTGTTAGCACCAGTCGTACGATGTTGCATACTTGCTGTTCCTATCGGCTGAAATGTTGGGAAATCATTACGAAGTATGATAAAGTATATCAATGCTTATCCATTGTCTATTATCGCAGTCATCCGGCTCTTGTTTATATTCCCTCGCTTCCTTTTGCTACTTCTCTGTTATCCATGACCCTGATATTTTCGTACAGAGGTCTGTTTAAGTGTGACCAAAGTTACACACATACTCAGGGGCTTCATTGTAGAATATTCACTTTTTTGAACAAAAGGTGAATCCAGTATTCAGACATTAACACACAGGTTGTACGAAATTAACTCAAGTCATAAATGATGGACAGCTTATTGCTTGTTTGAGTCTTTTTGTTTGAAATGAATAAGAATCATAACCCTCAGTAGAATTCAATTTAACAGCTCATCGGAATCGCTCCGTACAGTGATTAATAGTTGGACTATTAAGAACGGGAAGAGGTTACGATCGACGGACACGAACACGTAGACAAACGTCTGTAGAAACCTGCACTGAAAGTTGAAGGCAGTAACAACCTTGAGAGACATTTTCTGCCTCAATCTGACGGCAGGAAAGCTCATTTCTAACATAGCTCCTAGGCACTGTTTCTATAAAGTTTTTTTAAACCCAATATTGTTCTGTATCGCCACGTTATGTCAGTATCATCGGATTGGTCTAAAAAGACAGGTATTACGTGATCTCAAAATTTCAGTTATTCTCGTCTGTCTTTTAGATAGAACTGGATTTTATTAATCAGACACAAATAACCAATGAGATCAACTGAAGGTAATGCATATTTTCAAAAATAGGAAGAGTTTACAATCAATTATGGGGTGACTGCATTAACCATTTCCGTGCACATATGAGCAGCTGTTGCACAAGAATCAAACGAATAGCAAAACACAACCCTTAGACTTTGGACCGAAGTTGAACTCCTTGAAGATGAGGTGACGCATTCTGTTAATCTCCATTTAGGACTAAAAGGCAGTGTGCTATCTCTTTCAGAAAGGAGCTTACGGAAAATCTATTTGAACGTGAACTTAGCAAAGTGACGGTCGAATTACACCAGCCAAATTCATGAACAGTTGTCGGTATTAAAAACGCAGCTCAGGTAGTGTAATGGATTATGAGAATACAGTTTGAACCGAGTGGTTTTTTCTCGACGCCATCAACTGAAGCTAACAGGATGAGTCGAAAATGTGACCTTAAAAGCGAATATCTTTGGGCTTATATATGTAGTGGTCTGTTTTGCGCTCAAGATGAGACCAGCAACACAGTCATAGACGCGGTTGCTTCACGCGTACGCCAACTAGAATTCAAGTTTCAGAAGTCGCAAAGAACTACACTACTGATGGTCCCTAGCAGAAACGAACCTGGAGTTTAGTGCTTCTTTCCGAAGACGGCTGTTCAAAAATTGTACTTAAACTTGAAACCTCCAGTCAGCTGTGTGGAAAGTCCACTTTGCAACCCCCTTAAATGAATACTGTACGCGATGATGCAACGAACGTTAACAACTTAACGACTACAATAGAACTTGGCGTCCTCTAACTGTTACTCCCATCAGGAATACAGACTGTTTGGTTGATCCAGTAACACCGATCACTATGTTTTCATGTCAATAAACTCCCTAGTTTCTTTTCGTTCCGTAAAACGTAGCATTCTTCTGAGAGAATATTTGCGTCCCGATCACCCAAGCAAAGTTTTCTTCTACGCGGTCGACTAGAGTGGACGAAGTGTTCACGTCTCACAGATAGTTACGTTACGTTATTCCCAAGTTTTCCTTGCGTCCATCCTTCCTGGAAAACCACTCAGAACGCACCGGCGACAATATGCAACGTTACCAAATGAGTACGAACAGTTGAATCAAGGAGCCTAAATTCGCAAACTCACAGGAGGTAGTTTAGACATGCACGTGTGGCCTTATGCTGTCAGTGAATTGGTTACCCTTGTCAGAGTACCCAAAAGTTACGGAAGAGAATAAAAGGATAACGTGATCGAAAGGATTCTTCACATACGTGTGTGACCCTTTTAGGCTAGTGAACGAACATCAAATTGTACTCAGCAAACAGTCATAGCAAAGATAAACTTGTTAACGACAGGAAGGACAGCACAGTGTGAATCGAATATGACGTACCCCCGGTTTACCCTTCGGACCCATAAAGCCTCTGGCTCCGTCAACACCTGGTGGACCCATGTCGCCCTTGGGGCCGAAATCCCCGGGTCTACCAGGCTCTCCGTCCAAACCGCGCGCACCCTGTAGTGGAAATATGAACAGTTCACAGAACACTAGCAGTTTCTAATGGGTGTATAGAACAGAATTAAAATAACTGTAGACAGTGCTATCCTTGCCAAGAAACATTCGATGACTTAGTACTCAAAAGCATGTTACCTAATATTTCATCAAAACAGCCAAAAAATTGCTAACAACTTTTTCGGGTAGGTAATAGAATATTACCAAGTAATGTCTTGTTTAGATTAAGTTCAGCAATCAGTTGCTGAAATGCGTGTCGTCCTATATGGGAAAAACAGTGACCTTGTCCGTAAAGCAGAGAAATCTTGTTCTCCAATACCATCCTAATGAGAATCCCCGCTATGTGGCCATATATGGACATTCCAGCGCAGTCGCCCAACATGTTCTGAACATGAAACCGATTGAGGAACGTTCACCGGAGTGCATGTGTTATTGATGGACCATAGGTGAAACCCACACGTTTCAGTGGAGTGAGGGTTTTATTCATTTACCTGTCTATTTTGACCTTGTCTGGCCTACACCCGTCAGCATTATAAATCATTCTATTCCTGTCGTATTGACATAGTGATCTTTGAGACTACTTGTGTGAGACGCACCCACTCCTATAACTCGTGTCTCTCGCATTGTGGCTGTCACTCACGATGTTAGAACGAAGCCTCGAATGGTCTGAATACAACAGACGGCAAAATGAGACGTTTGGTGCCGGAACAGAAACTCCAGTCCATACGACAAAACAGAAATAGGGGATTCATGTGTTTAGTGGCTAATTCGTTCAGGTTATGAACGTAATGACAGTTAGCACATAAAGTGTTCATAAGAGACCATTTGTGAGCAGGACTTTCTAGATCAAGAATAGCATTGTAAACAATGCAGATCTCCTATTCACAATATGCGGAAACTGCATACGGCCAGTTATTTTCTACGCTTCTAGCAGACTACTATGAAAGAAACCAGCGGAAGTACGGTCACCTATTTTTGTGCATATACCTGGTAATGTTATTCTAGGCGATCCGATTTGTGTGGCCGTAATTTAGCTTTAATTCTACTGCTTAAACGGTCACGCCGTCAGAAAAGGGAACAGCCTATTTATGCAGCTGGAGGCAACCACTAGAATAAAAAGATACTACTAGTTGGTAGTAAGTAGTAAAATGTAATTGACAAATTATTGGATCCGTGTCAATCTTCCAAGTGGAACAGCCCACACGGTGAATTAATTCACATGATCTTAAAATTGCACTCTTTGAGAGAAGAATGCAACACCACGTTTTATGAATGTTAACTTATCCACGTTTGACCTCAGCATTCTCTATCCGGGCTATTTATGTTCTAGGAAAACGTGATGGCATGGACTTTTCCATATGGAATTATTTCCCTTAGTGTAAACTGACGTCTTCCGTGGGACTTCTGCACGCATGGTAAAATCCACTTTCAACATCTGACTGCCCAGATTATCATTCAGTTTTTCAGTAAAGACATATTTACCAATAACTACTTCTAGGAAGTGTTACCAGTGATCATGGGAAATATACAACATTCGTAGCACGAAATATACGTTTGCATTCAAGATCCATAGATGTCCACTTCAAGGGAACAGTTTAAGTCACAAAATCTGTGACGAAGCTTGAGCTAAAATGCGTACGTGAGAAAGCGTCTGATTAAATTGTGCTCACTAGGCACCCTATTTGAAGGTCGCGTCTTTTTCAGCCTCCAGATTTTTATTTTGAATTTAAGAAAGAAACCAATTCTGCGGCTATATAACGTGACGATTAAGAAGTATTGGACTTTTCTAGCATGTAAAACTCACCGATTCTCCGGGTAATCCTGGTGACCCGGCGTCTCCGGGACGACCCTGCAGACGAAATGATGGGTTGAAATTGAATACTTAGTAAAATAAAACGAACTTCAGCTTTTTGTGCCACTCATTTCACATCCAAACATTACTAGGTTAGATAGTTGTGCTAGATGGATGATCCTACTAATTGATCATTAAGTATACCTTACCTAGAATCGTGAGCTTCGTGACACTAAGAGTGTATGTTGGTTCCGTCAAATTAAGAAGTGTCTTACTTATCACATGATATGAATCTGCCTCTCATATCCGCACACTTTTTAGTAGAAAGATTGTTGATTCATTATTTTCATTCAGCTCAAGCGTAAAAGTAAATCAGTTAGGCATAAAGTGTATTAGGTGAGAAATAATCGAAACCAAGGGCATTGATTCAGAACATTCTCCAAAGTGATCTAGTTGAAACTGTGGATATATAATTGGAAAGTTTACTTTGAGGACAAGTAGGATGCATAGACATTGAAAATAGGAAAAAATTATATCTATGAGGGCTCTTAGTGTCACGATATGCAGTTTGATCATAAAAATTGTGCTGGTACTAAACACAGAATAATTTCTAATGCAAACACTCGGTAAGCTAATAAGAAAACACTGAGAGGAGAATGATCTTTCAGTTTATTTGACAGAACATATTACCATGGTAGTGAAAAACTGAACAGATTGTATAAACCACGCATACAGATATATGCATATTTGTTGAACACAGCAAGTTAACACATCAGTGCTGAGTATCGAATGATTACACGTGAAACTTTTACCGACCCAATAAATTAATACACCGTACCGTGAGTGTAACTCAAAGTGATCTCAAGGTCCTTCCCACCACTTGCCCATGTTCTACGGTAACAGTATTCATCTGTAAAAACTGAAAATTTCATCAGTTTATTTGTTCTGTGAAAATCGGTCAATTTAGTTTGCGAGGAATTTATCATATTCTCACTGACCATAACAACCTCCTCATCAACCGACCGCTGAAGAATTGCTTCGCATCCTTAACTATAAGTTAAATAGTATCCCAAGTTCGATGAGCTTCTTTCCCAAACAGTCCCCCATGTTCCCAGGCGAGTTTGACTCTGGTAAATGTAATGCACAAGAAAGAATCTGGATCTCAGCATTCTCTTTGAAGTCATAAACTACTTTCAGTTGATGCACAGCTGCGTTTACTGATGGTGATATAGCGTTTCTGGGGCGGCGGTTGGTTGGTTCTGTAATTACGGTAATCTCTGCCGCTAATTTTTTTAAATCTATACTCAAGAGTTAACTTTCCAGTTTGTTTATAATGTTTCCACATCACTTATAAGATGCCTACATCATCAAGAGCTACCAGACGAGTAAAATTTACAGTTCACTTTTCTTACTCTACAAAATTTTGTCGTCCATCTTAACTTGTAAAGTTATATCGTGATTGCCCCACTTGCACTTGTCGGTTCTATTTTTTACGTCCTATTAGACGAAATCTTAGCATCAACAGATGGAACCACTGACACCGACCTGTGTTAGCGAAGGTCGTTTGCAAACGCATATTTCACTTCGGGTTCAGATATTTGTCCAATTTGATTTCCAATATATCAGTTCTAACGATTTTCTGTTGGTAACATGCAGTGGATGAACAAAAAAATTACGGACGTCATCAGGAACAGTGAACGTTTTGCTTTCGTTCGAACACAGGGTGGCGAATTTCTACCAAAGTTGAAAAGCAGTCGAATTCTGGATGATATTCTCCAATTCTAGTGTGTTGATAGCCAGTTTTCAGTCGTCGGTAACTTCAACCTTCAACCAAAAGTTCAGTTTGGGTGATTAATGTGAAATATATTTATTGCGTCCGTATCCTGGAAACACGAAGTTAATCAGACAGTTTGCAGATGCACAAAGGAAAAACGTCTGTTCCATTCCGTACTTATACGGTTTCTCACTATATAACTGAACAACTGACCATATAGTGATATGTATTCATACAACCACTGATACGTAACTTACTCGATCGCCATGTCGTCCAGGTAAACCCTTCTCTCCTCTTAATCCGGGTGGACCATCATAACCCTGAAATAGAAAAATTGTTCAGTCTCTTTCGTGCACTACTCAACAGTCTGACAACTGAACGAGACACGTAGCATGGTAAAGGACTTCAAGGGAATCACCCTAGCAGGATTACAAGTTTCAGCCAAATGTACTCTGCGGAAGTACCAATTATGTCACGGTTAATCCGTCTTACAAAAATCGTGCACGTTAGATAACCTGAATCTCAATCACCATTGTAATAACATAATGCAAAAAAAGTTAACTACAAACTTTTACTTAACCTCGGAAATGAGGTGAGAAACCAAACATACATGTTGCAAACTTCTAGAATCCGCTTCCTGCTTTATCATTAAGAATGAATGTTAGACAACTGGTTTACAGGGTGTGGAGGAGGGATGAAAATTAATCCGCTACTGATGCTGGGTTATCTATGATTCACATTGGAACTATACACACAAATGTTAGCAGTAGACTATGCATACTTGTATTCACACAGTGCGCCATCTGTGAACTGGATACCTAAATCCTAGTTCAGTTAGCATGCCACTGGTTTCTAAACAGTTTGTCAAGTACAATTTGAGTGCCAGAACCTTGGATGTGATGAGTTACATTTAATCTGAAACACTGCTTCCACAATCGTATTTACTGCTAGTTGTGGTAAGTCGACAAACATAATTGTCAACTTTTTTCATCAAACCAAGACTTACTGGGATCCCCACTTCTCCAAATGGTCCGGTATCACCTTTGTCTCCGACATATCCCTGCAGTAGACAATGCAGTATTAGGTTTAATGGTGAAATGTTATCAGACTATTAAAAATGAATCACTTGTCAAAACTGTTCGGATTTACAGAGATACTAGCTACGATGAGTTACGGGTTTACAAACAATAGGTAACAGACGCCAACTTATCTTTCCTGGGTTCTGACCTGAAGCCAATTTCCTGTTGTTTGCTACGTTATGTCAAACTGAACGAGTTTTGAAGCAGCCTTCACCCAGTGATGATAAACTGAAAGTCACATGAAATTTTCGCGTATTCATGAACATACAAAACGTTAGAGTAAATTTTGCAATATTTCTGACTATTCTGATCTCATCTCGACGGCAAATTACCTTCGCGAGACCACCTTAAACTACATTTGGGCTTATGTGGGAACATTAGTGATGATAAACGGGGAAAAGCTCCTTGCGGCGTAGTATCCGAATAGCTGTTCGGTAGATAACTGGTCTACCAGGAAACCCTCGTTTGACTTTTGGTCTAAAAGCATATAGTCGGGAAAAGTAGACATCATCATCGCAAAACAGTTTGTTGGTGTAGACTTGAGTGGTGGTATAACTGTTGTAGTTTAATGTAGACTAAGCTCCGTCAACAAGTGAGTGTAAGTGTCGAAGTTCCAAGGTAACAATAACGCCAATGTTTTAACAATTCAAAATCGAGATGATCTATGTGAAATGTTTGCAACAGATTACATGTAGAATGATTATAGGAAGTAATACTATTACTTAACATGCAGCTTGGCTAGACATCAAAATTTAACCTCAAAACTGTTTACTGGCTTATAAATATAGTCTACAGCACTGTGACTTGGATTACATGACTTGATTCACTGATACTGACTGAATGATGGGCCAAGGTGACAATGAACCTTGGAAAATAATGGGGGTATCCCAGTGGTCAACAATTTTCACCTTAATCGTTTTTCTCTTAAATGTGATCGATGAACTCACCGGGGGACCTGGTTTGCCTGTTGGACCTTGCCTTGAGTGCGTGTCCAAACTACAGGGAAACCCATCCATTCCATGTGGTCCGCGCTGTCCTTTGTCACCTTTCTGTCCCTCAATAGTAATTGCCGAGGCTGGACGACCTCGTGGTCCGTAAGGTCCATGAACTCCTTTAAACCCCTAGAAGGTCAAATCATTCATGAAAGCAAACCACACACAACAGTTAAATGGTCTAATTTAATTAGCGTTTTCATGAACGATGTGGAAAGGCAAATCAGACAATCACTAGCTCAGCATGAAAACTGACTATGAGGCTTAAAGTTGCACCCGGAGAAAGTGGCTATTACTATTCAAAATACTGTGATACCATGCCGTGAGCACTATACTATAATAATATAGCACAACACTGACCACTTTTAAGTCGGATGTGCTGCATTTCAACTGTGGCAGACTTCACAACATATCAGCATTAACTAATGTAGCTGAAGGTGGAGAACCAGCATGTGGCAATCTTACCTTCATACCCGGCATCCCACGATATCCGGGATCCCCATGTGGTCCTTTTGGTCCAGGAAATCCCTGAAATTTATTAAAATAGGGAAGGTATATCCGTAGCGCATAAAAATAGACCTGGTGTGACCACTTGGGTTTTATAGCAGTCTATCGGTTTACTATCGTTTATCGCCGGTTGATGCAATACTTGTAACTTTACTTCACGTTTCTAACCGTGGTCTGAAGAGGTTGACATACAAAAAAGCCAAGTAAACGTGGATAGCAACCTGTCACACCTAACGAGTTTAAATAGTTTACATCAGAGATGACTATAAATCAAACCCCGGTATGGAGGAGTCAGGCAAGCTTCACTACTGTCAAGTTGACGTTTTCTTCAAATACATTCCAGTACAACTGATACTAGTTAGCCATCTTGCCACGGTGAACTGTTGACTTTACTCTATCCCTCAGTTATACCCTGAGTAGTATGTATTACTTCACAATGCTTGTGAATTATGTTTGAATACGATATCATAGAGAATACTTGTCAGCCCTTTGTTTAATAATTGGGCGAAAATATGACGTAAAGTTTGTGTGCATGAGTTTCGTAATTTGTACTTATACGTTTTTCTCTATATGCTCTAAATCTGTCCAATATGTTGTGTTTAAAGCATTGGCGATGGATAGAATAAATTGTATTCACCCGCTTATATCCACTCAGGTTCCGAATATTTACTAATCGGACGTGCATATCGTTGAACATACCAACCACTTAATTTCAGATGCTTTTGGAACAACATTCTCAAAAAGATGTTAGCATATTTTGGTTAACGCGTTAGTATTTCTAATAGTAAATGTCAAAAGAACAAAAAGCTATTGGGCATCCAACTTAAATGTCGGGAAGTAAATAAATGTTTTCATCACTAGTTTAAGACACACAATATGGGAGTGAATGATTTACGTACACTTAATTGCAGGCCTTCTGAAATCGATGCAAGAAAGGATGGTTGGTAACTGACAGTGTGAGGCTCAGTGGTCTTACAGGTCAAGTTACAGAGACAAATCTAAGTTTTATTGTGGATGCCGCAGGTAGAAGCCTCAGAAAATTGGAAGATACTATGGTGAACACTGCAGACCGGGTGAGAATTGACTGCCTGGTCTGTCACGTACGTAAGGAAACGTCACTAATGTACACACTAATAATATGCTGATAGTATGAATGAGTTGCCGTGTACAAACGCTAAGCCAAATTAAAATGCCCGCAATTTTTATCGATTTCTTGAAAGTTGTTTGATGAGTTACTGTCTTCTTTCCATAAACTTGATCAATCTGTATATTACGCCTAGAAGAGCGTGGTTCTGTGCTTATTTATAGAAATTCCGTTCTACCTAACTTGAGGTAAGTGGTGCACTGATCAACAAGGTTGCCTCATGAGAACGTGGCCATTATACAAATCCCACTGTGGGAAGGGTATGCATTACTAACAAGCTCTAACAAGGCCGAAAACAAAGTGTTGAGCTCCTTCTCAGTAGAGGCTGTTTGGAGAGTCTATGCAAACCCAAAGGCCGTTATCCACGGCAAATTATATTTAACTCATATCAAGCATGAACGCCTGCATACCAATAATCTGCAAATACTAAGTCCAGCCAATGTAATATCAAATATTTTTTTTGTATTGGAAGAACAATTTCCCTTTTTGGAAGCGCGGATCTTATTTTGTCTGGTCACGACAAACACAGGACTCGTAAAAATGAGTACCAACGGAACCAGCCAAAAACGGTCTTTCTTCGGAGCAGTCCCTCTGGAAAATGACAACCCAGTATATAAACAATTGATAATGCGTTATACCAATTTAAATAGACTTGTCAGGTCTTTTTGGACAGTTCAATTTCCTCTTCGAGTAACACGTCGTCAATCCTACAGGTTATACGTAGCCTTCGAGAAGTTCGTGTTGTTGTTCATGATAACTAGACACAATTTATCTACTTAGCGAATGGTATTCGACAGAATAACGAGTTGATTCATGGGGACGCCGTCGCAAAAACCAGAATATAATGAGTAAGTAAACATGTCCAAAACACCTTGTATCCATGGGCCAGAGATGGCTTGACAGGAAGTCTGTCGAGCAACCTCCGCAGTCTACTACTCACCCGCAGTTTACAATGTAACAGAGTGAGAGAAATTATATTTGTTCATAAAACAGATGAGATTAATACACCAACGGTGAGGAAGAATCATGGCTATCCGTAGAGTGATCAAGTTAGTCGTTTTGTATGGATTAAACTGGACTTTGGAAGATAAACTGCGATGAATATCCTTTTAGGAGTCGAACCAAATTCTCGTCAGAACAGTGGTCTGCGGCCTCACCTGGAAGGTGACGCTTCTCAGACTTTAAGTTTCTGCAGTACTCCACGGGAGTAGTGGAGATACTCAATTTACAGAGGTGGCTCAGTCTACAAAGGCGGCTGATGTGCAGAACCAACCCAACGTGTGCAGGAAGCGAGGGATGAATGGTCTTTTTTATGCAAAAACGACTGATTACCCTTCTCGTTTTACCTTGATAATTCAAACTTCATCTTGCTGTGTGTTAATTTACTCCTTTCTATGTTTTGGTATGCCTCCACCAAACTTTAATCTTAGAGTTCTGTTTGGCCCCCGTCTCTTTAATTTTTCGTATTCAAGCCACTGTGACCAACAGGTCTCCCTTGTTAACCTTTGACGTATAATATCTGAGTTCTTCTCATCAATATGAACAGTGGCATCATCACGCCACAGCGTCTAGAAAGTCACTGATTTCCCACTAGCAAAAGTATTATCTTGGACTCTTGTCGCTATGTCCACCCACAAAAATAGCTCGTATCATTGTCGCTGTAGTAATCGATGGGAAATGAACAATGTCCTTGCGAAAAACATCTAATGCTTTGCTACCGGCTTTTGTCTGTCGTTTTATCGGATAAATAACAACAGCCTGCAATCATTCTAAAAATATTTCAGCCATTATGTCAAATTACGGATTGAAAATTCGAACAGAATTCTGAACCAACATCTGGGTGATAGCGAAACGCCGCAACACTAGATGTGACGAGTTTCAAAACAATGTAATTGTACAAAATTTATATATATATGTATATATATAAAAGTCGCCTCACTTTCAAACAGTTGACCGATGAGTAGTTTAGATAAACAAGTGAAGTAGTTATTAATCGGAATGAGAAACTTACTGGTGCGCCTGAAGGTCCAGGAAGGCCGGGATCACCCTGAAAATGATTAAACGCATAGTGATGGTTTAGTTTGATATTGAGGGTATTTGAAGATGTGAACTGCGTGAACAATGACTTACTTGAGCCAACACAAAAAAGCAATTTTTTAGTTTAACACAGTAATCTGTAGACTATTTAGATCAGTTTACAAAGTACAGTAATAATAATAAGAAAATATGATGAGTTTGTGAAAGCGACGAGCCGTTTCCTTACAAAGACAGGGTTGACTCCAGAATAGTCACCAGTTTCGACATCTTCAGAGTTGGGGAAACCGGGACAAACTGAGTAGGTTTGGTGTATTCGTTAGGCGAAGCAGCACTGCAGCATTAAAGCATTTCAAGTGAAAATTTTGAGCTCACTGTATTGCACACGCTTACATTGGGATTTACACACACATGCTTGTGTCATCCAAGTACAAATTGATGAAGACCTGAGAAGAGAAATGGTTCACGGGAGAGGATGATAGTGGCTCGTAAAAACTCACTCAGCATGTTGATCAGTTCTGTATCAGATGTTAAACTCAACAGACGTGTTAGCATATAAGTCACTGCATTTAGCTGAACATAGACGAAGATACCGTTGCTTAATTTAGTCGTGGGCTGAGCGTACCCGTGTCATTGGCGTCACGCCTAGTATGCTTCAGGTTGGCTATCCTTCAACTTGATTGAGTTAGAAGTAAATTCAGGTTGCTATTCTGGATATATATCACCAGTCCAAAAAGTGCCTACATGAATCAACGCACCAGACCCGCAGATTAATTGTCAGAGTATTATTTTCTGTTTGTGGTCGGTATCTGTTTGACATACATTTTACTGATGTCACTACATCTAGTCTCCGTTGTAAACTGCACACTACTTTTCTGATCAAATCAATAAATAACTGACATCACCGTTTCCGCAAAGCTTCCGTTGTTCCCTGCGCTTCCCATCTCAAGTGGTTTACAACTGGCCTAAACTTTGGAAACTTATTGACCGTATTAGTCAAGAAAGAACGGGTTTTGTGATAGAAGTGTAATGCCACAACGCGAATGGTTAACACAGGATGGTCCCAGGAATGTTGAGCTGAGATATCTGTGTTGGAGAAACCTGTAGCGAAGTTTCACTGCAGCAGTTACTTCAATGTGCCTTGGCTAGCTGATCCAGTGTTCGTGATCTCTGACCTACAGTGAGCCACCTTGTCACCGGCAATAGCCGTCGATATGCTCGAAGTTGAACGAACTGACAACTTGGTTACTGATGTCTCTGACTACACAGTTATTAATCGGCCGCTGTTAAGCTGAATTTATTCCGGAACAACTGACAACACTCAGGATAATAAGTCGCAACCGCTGTCGAACTATACAGAAAGACGGCATAGACTAGTATCCAAACGATTGAAAAGAATGACCATAAGTTTCCAGAAAGTAAAGAGGCTGCCTGCTTTCCTGGACTATGACGGTTAGTATGTTATACTCAGAACATAGGTTGCACAACTTATGCTATTTTTGGTCTATATACACACTGATACGACGTTCAAATGACGGAGGTACAAGAGGCAAATGTCAGACAGGTATTTACTTTGAAGTTCGATTTGAAGGTTAACAATGCTTGACAGGTCCTTGAAGAGCTGTATGCGATTTACTCAAGTACAGAGTCAGGTTAGTATGACCGATTAATCTAGAATCCTTTCGTGAAGTCGTGATAAGTTGAAGTGTGCTTAGTAAGAATTAGATTAACCGTTAAATAACACATGTGGATTGCCCCTATTTCCAAATCTTGATAACTTCCCAGCACAAATTCAGCTTGACCGTGACTGATGTTCAAGTAGTTAAGGCATAAATGCTGACAACTCAGTTGACCACCTTCATGATTTAATTCAGCTCAAGTGAGGGGAGGGGATGCATAGTGCAGTTACGACGTCGCTCAATATGAATAATGGGTCATGTAACTAATATATACCAGTCGCCGCAGCAGTATAAATGCATGATACGCCCACACAAGATTATTGTCTGAATCTCATGTTCTACCGACAATTACATGGGTTTTTTTAATTTTTGGCTAGACAGTTGTATGTATGAGCATCTGAACCCGATGTACAGATGTGTTATCGCCTGGAAAAATAAATTTACTCGATTCCCGTGCTAATTGCAGAACGTATCTCATAAACCTCTCAAATTATGACTGATTACCATATTTACGGTTTAGCTTGCACGCCTAATGTACACCGACTTACTTTTATGTTTGCCTGGGTGGCCACGTCTCCGAGTGACCCATATTTTGTTCTACAGACACACTGTGACTAAACATTAGTAATGAAAGCCACGGTTCATCAAACGATAATCTTTTTACCATTGAGTACGACGTCATACAGGTTCCTTTATTGTTCTCCGAGGTTTCCAAAATCGCAGGGTCCACTACCAGTTTCTTCCAAAAAAATAAAAGACTGTCTTGATAAAACACTTTCTTGAATTGACTGACTGAATATTGCGGTCCTTCGTCATTGCTTCTTAGACAAAGTACTATTATGACGCATGAGTAGTTTGTGTAACCCACGATCTGCCTTGCGTTGCATTGTCCGTACGTCTGATAATTCTCCTTTGAAGAAACTGCCTGGTTTTTGAAGCTGTATAGACTAGGTATAGCTATGTGATCATTGTTTGCTGTTACTGATAACAGCTGTCAAGAAACTCAAGTAAATTCAATCATTCTAAGTAATCTGTGCGTGTATACTTGGTTTAGACTTCACCTACAGCAAAACTGCATCATGCTAAAGTGAACAGGCTTCATGAACAGGGTTGTAATGTACATTCTGTCTTTATCAGGATAACTTCCCTTATTGGGTGACCTTCTTTGAAGATGTAACGCTTCTAACTATGAAGCTGGTCGTTATTCTGATGCGAAACTCTGAGTTCTTTGAAAAATTATAACGTAGTATATGACAACAAGTATGAAATAAGCCGTGTAGTACCCACTTTTTGATGTTTTTCCATGTTGTCCAACCTGCTGCTGTTGATTCAGAAAGGAAAACAATACTGTCAATTGTTTCTCAAACTACTCTTTCTTCATGTTCGCCCTAGGAACCTCAGTGACTTTCAAGTGAGCATAATGAATAAACGCTACCGTTAGTCAACTGTTGAATCAAAAAATTAATATAAGAAACTTACTTCCCCAATCGTTGTAATATGAAAGTCACGTGTGTGTAAAGGTCGATTAGTGATCAACTCACGTGTTTAAACTAGACCACAGGAATTCTAGAAAGAACTTGAATCTGCGAAGAAATTAATCAAGAATTGCCTAGTAACTTGTGAGCAAACAGAACTTTCAGATTCGGTTAACCGAACCCAGACAAAACTGTAGCACAATCCACTTATGCCTACTCAACTGGCTCTGGATAAGCTAAAGAAAGGAGATAATTTCAAATTTAACAAACCTGTGGACCAGGCCTGCCCTGTGCGCTCCATCCGGGCATTCCTTTGGGACCAGGACGCCCTGGAATACCGGGCAGACCCTTCAATCCGGGGAGAGCTGGCGATCCGGGAATGCCATTTTCACCCTGATTGCAATAAATGAGAGTGGGAGGGCGTACACAAGATAGTTAAAAAATATCTAGAAATCCGCGCATATGGCTGACAACCGGGAAAGTGCAAACAGGTGCGTGTGCAGTTGGATCGTCTAGCGTGTGGAGGTTGCAAATCATTTCGCAATCTGATTACATACCGGTGATTTGGTTTGGTTTCAAGTGCGAGTTTATTGACTTGGTTATGGATGCCAAATAGGTATTAGCATTATGTGGATTTTGAAATTTAGTAACCACAATGCGTTTTTATAGAACAAATATTGAGCACGTGAATAGCCGGTCGGGAAACGAATCAGTTTTGATACCTGGACACAAATTGAATGTAAATACAGATTTCCCCGTAAAGAAGAATGAAGTTAAAATTAAATGAGTATTTTTTTATTCGTGTTTTGTGGAATAATGTTTTGGCTAGTACTTAAAAGTTAGTTGTACAGTCAGTCGACACTACAAAGCAGACTACACAAGTTTCAGTGAAGTACAACAGTTTAGATCGACAACCGAAGAACACGTTTACAAGTGCTACGATTTTATGGTTCATACAGTTAACACAATGCAATAACCCAATAAAACCGAACTGTTACCGCTTCCAGGGAACAAAACAACAAGAAATGTAAGAAAACGAACAGGAGTAAATCGCAGTGGTATAATGACGACGAAGTTAATCGAGAACGACTGGGTGAAAAAGACGAGACTGATGATTTAGTAAACGTCTTGCGAATTATTCGAACAGAACAATCAGAAGTATAGTTCTCATCAGAATGATCTATTGGCCTAATTGTCTTTTGTGATCAAAGTAGAATGGCGGGTGAGATTTAGATACACAGAAAAAAACAGGATATGGTTTTAGTAAAATGGTCAGATATTTGTTTTAACCTTTTATCTGGTACTACAAATAACTCGATACCATAAGTAATGCTATTCCTTGTTGCACATTCCAGATAGGTTTTACTTCCCCAGTCATTCAGGAGCAGATGGTTTGTCATTCTGTCACGTTACTGGAAATTTTCCCTCGTTTCTTTTTCAATGTTTCAGTTCACTGATATTGGGTTTTTATAAACTTTATAATCATCCGCCCTTACAACTGAATCTCATCTTTCAGTATTTTTTCTCAATTGTCGCTTACATTCCACATATCACATAGTCTGCAGATAAACTGCCCCTCACTGTCCCCCCCAGAGTGAACAAGACGTTAATTCAATGTGCCTTGTTGTAAGTCATCATGGTTTGGCTGTGGTGCTGACATATTCCTTCATACAATCTTCATCTTGTTTCTCTCAAATTCCCAGGGGATTGAGAGTGCTGTACAAAGCAACTTGTGCAATTAACTGAGTGTCGACAGCCTTCTGTTTAGGCCAGTGGATCAGATTGAATCTTTGGCATTGTGTCCTCAAACTATTTGTGTAAATGGACTACAGAGCCAATATATGACAGAAATTTTGCAAACAAATTCATAACTGAGGATTTTTTGGTTTCTAGGTTGTTCTTTTGTTCGCATGCTCAGTTTTGCCAGATTTAGCACAGCCACAAGTTAAAAAGCCATAAATATTTTTTTTGTGTAGTCTCATCAGGTTTTCACTTTTATAGACTTCGAAGTATGACATTTATTACTCAGTTCGGATGAAAATGCACACAATCTCCCTACTTCCTTCATTGTTGTAAAGTTTGACGGGAAGTTAACTAACTTCACTCTGATTAGGAAGTCAAATGTTGGTTAGTCAAAACGATTAGCCCAAATTTTGTAGGCTGCACTCTGCTCCGCAGTAGACACCCAACATATAGTGCACAATACTCCTAATTTGTTCAAATGACTTGAACAATATCACCAAGTGATATCCACAGCGAACACTGACTGAAATGGCAACATGCTGATGCAACAAGTGAGTACACATAAATTTCACTGATTGCTCACTCTAACTCTGAAGGCAAACACACCGATCCAGAATGTGTCTACCATTATTTACTTGCCCGCTTCCTACTGCTTAACGAACTCGATGGGTCATGTCACCCAGAATCAAAGTAAAAAGCATCATTCAGTCTGAATGGAAATTGGTGAAAAAATTAATCTTTAACGAAGCTGGTTGATAGCCGCTGAAAGTGAATACGTCATTTCGAATTCGTTCTGCAAAGGCAGGTTTCACACTGTAAGACGACTTTAACTATCTTAAGAGTTTGATCAACCGATCCCTTTGTTACTACCTTGTAATAATCGGCCATTTCAAACGGAATAACCTGATAGTAAGTGTTTCTACAGAAAATTCTTGTTAATAAAGTCGATGATGATGCAAGTCAGGTTCATCAGATAACAAAAGACTCGTGTACTGAGCCACCAGCACATTGCGTTATCGCAATGTCTGCGCCGTCATTCCAGAACTACCCGTTAGGAATCTGCGAATGCGCTTTTAATTAACTTTCGGTGGCAAAATTGTGATTCAGGAGTCCGCCTTCCACGGTCCAATGGATCACCAACCTTTTATACTTTAAGGTCAACTTGCTGGGCTAGATGGAACGATGTAACGTGGGTGAAATATTCACAAATAGTGCCTGTGATGTTCAGCAAATGCTATGCAATCAGTTCACCTTCGAAAGAAAGCAGTAGTAACAATAACTACTTACTCCGGCCATTCTTAGTGAGTGGAAATTAAACCGGATCGCGTGGGAGCTTAACTAGTTGCGAAGCATGCCACTTTGTATCAGGTCTGAGGAAGGTAACTGAAAATAACTGCCTTGTTCACTGTTCATCCAACGGTTTTTAAGTTTCCTACAAATCAGTACCCCTTCTTTGCAGGCAAAAGTTCGTTACGATAAGGCCGTCGCGATCCGATCACGCAGCCCGACTTTCAGCAGACAGGAAAAGTTCTGCTAGTCCAACCAATCGCCATGACCAGGTAGTGACTGTAGTGCTTGAGGTGTAGTCACCTGATTTTCCACTCAGTCTCACGAATATGAGGGAAATGTGACAAACGTACGAAGGTTAACACATACCTAGTTAAATACGCTACTTATTAATTTGCAATTTTGCAAAAGTTTATGCCTTTTTATAGGGTGCACGGGGATATTGAACGGAACGTCGATTTTTAAGCAACATTAATTCGTTCGTAAATTCAAAAAAGCTTACTGGATCCCCGTAACAGCCAGGTTCTCCTTTTTCTCCTTTGGGACCAATGAAACCAGGATAACCCTGAAAGCGGAGTGAAACAATTAGGCAGTTATGGCTATTATTGTGTCCGTACATGTGTAATGTTTTCGAAACAAAGGTTAGACCGTTCTGTTGGTAGTGATTTCTAGCATGACCAGCAGTAACTTCAAGGGTTCAAGGTTTAGTGAGTAAACTGTTATAACATTTTCCTTGCTACGATGAAACGAGCTCAAATTTGAAAGTGTGTATTCCAGTAAGTCGTACATTTTGATACAATTTCAGCATTCCTCGCCTAGTTGGAATTCTAATATCTGTATATATAAAATAAAATGCTGTACTCGACAGACGATACAAGAAGTTAGACTTAGAATAAGTAAGCACCCGAACATTGTTGAGAAAGCGCTTTAGAACCAACTGATATACCAGGTCGTCATCAGGGAGTTTGCAGTCACTGATCACTCATTATACACTCTTCATGCAATTGGTCTGGAAAATGTCATCGTAGGTACAGGCGAGTAAATTGAACTTTTTCGCAGAGGTGTTCGAAATTATGCAGGCAGAATGGGCTGTAAAAGTAGCTGAACAGATGAGCTCTGTGGCAGGCAGTGGGTAATCTTCAGTCAATCGAACTAATTTACACTGAAAACTGGATGAAACCACGTTCTCAGTAGACCTGTGTTAAGATTCCTTATCGTTTCTTTCTAAAAACCAATTTGACTAACACATCTGTATTGATCTCAGTTCTGTCCGTTTGTTTGTCTAACCCCTTTCAGACATAATTAACAATTCGAACCTGGTACTGATCTTTCTTTAAGCACACTTGACACATGGCCTAATAGTTTCCGACTCGTTTACTTGCTCATGTCTGTCTACCTGGATTGTTACCAGACACGTAACTAATTCGTATGGTCCGAAGAAGCATTTGTGTTCAGAGTGAATGATATCCATGCGTATAAGTTATTCCGAAGGTTGACAACAGTTGGAAGTTATTGTTGGCAGATCGTTGTCTTAGTGTTATTCTACACACTTCCTCGAGGACGCATGGAGTAGATACTGTGTGTAGTTGTTTCGGTGTAGAAGGATGAATTGTAATTTAAATCGTGGTTTGCTCCCTGGGCCATTACTTCAAACACCCGAAGGTTGCTTGCACCAAGGACTGGGTTATTGCAGAAGGTCATACTATACGCAAAAAATGACCACAAAATGCAAACATAAATCTTCCCAGATACTGACATTCTTTTTCGTCACCCGCTTAACCAGTAATCTGGTAGTAATTTGTCAGTAATTTATCAGCAGTTCCAGTTAAAAATATATTTTCTAAACTCTTCGTGGACAGCGATAACGCTTACAAGGTATCTGCCTAGGATAAGCTGTCACTGCCCACATGTTGGCCACACACATTGATGTTTCAGTGGTGCATTTTAGAAAGACTGACAACAGATGGCGAATCCTGAGTCCTAACCAATTGTTAATTGACCCGAAGTGCAGAGTTGTTGGTTTTCGTTAGTCTTCTTGTTAAACGATATACACATATATCTGCACTTCAGTTGTGTTTCTACAGGAAGAATAAATTTCATAATGGCGCTTAAAAGGTAAGTTAAAAGTTTCAGATTGTTTCAGACAATTAACGTGAGAAGTTTCTACAACGTTCCGAGGAGCACGTGACTTACCGATAGTCCATTCTGCCCGTGATATCCTGGAGGTCCTTGTAAACCCTGAAAAAAACATTATAGTGTTAACCATAGTTGTGACCGTTTAGTACTGTCCGCTGAAACAGCAGAAGCTTATAGTTATGCACAACATGTACGACACAACTCTGTTTAACACATACTGGTCTGGCTGATGTTGCCGTATCGCGAAAAACTTTTAACTACTGGTTAAATGCAAACAGTTGGTCAGTATACAAAGATCAAGCTCGTAGCTTTCGTGTTAGCTGTTTTATTACTGCGATACTTCACAAAAACATAAAGTTTACGTAACAATGTGTTTAGGTGAAAAAACTGCGCGTTGTACTCTTCGCATTTACATAAATATCTCGTTTTACACCCGCTTTGTACCTGTAGTTAACCCAAGGTCTTAATTAAGGCTCATCTATCAGCCATTTACCTAATGTGGCAAGGTCGCAGGTGTTCCACCCTGAATCCTAATAGTTGTTACTTGATTGATCCAAGCTGTCGATTTTCTAGGTCATTCCGTTCTCACAGGTTGTTCTGTTGCTGCCGCTGCCTATTTAAATAGCTTGCTGTTGCCATATGACACGTTTACGACTATCGTCTTCCAATTCACATTAGAACACTTCTGAAGTTCTGAAGTGACTGGCTAAAAATTATTATCTAGATGCGAAAAGTTGAAACTGAATGTGCATGACCTTGATCATCCATATAAGTTAAAAGATTGCTCATCAGTACATCTGCATAGGTGTTCTAGACAGATGGTGATGTTAACGAAATTCACGTTTAATTCCGAATAGAAACGATGCTCGGATAGACCAAGTTGTAAATTGGTGATATACAGCACTTTGATATTAACACAGACGAAGATAACATACAGTCGGTCAGTACTTTCAGGTTAGACCTTCCGTTGTTATTTTTGTCTTCACTGATAACGTTGCATTATCTGTCCGACTTATTTTTTAACTCTCATATTACTGATAAATACGATACTTAAAAAATGTGTTAAGAGTAAATGAATCAATAATTGTAGCCAGGAAAAGTCGGACTGCATTTTTAATGACCATCAAAGAGGGAAGAAAGCCCATTACAAGAATGCGCGAAGGGATGTTTTTAAGTAAATAAGAACACTACTTATATACTTTGGGAAGCATCAGGCTATCAATAACCTGCTACACATTGCATTAAGTTAAAGTGTTATTTATGAGTCGACGCCCATGCGATTTATTGCTTTGTTTGCTCCACAGCTGACTTGATCCGAGATGACTACGGATGCAGTTGTTGACAAACTTATCCGCCCTCTCCTATACCGTTTCCAGGAGTGGAGGCAATGTAACTTTCTACGAGCGGTGAGAGTGTCATTACATATAATAGTTACATTTTGCGACCACACATTCTAATCGGGTAATTGTTTTGTTAAGTTAAGCATAAACATTGTGTCGGAGTTAACATTGTATTTGAGGACAATCAGAATGGTTCAACGTGCACAGAGTTGCCGAATGAGGTACTTCCTTTGTATGGACAGAAAAACTTAAGATTGTGTAGTAAAACTATACAAGACCTGTCAGTCGGATCTATCCACGAAAATCAAAGGCCTACTCACTTGTTCTCCTTTGAAACCTTGCCGTCCCAGCTGACCAGAATAACCTTTTTCTCCTTTAGTACCAGGCGATCCAATTGTACCTCGATCCCCTATAGGACCCATTTCACCAGGTGGACCAACAGGGCCAGGGGGACCCTGGAAATTAAGTTCCGATGATTATGAAGTTAGGATGATATACAGTGGTATATGCAAACAAAACTTACTTATAATCACGGTTCATCTGGGCTGGCGCCGCATTTAACATAAACTGTCATGAAACGCACTTGATATTGTATTTACTAAGTACCGGCTTATAGTCCGAAATGAAACTGATGTAGCTGATATGTCAGAAAATTTAATCTAGTAGTTTTTTCTGAAAGTCGACAAAATCTCCTTAATTGTCGATATAACAATCAAAAAACGTTATTCATTCGTTGTTTTATGACATTTCTGAGTAGAACCCTACCACATTATTGCATAATGTTGAGCCAGCAGAAAAGGCTAAAGCGTCAAAACAGAATGAACACATTTTAAAGGTATGATATACTGGAATTGTAACGTCCCGACGAATAACATGACGCTTTTCTTTGCACAACGGAACACTCTGTCACAATAGTCGTTTTCAGTCACTATGTGGTCCATCTTGTGTTTCCGGTTAGTTATTGAAGACGGTGAGTTTTATTTTTGCGTGTGAATGGGTTCACTTATAACACACACTTCGGTTTATGGTTCGTTTGATATATGCGCATTGATCGGAGTAGCCAGGTAGTGTTGGTCCTCCTTATACGATGTTCAAAGAAACTGCCCATTAATCGGGGGAGATTTAGTTTTTCTGTATCTTTCGTTAGATGATGCCAGTATATATCCTGTCCGCAGTGTCGTTCGAAGTTGAGCGTCATAGCACGTTAGCGAAATGGCTGAGTTCAGATGTTGCTCTAGATGCATGTTATATTGTCCTTAAATACAACTCTAAAGACGCATTCTTAGGTGCTTATCAAAGCCAAAATTTGTTTGGTTGGATGTTACGTTTTTCTTAACAGGAAGTAGTCATATATTTAGAATGAAGTAAATTGAATCAACCTATTCCTGTAGCACATCATTTATACATATAGGTAAAGAACGACCTGTGTGCCAGACCCACTTTAAACGCAATCAGCAAAAACTATATGCACGAACGTACTAGCCAGCAAAAGCTTGTTTTCTGTTGGCCAACCTTACGTTTGAGTGGACGTTTCTGGGCTTCAATTTAACGTGTAGAAACGGAAATAATTGTCATATCGGCTTGATTTTTGGATGTGGTGGGCTCATTTACAGAACCAACTTTGTTACATCATATGTGCACACAAAGGTGATCGGAAGGTCGTCTACTTAAATTTTATTGGGTGGAGTATTCCTGTAAAATTGACCCCATCTCTTACATTGAAAGTCATGACAAAGTCCTCCGGAATGGGGCTTAACAATTAATTCCTCATGCGAATAAATAATTTTCGGAGGTTTACAATGACACTGTGCTTGATATTCTGATTACCGTGGTGACCTTTTATATCAGCAGACATTCAGAAAACTGGTTTAAGGAGATCAATAACTTATATCGTGACGCCATCAAAATGTGTTTTATGCTGGTGAACACTTAGGCAGACCAATGTAGATAAGGTTTGCTACTTACCAAATCATAGTCCGCCCTGTTTGTAGTGGACCTACTTAGTTCGATGATAAACGTTGAGTACGTCGTTAATCTAAATTTAGACACAGTCTAGTGTGCAAAGTCGAATTGTTGGAGCATTTTATGACCAACTTAAATTAAATGTGGGCTTGAACCCACATGATTTAGTAACAGTTGTGTTAGTGGAAATTAGGCAGCGTTCGTTATGGGGTCGTTAAGGTGTGAAGAATGCGATTGTAGCTGAAACAAGAGGTTTGTCCGAACACTGATCAAGTCAGTTAGATCATGAAGCACAAAATCATCTAGGAGTAATTCACAAACCAAACGGTCTCGGAGGATCAAACGATTACAACTCAACGGAATGGCAATCACTTCTGCACTTGCTGATATTAACCTAGAATCAAAGACTACCACATGTGATTTTCGTTATATATGATCAACGTAAACCGTACCAACGAAGTTAGCTATAGGTCTAGGTTGCTTTCGTTTGATCTGCATTAGAGCGCAATACACCAAGCAATATAACTGAATGACCAGCAAACATTTGACAGATAACCCCACCGCACTATGGGTTCAACTCTGAGACAGACCTCCTACTAAGTCCCAGTTTGAACGTCACTCACATTTGTTCGCAACTTTTGCCTTCGGTCGGAGGCTTTTCATCAAGCCTGTTTTGAAGAAAGCACCAGACTTGAGTTTCCCTTCTGTTAGAGCTTACACGCAATGCCTGACCCGGCTACAGCTGGGAGTTTGACTTCGGGCGTGTTTTCGTGGGACGGCAATATGTCATTCGCCCCGTATTAGGTATGAGTGAATTATCATGTCTGAAAGCTGAACCGCTTCCATTTGTGAGTAGTGATCAGTCTGCCGAATCGTGCTGAAGGAGACAAAGGTGTCACCTGTTTTACTTCAACTGGCGGATTGCACCTTGATCTTTGGGCTTATTTGGTTATCTACTGTGTACGCGGATAAATCAGCTTGGAAACGGATATATTTCCCCACTGGAACTCAGTAAATGGTTCATCCCAAGGAGCAGCAGATTCCCAAATCATGAACCCTCATTAGCTACGACGGTGTAGGATGAAATGATTTCTCGTTTAGCCATGGACCATGAATTAATCTATATGGTGCACGAATCATGAGTAACGCGAGCTTCTCGGATATCACATGATCTCCCAGTGCTAATCAGTTCTGGATACTTGCTTCAGAGGGTGAAATATTGAACATGCGTGAGTTGGAAATAGGAGTTTGTCAGGCCCACTTCCCTCGATGAATAATTAAAAAAACCAGACGTTAAATAACTTCCCACTTTTAGAAAATGTAATAGTGTGAGTCAGTTATGTACACGAACTGGGTGTTCTACGAACTACGGTATGCAATAAGTTATAAAACATTTGGTTATCATACTTCATTGCTGACTGTATGCAGAAGATCGGGCCATTCAGTTTGCGAGACATCCAATAATCCTCAAAATTCGTACACATCATTAGTTAGGAGAAATTACCTTACACACTGAAACAAATATGATACACATCTTATGAAGTTTTAACAAGTTGTTGAGCAAAATCACACACATAAGCACCATGTGTCAATTAACCTTTCGTTGTATCCACAAAAACGTACACTCCGGTTGACGCTACTCGCAGTGAAAGTCCGGATCTCATTCACAGTCAAGTTACAGATTACGATCACACGTAGGAAGGGTACAACAACCTTCATTAGTGCATACTCACATTAAACCAGTGGACCTTCGCTATCTTGATTAAGACAAATTGGTCATCCGTACACACTACCTGGAGATGGAGGAACGCAGTCTTTTGCTGCGAAGGTTATTTGTAGAATGTAACAACTGAATGCCACTCTTTCATTACCAAGCATATGCATGCAAAGTGAAAAAATATGTTGTGAGAGGAAGATAGTAATTGCAATCTTTTCCCTATCGGTGAGCGATTCTGGTCTGCCATTTAAATATCAAAAACTGCAGAATGCAAATGTAAGATACGAGTAAATGTTACTGGTTGTTA
Source organism: Paragonimus heterotremus (assembly GCA_013368495.1). Taxonomy (NCBI): domain Eukaryota; kingdom Metazoa; phylum Platyhelminthes; class Trematoda; order Plagiorchiida; family Troglotrematidae; genus Paragonimus; species Paragonimus heterotremus. The sequence goes on along the minus strand of LUCH01000102.1, from coordinate 252,455 downwards.
TTTGGATTAACCAGTAGGATGCATTCAGTGCACTTACCAAAGTTAGTTCAGAAGAGATCTGACTACTTTTAGAGCTGGGTAAATTGTCGATCAAGATTTTATCAGACAGAGTTCGAACATCAATCCTGTTTGACAATGGTATTTTCATCACTCTTATTTCTCTTAGCCATTGAAAACTTTGTGGAAGAAAAAAATTGAATCTGACAAACCCTTTAATCTTAATCTTCACTTATATGACATACTTTGTCCTTCAGTTTGCTTTTGTGACAATTATAATATGTGATAGCCGGTTTTTGTATGCCTTTACACCACCTAATTTGTGTTGTCTACTATGTGAAACTCAAGAGAGATTTGAGGAGGAACGTAGAGGAAGTGGTATCTAATAATGAATCAGAAGATTAAGAGGTCTAAGATTATTAACTAAACGCATCTCGTTATACACATGTGTTCTGATAGTTTACGGATTGAGTTATATCAGTGATCAGTGGATCTTGAGTGAGTAGTTTATTATATTTAGTAATCATTTCAGTTTTAGTCCATTTCTTCAGTTCAAAATATACAGCGTCCTATTACATTTAATATTGAATGATAAACCATACATATTTTCAAGTATAAGATGCAGTCTGGTTTTCCAGTGTAGCGCCAAATTTCCTTTGTGCGTCTGTTACATATATATGTATATCCATACTGATCTGAAAAAAAGTAGTAATCTTTTCCTGATGTTTACCCAGTAAACCAAAGCCTAACAAACAGGCCGGATGTATTTTGATCGTAACTTTGGGTTATCGATGTTACAAAATATCCCAACATCAAAGAGACGCGCTATTTTACTTTGCAGCGTACAAGTATTTAATTATTCTGCTGGCGTACAATGTGTATGCAAAGGTTGGTATCGATTTTTGGTTGTCGCTTGTACACAAAAACAATGAACAATAAATCGTATGGTCTAAGAAGAGCTATGATTATGATCACGTTTCACAATGTGCTTCCCCTACTTGGTTATTAGACATAATAAACATAGACTTTTATGATTGATGTTTGTAAAAAATTGAAGTATAAAGCATCGGCATACCGACTGATTCGATTGCAGCAAGATTACGAACAGATTTGCATACCAATCATTTGTAGATTGCGGAAATACTAAAATGCAAATGTGAAAAACTGTGCTTCGATCGGACCCGAACCTATGACGATAATCACACAGAATTTCTTGACGTGTTTCTTACGGGAATGGAGTAAATGTTGTACTTGGACTCGACTGTTCATCTACTCCACTGTCACACGAAATAATGCAGATGGGTTCATCTTGTGACGTTATTCAAACATTTAATTTTGAACTCCATCAATGCTATTAGTGTGTTTTCGACTAGTGCTACTAATTCGTAATGTGTACTCCGAGCGAAATCTTCGGTAGTGCTCTAGTCAGAATTCGAATAGAAGAAAAATCTTCATAGAGATACTGTTTCAAGATCGTTAGTCATGTCGATCGAAAGCATTTTGTGAATACCACTTATGACGTCTTTCGATCGTTTAGATCTATCACGAAATTATGTACATCAATAATGGTGAAAGACAAAACTGGAAACAAACGTCATTGCCAGTTTTCTATTAACATTTTTAACGAAAATGAGTTTCGTAAGCTATTCTTGAAAATGCCCCACAACTCACTGTTTGCTCCTTGAATGTTTTAAGTTATTTGAGAATATAAAGTGAGAGTGACCATTCAGCAATATCTTAATTGGCTGCATCCAGAGACTTTTAGCTGCATAATTTGTTAGTATCACTAAAACAAAAGTCACGATATCGATTAATTGATCATGTTGCACCTCTCGACACCACAAACTTAGTCCACTCAGAGAGCTAGCGTCTGAATGAGTCGATATTTCATTTTTGATGAGCTAACAAACTAACAGACAGTAAAACTGTAAGGCAGACATGTTTCTGAAGGCCTTTTGACCTGGTATCTTAAACCATGTTATTAGGAAGACGATGACACCCTCTTTGAAGTGAGGACGAAAAGTGCACGGGAAAACGTGTCTGAACGTCATTATGGTCAGCCTGGTGGGAATCTGAAGTGACCAGCCTTTGTAGTCGGCATCAAAATTAATCAATTGTCACCAGAACAAACATAATTAGCAATCATTATAATGTTGTTTCTATACGTCCCCGCAATCGTCAGGTTCTGACAACTGTGTTAAAATGGACTGAATTCCTCTAATGAATTGTTTGTAGTAAATTTGTTAGAAGTAGCCCGATCGAACTACCTACACTGGGCCGAGACGGCTACTTGAGATATGTCTATCATTCAGTTATACAGTCAGGTTAGTTTAGTATGTGTGACAAAGCATTTGAGTCGACGAGCCCATTAGGGGTGACGGCATTGTCGATTAATAACTGCATTCTTTACCAATTGTGTAATCGGAGTTTATTCGCATGGACAGAGAATCTGGTTATCAACATCTATGTTTGAAAAACCTATTATTTTCTACGGCTAGGCTAGGCTTGTAAAGTTTTTAGAGAGTGGAGATCTAGTCGATCAGCATAACTAGTTTTATAGCGTTTACTTCTATCTTTTAGAGACTGTTGCAGTGGGTGGAAGCGGAGGACTACCACAGTTTGTTGACCTTCGGACGAGGAGCAGCCGGATTTTCCTTCATGGTCCGAGGAGTCAGTTGATCCTCTCTGTTGGTTGTACTTCTGAAACGTCTATTTTCAAGGCTTTGTGTATACCCACTTTTCTAGCCCTTCAACCAGTTTAATTCAAAAATGTGAAATCTTTCTGGAAGACTTCATTGCAATTGATGCTTACTGTCTGCATCTCTGTGTTCTTGCTAAAGGCGATTCAGCGTAGTCATGACAAAAGTTCATCTATCAGCACATGGATACTTATAGCCAAGTACCCCATTTGTTTTATCGGCGAACGAGACAACTAACGGCCGTGTGTACGGCTCTCAAGAATCAAGTATTCTTGAACCTACATTTCGAAGGCGACCATATAACGACTGACGTAAATAGGAAATTACAGTCTGCTCTAACCCGTAAATACGCTGCGGCTGAACTTCGGTCACTACACGTAACCGAGAATTTTGCTCACTTTGTTCGTAATCATGACCTACCGAAACGTTCTCCATATGTAATCTACCTGTTCACTTGTGGTTGTGGCAAGGTTTATATCGGCCAGGCAGATCGGTGTGTATGGTAAAGAACGATTGAGCATAAGCATAGTTGGTTCGTGTGCGTAAGGTCGTAACAGGCAACAAGAGGAGTGGGCCGAAATCCCACCTCATTTATTAAAAAACACATCATGGAACCAGGTCACGTTGTTGACCCCGCAGACTTGTTTCACATATTATTGTGCAATTTAGAATTGTTTACATGTTCTGAGGTAATGTTAACCACTACTCGCCGTCCGGCTCTGTGTATTCACAAACTGTTGAGTCCGTCTGCCCTGGAGCTGACGGCAGTCTTTGTTTTGTCTAAACCAAATCGTTGACCGTCCCTATCATTTCTGCAATCTGCACATCCTACATATTTCAGTGTTTTACGTTCGTGACAGAAGAGAATAAACGAAATGGTAACAGCCCGTGATATGTCTTCTATAACTATTGATGAGTTATATATCGGCCAGTTTCTTCTTCAAGTTGTGCTGTTTTAATTATACTTTTGCACGTTGTGAAGTATGGGCGTATCAGGTGAGGGAACAATTGCCAAACAAACTTCAGAATGGTTTGCATAGTTAACAACGAACAGCCGGCAATCGCACGTGACCAACTTTTAGAAACAACCCATAAACAAATCCATTACTGGTAAACCCATGCAGTTGAAGTTGGTGTTGTTCACTCTTTTCTTTGTGGACAGCTATGTTCACCACTGTTTTACCCCCAAGTTTGCACTTTTGAATTGCCCCGTTTATCACTAGATCAGGAACCTTTGAGCCTGGCCACAGCTGTTCAACATGGAGGTGAATAATCATCTACCTTGTGGCATACATACAGTGCCTCATGGTGTCACGGCCATTGGGACAACACGATGAAGGGATGTTTAGTTAACGTCTAAGGCAAATGCGAGATCGGTAGGAAAAATTAATTGTCAGTACATCGGTATTTTTTTTAGCAAGTGGTGCAAGATATTGGGTATTGGCAATTCTGATACTTTAGCAAACCAGACTGATATAGTAGATATCGTGAAAAATTGATGCGATGATGTGGAACGTACAAAGTGTAACATATGAAGAGTTGTTCCTGCTGAAGTGAATAACTGAAGGTCACAATGGATAGTTGGATAACACCCCAGCGTTAAGTAGGGCTCGATATGAACAAGAATTATGAGGACAACATATTGTATTCAACTTTGATGTCAGCTTCACTAACATAGAGGTGTACTTCTTTGTGCCTGTGCTGATGCTGACCATTCCGCAAGAATGGACATGTTTAATATGTGTACTCAGAAAGATCACAAACTTACAACGAGCAGATTATCGCCAAATCGTGACGGTTCATTGAGGGAGCATTATAATAGAAACACATTGGAGTAGCTTACAAGTACCGTAAAACGAATAAACAGCCCAAGCACATATTAAATCATTTAAACACTATAAATACAGTGTGCAGTTCACTGCCTACCGTCTTTACTAGAAATTCCCTTAGAAAGTTGCAACATTGCACTAACGAAGGTCAATTTTATAACTACTCTTCAAATTCGATCATACTCAGTTAACTCGGTAAAATCCAGGCAGTGAAATATTCTGGTGCTACAGCTGATCAAACTGAGAAAATGCATTATTGTTCACTGGTCCTGATGTATAAGACTTTCTTTAGTTGAAGAGTACAATATACTGTTTTCTCATAAACTGGGTAAGAATGATATTAACAATATTCGGAAATGAACTGTTTAAATCCTACCGGGAAGCGGAGTACAGCCATTTTTTGCCAAGGAATAAGAGTGGCTAAATCCCACTGCAAGAGACATCTCATAGTATGCCATCTGATCGTATCGGGAAAGTTCTGTCATCCAAAAGTGAAATTTATTTTCGTTGGTTCATACAGTCTGAGGACTGGGTCGACATGCACTTCATTTCCTGTGACTTTACACAATGGTGAACAAATGATGAAGGAATATGTCTTAGAAAACATGAAGAAAATGGTTTGTGTTCAAATATCTGGTGTGTGTGTGTGCGCGGATGCTGATACGTGATGTCAGTAAGTAATTCATATTTATGTAACCAACATTCAGTCAATATCAGTGGCTGTTCAACCATGACGTTATCCGTCCATGTACTGTCCTAGATTAGTAAATGTGAGATTGTTCAACGTCAGTATCCTGTTGAGTTAGCTGAAGATAATGGGATTACACCTTTTAAAGTAACTCCATAATCTTCGAGACATACGATTCTCTGGTGTCGGTTCATCCAGGACAAACGAAATCTTGTCAAATAAAAGACCCACTGGTTAATTATTACTTAGTTAGACACCCTCTTGTCGGTTTCTTTGAGTCAGTACTATTTGGGGATCAAATAGTATTAGGTAAATGTAGACCTGATGTAAGGTTTTCCCACAAGCGCGTAGACACTGGATTCCAACGATCGATGAAACGAACTGCTAACTAAACAATCTGGATTTCAGTCGGCGGGAAAGTAAAAAACATGAGGACAGTAGCTTTACAAACTAATGATAATAATGCTACTAATGCTAGTTGTGAATTAGTAGTAGCACACCACTAAAAAATATCAACTCACCATAACACCTTTGATGCCGACACATCGACACTTGTCCGGTGTGCATATCCGCTGACATCGATAGGGATCTTCATAGTTATATTGCTATAGGAGTAATAGGGAAAAATAATAAAACAAACCATTAACCATAATAATCAATCATGCGTAAGAAAAGTTGTTTATTCACTCGGTTGTACCTCACAAACATTTTTCCCGTATACAAGCGGAATATATTCTAGGCCCTTTCTTGGCTAGTGGGACCAAAGTGTCCGAACCAACCTCCTCCGGAAATGGCAGTTTCAGACCAAAACACATTCTTGCTACTACTGACTGACCGCCCGATCTGTTGTTGCTGTTGATCAGCTGTGAAAAACGAAGGCAGCGAAATGGCCTTCCACCCGCAAGAATAAACACTTCGTCTGTAAGTTGTTGATTCTTACGTATGTGTGTGCATCTTGCCTTGTGTTGTTTTACAACCGGATTTGTTACCCGTAACCCAAACGTACATGCACAAACAAATTCCAAATGTTTAAGTGTCCAAACTCTCGTTGTGGTACATAATATGTGTTCCATGAATACTAACACGTAAAGTGAGTGGCTTATTTTTTCCATCGTGTTTTTAGTAGTTTGCAGAGTTTCCACATAGACAACTCACAACTAGGATTCAGCCAAAGTGAAAGTAATAAACGGAATTGACAAAGCGCATACTCACGGCGTACAGAACACTCAAGGTGCTTACAGTCAGTGAGGAGTGCTTAGGGGAACTCATATCAGCCGAACTAAAGTAAATGAGCATATGTGTGTCAGCTGTTTCGCACATGGTATCAGATTATGTGACCGAGATTGTGGCTAAACATCCAGTGTAGACAATCCTGTCGTGTCTGCTGTGAGTTCAGCGATGCAATGGTCAACATGACTGCCTTGAGAGAACGTGAACTGGAGTTCACATCGTGATCGTGACAAGGATTTCACTCTTGACTAGCTCCAACACTAACCATCCTCTGATGTGGAACTACCTTCCCACAGGACCTGATTAGAAAGTCTGTCCGCTTGCTGGACTGCCATCAAATGTGAATTACGTTCACTGTATATCAACCAAGTTCCTACTATTCACCAGTAATTATGGCACCCTTCAGTAAAATAACCAGTGATTAATACAAATTCACTTATGATGCCAACTGCATGTGGTAGTAAAATCGGTGAACATTGGTTATTGCACAAACGACCAAATTCAGACAGGTTCACGTGAAAAAGTCTCAATGGAAAATGCGGGACTTATGCTAGCAACGCGAATTATCTCAAAATGTATTTGTTTACTACATCAACTCTTCTTAGCATGGGTTCGTTTAAAAAACCTTGTTGACATTACTCTTGTCAATGTGTTTTTAAAGAGACTTAGACGTGAAAAGTATGGAAAGAACTTTTAAGCAGCTGAAGAGCTTGTGGAAGCTACTTTGACATACCGAGTGTCTAATGAGAGTTTACTCGTTACAAAGCAACTGAACAGAATGCTCAGGAAGGAGATTACCACACATAACAATAGATATACTCTCTGTTGATAACAGAGAAAGGTGCTCATTTTCCAACAAGTAAATATGAAGTAATGGTGAGTTTTCCGTTTGAATATCAGTATATTAAAGCAATTCGATCGAACAGCTTATGGAAACAACAAAAGTAGTTATTATAGGTGATATGGTTTTGGAACGTCTGAGCTTTTGCTGAAGTCGAACCAGAAACAGAAACTACATGCTCTTGAGTGACATAAGCTTTACTGACTGATTGTTACGCAGCTCAGTCGCATGCTAAAAACTGTTTCATTACATTGCGAAACATCAATAACTAGTAGCCTAGTATGCAGCTAACTAGAGAACAAGTCAGGGTGTTTTTACGGTATCCTGGTTCCTCAAGACTGGACGTCTCGAGCAAAAAACTATGATTAAATTTGCAAACCTAATTTTGGTTCGAATTAATCAGCTATATTTTTTTCGAGTTTGTGACACGTTCGCTCGACATTCCTTGAATGAACAATCGTGATAAGTACAACAAAGACCGTTTAAAACTTACCGCCGAGACGACCGAGACATTGGAAAGAATAACCGCTACAGCGACGATAATGAGCCTGTAAACAGATTGCAAACGAGTGTGAGATCAGCAAAATTTGGTACTATATTTGCTTGGAACACTATCAATCCTGTAAAAATTCAACCGGATCCCTTGAAAACAATTAAACAGAATTTCCCCGGGAAAGAAAGAGGTGAGTGCTGTAGTGCTGTAGCGTATCCAAAAACATTTAGGTACACTGTGAAAAAAAATGTGTACTTCAAACAGTGACGTATATATTAAGAAACTGAACAGTTCACAGGTTCACCCCAAAATTTCGATACGCAATCAGTCAACGCTCATTAATAACCGGGCCTGCTTTTGTTAATGTGATAACAACTAGCTGATAAAGGATTTCCATTAGGTATACAAGAACGTCAGAAAGTACCTGAAGATGTGAATGCTATCAGAGTACCAGGGATTTTGATTTCTATACGTTAAGCACTGTCCTTTATTTGGATGAGTATTCCATTCAAGCAGAAATCTTGGTTGATACATTTCACACAAAAATACTATAGACCACTTCATCCTTATTTAGCTTAGGTGGTCGCCTTTTATGCAGTGGAGATCATATTTCGGCACGCAACTATGGAATTGTAGTCATTTTTAATCAGGTGTTGTAGCACCTATTGTCTGTCTAGTGTGCTCACATGAAACATACATATTGCGTTCGCTTTGAGCAGCCGGCTGATTGACCAAGGCGTGTACTGCGCATACAACTTGTTGATACACTCTTGTAAGATGTGAATGAACACGTATGCTGTATGACCGGTCAGATTCGTTTGGATTTGTACAATGAGCATAACCGTTAATAGAACGTGATAGCAGTTCAGACAGTCGGGCTGCGTACCTCACCGTTAAGGACCAGCTCAAGTTTGGTGACAGAATTTTCAAGAATGTCGTAACAGCTTAACACAACTGACAATAAGTAACAAAAACGCCTCGGATAAGGGGTAAAATATGCCCATAGACCACAACTTAATGGTTACAGGCTAAAGTTGATGAAGGAGACGCAACATTTGACAGAAAATCCAACAGTATTGAGTCCTGCATCCGTTTGGGCAGACCAGTTGTCTACAGTCTTTTGCCCATTATGGATTAAACTCCTCCGGAGATTACTAAAAAGATTCAGTTGATCTACACTTCAACTTCCCCAAATTAATCACTCATCGGAACACTTTGTTTTACAGCAATTATTCAAACTACTGATGAACAGTCGGGGATTTGGTTAATTTCAAGTTGAACATCGATTGGAGTTAACAGACAGTAACTGCGTCTCTTATCGAGAAGACCGATCAATCTGGTCATTACTCACACGTGAAAGTGGTCGAACGTTCACATATGATAATTCGGTCGTAGCTAGTTTGAGGTCAGTGGCGCAGTGGCCTCATGAAAGCGTGGCCGGAGTTCTAGTCCCGGTCATGGCGAGAATATGCACTACTGACGAGCTCTAATGGGAGCGAGACTCGAGTCTAGTGCATGTTCTTGTTTCCGAAAGGGGCCGACTGGAAATTCTATGGGAATGCGACACCTACGATCAATCGTGGGTGATGTTCAACTTGAAATCATCGAAATATGGTTTCCTCAAGTCGAGTATTTCATCCTACGAACAGACCTTAACAAAAAAGAACGCACACTTTAGCGTTTCCCCACAGTTTTGCTCGGTCGAAAGTAGTATTTGGATTAGAAAGCGACAACCAACTACGAGAGACGTACAGTGATGTGTAAGTTCGGAATGATTTACATAGAATGCATAATTGGTGACATAGTTGATTAACTACTACTTAAACTATAGCTGTGGTCAACTCTGAATCTCGTAGTCTCCTATCACAATAACCTGGACACACGTAACAGTGAGATAATATCGTCTTCATCTCTAAAGAAGGTCACCCGAATTCATCCTAAAAACTTACTACGATGAAGATTGAGACAGGTTTCAACAAATAACAGAACACTAAAAAGACCATCGAAAAAATATGATTTTTGATAAAAACGACTTTCCCAAAACAATTTTGCAAGGTGGACAGTTGTTTTCATTAGATAATGTTTTGAAGTAAAAGATCTCACAGAAACATGCGCGCTATCTTCTTGGTGGACTAAAATGAGTCGATTCCCTCGGGAACAAATAGTGCGATTGCACTGACATACCAAACACAGCATGATATGGTACTAAATTGCACGAAGCTGTTTGTCGGCAACCTCCAAAATTTGAGCTGGCAAGTTAAAATCTAAACTGATCCAAATGTACCTGGACTGAAACTTGTTCGGGTTATTTGAAAGATCGGCGCGATCAAAACTAATCTTACGCTCTGACTACCTGTCTGCTGTGAAATCTGGTTGGGGTAGTTGTTTATGCATCTGAGGTGACAAAATTCACACCAAACCAACACCCATCAAACGACTACCAGGAGGTGCAAGTACCGTTCTTCAGTGAGGACATTTTAAAGATGTAAACGAATTGGTTCGTCTAAAGCCTGGCACAACAACTTCGCATAAAGCCAATTCCATCACTCGGTAGCAAAAATAAAATAGTCGAATGAAGCTACAGCGTTAGATACAATGATGAGAAAGGGGTTGTGAGTTTAAATCCAGTTTACTTGAAACCTGTTTATGCTTGGTCAACTGGACAGTATCTCAGTCCGCGTATAAACACGCTGTTGCGTGGCAGCAATGTGGTGCCAAATGATTCAACGTCAACATATTTGTGGATTGTTTTATCTCTTTGCCGGAAATTTTAGTTATAGTAATACTTTCTACCTCATGTTGTAACACTTTAGCAATATGTTATCTGTTTAACTGCCATGGTTAGCTTCAATTATTGTTAACGAAATAAAACAATCCTTTATACAAACTGTAATATTTTAAGCCACCAAGAGCATTGTTGATAAGAGCACAGTCTTAACCGTGCAAGTATTTACAATTCAGTGACTCCAATAAAATGACGTCGTCTTACTCGCGATGCTGTGGTTACATCGGCCAGGATCCATGAAAGTAAATTACTGTCCCCTAAAAAATAGCTTCACCAAATAGTTACTGCTATACCCACCCGGAGATTATTTCCAACTGGAGAAAGTGGTGTATGTATACTACTGTTGAGCTCACGCATTAGCGAAATTGCCGACCAGTGTTTTCGAAGGACATGACCAGCCGAAATGTTAAGTTAGTATATAAACCCTGATCGAATGTGAAAGTCAGCCTTAACAATTGAAATAGTGATTCTTGTTTGGCTTCGAACAGTGTTCGAAGCATGTGCATGGGACTGATTTAGTGACCTGTATATTCATGACGTGACGAGTAGTAAATGGAGTTAATAGGCAGTTTTGTCAGTTATGTCATAAATGACATTTCAACATGTCAGTAATAGAATAGTCATCGTACGAACTCTTGTAAATATCTCTGAGTAATTAAGGTAGCATCATACTAAGCAACCCTCGATAGTTAACCATTACAACAAATGAACAGAATACACCCTAAGTAAAAGCTACAATGCTTATTGTAATTAATTAATTAATTATTGTTAAAATTATCATTATTAGTCAATATATCACTCGTACTGATAATATTACTCAGGTTTTCTGAGATGATAAAGAAAAAGTAGTGTGGAGTTCGTCGTAATACTTCCACACTGTACTTAACACTTCTGATCCAAGTGACTAACTTTCATTTGATTCGTTTTTCCCGTAACAAACTGTCGTAAAATGAATAATTTGAATTGTTGCCTTTAAAAATTCGGCTGTATGCGCAGTTGTTGAAAAGATGTTGATAGATTTTATTAAGTACTTTCTCGAGCTACGCTCCCTCGCCTAAACAGAGCTGTTTTCTTCTCTCCAGATGGAACTAGTGAATTCAGGGCATTTTGTAGCTTACTCGTCTCTCGATTTCGTACACTATAGCAGTGATTATATTTTGGGGAAAATATGAGCATATTAGGAAAGGGATTATGTTTTATTTGTTGATTCTTTACTCATTCACATTTCCAATGGATCACGTGGAAAAACTGAAGTTTTAGAAAAATTTTAAGTACTGAACTGATAATCGATAAAATATGCCTACGCATTTTGTGCAAATGAAATCCAGTTAACAAAACACAAAAATCTCCTACCAGTAGCTGTTTGTTCATCTGCGACTAGTTAGCAGAACGTTGACATTAAACTCCATACACATTGTATTGCAGCTTTCCAACTGAAACGAAACCTTCACTCGAACTGCTTTGAGTGAAAGCGTACAACCCAAACCGCGTGCGTCAATGGTTCACATCCTTATCGGAAATGTGACGGTTGAACCCGGCGCTTAAATGGCTGTTGCTTTATCTATCTTATTATAGACTTGATCGACCTACTCTACATCCACCTTCAGTCAAAGTTGTTAATGAACGATACTCAACCTATTAGTGTTGAACCCTTCAGACGACATACCATACAGAGCATGACAGTCAGCGTTCCGTTTTTATCGTGCTGAATCCTATTGGCCGGTTCAGCTTTACTTACCAGGATAGTTTACGACAATTCAGTAATTGTATAAAAATGTGTTAACTTTGGAATATGAGTGCTCCTATCGTTTTAAATTTTTCTCTGCTGTCTACTTTCGTCAGAGATTGCACTAATGATTGCAGGATGACAATCGGTTTTCAGCTTAAAAACCACCTTGATGGAAAACCCTGAGCACTCATATAAGTACATGGACTTCTTTGGTGGACGAATACTTATTCATCTCTTCCGGTAATGTATTAGACAATTTCTGTGTATGCAAAATCAACCATGTAAACAGCAAGTACTGTCTCACTTTGTGTAAACACAAACTTGAACGGTCAGTTTAACTACGAACATAAATGTGCTCATAACGCCTCCGTATTTGTTGCTGGAGTTGGGCCGTTCTTTGAAATGAGTGTACAACTTTTCAATGTTTGGTTACTATGCTGATGGTAGTATATCAGGGCCGTGTTATTCACAAACCGAAACGGTTGTTCGACGAACAAACAAAAACCCATGAATCGCGCTCGTTTTTTGCCAAAAGTTCTTTCCATAAATGCGACGTAAAAAATGAAAACCTGGACCATTACTTTTGCAAATATTTAATCCCAATGTAAGTAACTGAAATGGTTAGACGTTTTGATGTTATTCTGTTTCAGTTTTACTACACACTTCGAAAGATTAAACGCACGACACATCACGGAGAACTATGGAAGGATTAGAAACAAACCATTTATTAACACTAGGAAAGCATTTTAAGTATTTTAAGGCAATACAAGTGATCGCAACTCAGTGATCCAAAGGATAAGTGTCTAGACAATCACGTTGATCTATGTTCACAAACAGTCGTACAGATGAAGCCAAACAAGGTTAGAACATTTATAATGGTCACTTGGACGATCCGTTTTCAAAAACCTTTTTCACCCCTTCCGTGGTAACTGTGGATGATCGGTTGCTTGCAATTCAACCACGAAACAGCCGGTCGATTTTATTCAACGATAGAATGAAAACTGACAGCTAAGGAAATTAGTTACCACTGCCACTAACTGTCTCCATCTATGTTAGTATAAATTTAACAGGTAGAGTGAAAAGTTTCATTTTTTGTCTGAAGGTCTCACCATTGCATTACTGAGAACACGCGTTTTGTTACTAAGTGCGTGAAACAATTCACCAGGGAACATCAGGTCGCAATTTATCTGTTGCACCATAGCTTGAAACACGCAATAAATGAATGACAATCTTGCGGATTTCATTGATATACCATGTTCTGGTAAGCAGAGTGTCAAATCATACCTGGCATTCCACATAAGCCAATGTGAAGTTCAGTTAAGTTCTACTGATTGCATATGAAATTAGCTAGATAGGTCAGATCGTGTGATTAACAAAGCCATCGTTCGAAAGTGAACACACGAGATACCTTTACGTTCCAGAATCTAGTTACTAGTGTAACAAACATATGAAAGGTGTGCACATTTTTTTCTCCAATCGCATTAATTCTGTTTCGAAAGTGCGTAGCATGTGGCTGATTATCTGTCATGCATCGAATATACTAATAGTCTGCATGTGTATGTACCACCATTAGGTTCTTGCGAGAGGAAGATGATCCTCAAACTTCGTCAGTGCCATTGCTTACGACTAATCCATCGACTGCTCAGAGCTAAGTATTGTAGACAAAGCGTCCTGTGGAACACTTGCACCAAGTTTTAGTGGTTCTTTCCTCTGATTAGAATCCTGTTTACTGCTGGTTCCAACTCACTAATAACTGGACAGAAGGAAGGACAGAAGAGGGAAAAATGAACTAGCTTGTTAGTCTGTTCGGTTGTTCCCTCCATTGTCACGCATCAATAAACACTGTACAGCGTCAAGCTAGTTGCTGGAAGCAGAAACGTTCTGTTTTATGCTTAGTATATTCGGTGCCAAACCAGGCTCAGTTTCCGGCCCTCGGATCAGTACATGTTGGTTACCAACAGCATAGTTTGTTTTGGCATGTTAATCAATTTATCATACAGTGTGGCCACATAGTGGGTTTCTATTTTTGTTCTGGTAGCATTCTGGTTTGGTTAATTCTTTCCTTGAAATAAAGTCGATACAGCCTAAACTAGCTGAATAATTGGACAGACTGGTCGACAAGTAGTAGCGTTAACGAGTCTATTTCCAAAAGTTGTTAACAGCATTTTATTTTTAGCTCCGACTGGGCAAATGCCAAATTGGCATGCAACAAGTACCCAAAGCCATGTATATAGCTTTTTGCGTGGGCGGGCGAGTGAAGGAATACATTATTTGAATGAAAAACCAGGTGTACATAAGTGCTAGGCAAATTTCCGACCTTTGACAAGCTAGTAAATCATGGTGTAAACTATACTCTGTCTTAAATTGTGAAAAATATACCTTGGGCCACTTATTGACCAAAGTGTACAGTTTGCCTGAAAGTTACAAAAGTGAAGTCATTACATAAATGTAATGAATTAAATAAGGGTATCAGAGAAAAACATCAGTTGTTCAGAGCTTCGGTTGTCGTAGTCAAAAAGTGCTGACATGAAATAATTTGAAAAATAAACTTAAAATCTAGTATCACTTCGTGTTGAAAACCACCAACGGTGTACGTCTTCGCCCTGAAGAAGGACTGTGATTTCATTACACACGGGTAGGGAGTTAGTAATGGTGACCACTACTCAATCAGTTTCGCAGGTCAAAGAGCGCCTGTTGGCAGTCGCAGAAGCAATAGCCATCCGTTTGCTCTCCCCCACTATGTATTCAAAAGCGCTTCGTCAAAACGCTGACCATGACCAGATGTCCGTGTTCAGCAAGAACAGATTACGTAATCAAGACCGTTATCGTAACAGCCATCAATAATTTGTACAATCGACGTGAACTTTCCGAAACTGATAACAATTCGTTCGATTAATCATTGTATATTTTCTCACATGATTAACCCATGTAAATGTGTTGTATTTAGCCTGTTGATGAATCACCGAAAACAAGCTTGTTCACGACGCGTTCTTCTAATATACCCATTGCGTTACAGTTGTTAGGATCAGTGGTTTTTCTTTTCCCGAGTAAGCTTGACCATTTTAGTTCTGGAAATGACATCGTATGTAACAAATAGCCATGAAAATTTGGTCGCTGCTCATCACAAGTTTTAGTTCGTGCTCCTGTCTTTTACTCGTCTCATATCATTTTTAACCAAATCTAATGAGTACGCATGGAACGACACATGGATGCACGGTGTTTCTTTACATCATAGACTCAGCTACAACATGCTGGAAAGTCCGTATGGGATGTGAATGCGCATGCCAATATGGTAACTCTTGAGAAGTCTGTTCGCGCCTGTACAGTGATAGCAACATTAGATTGACAGAATGAACCGATCAAACAGCTGAGTCGTGTGCTTCAGAATAAAAGCTAATACATAAGTCGATAACAAAATTCATATCTATAATCTGAAAGGAAGAGGGCAAACAGAAACAAGGGCAACTGACTCAAAAACAATTAGAAAGTGTTTACTTACAATGTAACAAACTGACATCCAGTTGTGTGCCTACTGTCTCCTCGGAACAGACGAGTATCGTCTTGATTACGAATTCTCAAATTAACCATCCCACTCAAGATGAAGCACATTCTATGGAATTCAGAGTTAACAAAAATCATTCTCGTCTGCCGGCCTAAAGGAACTGCCAGACTGGTGTTAAGGTAGGCGCAAGTCCGCCTTAAGTCACCACTCCAGCTCACAGTCAAATTCCCACCATAAGTCTTCGTTTTCTATCGATTGCTTTAGGAACAGACATTCATGGATACTGGATCTTCTGGTTTCAGCACACGTCAGCGTCAGAACTTTTACTGTTGTTAGCTGGCTACCATCTGAAAACAAGGTACCTAGTCTTAACTTCGGCTGCAGTGTTTTATACAAACATACGGTTGTAGCCAGAACATCTTTGTGGATACCACCATGACAAACACCTGGAAAATTAACCGAGGATATATCAACAGCTGGAAGACCGTTTATTGGTGGACTGTGTATACCAGTTCCGATGATCTGGAAGTTCATCTCGGAATCTGTCAAAGTCCATTCCAATGCGGAATCGTTATCCGGTGGGAATGAATGTTTGGTACTCAAGCACTCATTGGTGACTGTCGAATTAAATCTCACAGTCCGAAAATGGAATTAACTCACATAAATAGAAAGTATTCTAACTTTAGGTAGAATACATCCATTGATTTCGTCTGTTAATTGAATGGTGAATTGCAAACTGGATCGCAAAGAAAACAATCTGTGTGAAGTAGCTGACCAAACTTGAAAAAGTTGGGAGGGAATAAAAATCCCCTAGGAACCAAAGTCAAACATACCAAATTACTTCTAGAAATAGTAGAATTAAGGCAATCGGCCAAGTTGAAAAAAAAGAAAGTTTTCCGGAAATTTTGGGGTTTAAAAAAATATTAGTCGACGAAATGTTTACAGCAAATCTGGTGAGTGCCAAACCGTGACGTACACGTACGGAATGTTTGCCGATGGAATGGTATATTCCTTGAAAAGAGTCAAGTGGATAGTCTGGTTTGGTTTGAAGGTTGCTATGAAATTTGAAAATTGGCAGCACATTATTGAAAAAACGGCTGACTAATATAGTCACTAGGGGACCACTGACATTGATCGAACAAGAAATTACTTCGGGGTAGTGCGGAAAAATAGTTAGTATTTGCGGCTTGAAATCACAGTATTCTAAATGGCAAAGTAGCTGACGAATGATTTGACCTTGTTCAACTTCTTCAATGCCTCGTGCGCATGTGAGAATCAAACTAATGGTTCATTTACTTATTCCGTGGACTGCGAAATCGCAGTTAATAGGATTGAAGGAAGATGAGTGAATTGCTTTCCTTAGCTCCTGCCTTTCCATTTTCATAGGCTGAAATCGACAAGCCTTATAAAGATGCACCATAAATTGCACTCATCTCCTAATATTGGACCATGTGTCTGTTCGATACGGAGTTGAAAATCTATCACATCAGACATGCACTATAGTTTACGGCAGATTTCATACAGTTACTGGTAAAACAGATGGATAGAATTCTTCAGAGTTCGCTGTGTACGCAAACACAACGACTTGAAAATGGATTTGAGTTAACGGCTCTCTCTTCGTCGGATAAACAAAGTTACAGGCCAGCCGAAATCCCGATCCGTAAACGATCTGCAGTAGACAAGGGCCAACACTTATCTGAGGCTGAAGATGTTAGGCCCAAGTAGGAAAGAAGTATTACATTTTTGATTACAAACTGCCTTGTGAGTACAAATATGTAACAGTCCGGAACCTGCACACCAAGTAAAATGCCTTATAGATGAATGATTGCGTCACCAACGACATAGAAATACACTTTTACTCAAGACGACAGTACACTGGTATCGAGGGGACGTTTCACAGCACGGCCTATTTAGTATTCCAGTGGGCACTACGTCCAAAATTTAGCAGAGCAATTGCTGTTCATCGCTGGCCTACTTTTCGTTTAAAATCTTCAATGCTGTATTCACTGTCTTTCCGTAATTTTTGAAAAACAGTAGTTTGGCACTTCAGTTTGTTTGGTCGTATTGGCAAAAATGCCGATGTAATATACTGTTGTAACCGGCATCCGAAACGATGACTCACACAGCCTATTACGAACAGTGCGCCTCAGTAACCGTAGGATACCCTGATGGTTTTACTCCAACTTCAGTTCGAAGTGCAATGTTGAAGAACACTGTGTGGTGCAGCATTGCACGATTTCTGCAGAAAACACAACACAACTGTGCGGTAAAAGTAGTTGTCGAGATCAGAAAGCGCATCGATGAAACCAGAGTTCAGAGTCCTCGTGCGAAATCAGTCATCGTTATAGGCTGAGATGTCGCAACGTGCTTGTTGTTCGCACACAAGTTGCAGGGTGTTACCATCACGAACCATGAAAGAGAAGTCATTTGTATGACACAGCATCCACATGCCAGTAAGATTAGTTCTTCACCCATTATTTCTCTGCTAAAACTCAACATGCGTTTTTGTTCAAGAAAGCCAGTCTGCGCTGGTCCACTAAAACGGCTTGCCCCAATAAGCGGATCCACGGTTACGAGTGATAGCCACGTCTGTTTCAATAAACTTTTAGTGTCAGCCAGCTGAATGGTGCACTTTAAACAAGCTACTTTTAAGCAACCAGGAATACATTACCGAGGTACCCATGATTTCGTTTTAGGGACTCTCCAGGTATTCAATCGAAGTGAAATGAAAGGGTCAGTAGGACAGCGAGAGTGCGAGAAATCGATAGGAATTCTTGAACACCAGCAGTTGGCTAAAGTGATAGAATGGACTGATAATGAGCAGTACGGGATTTTGATTTTCAAAATCCCTACTACTCATCACTAGTCAAATACCGCTCAACAATTCAATGATTTCTGTGATTTCAACTTGCAGAGAAGTCCTAGTCGAGGGGTCGTCGATTGGAGTTAACAGACAGTAACTGTGTCTCCTCGAGACAGGCGATCGAGCAACCTGATCGTTATTCACAAGCGAAAGTGGTTGAGTGTTCACATATGACAATTCGGTCGTGCCTAACGTGAGGTCAATGGTACAGTGGTAAACACGGTTGCCTGCTCATGAACAGCGTGTCCGTGGTTCAAGTCTCGGCTGCAGTGGCGATGTGCACTACTGACGAGTTCTAATGAGAGCGAAACTTGAGTCTAGTGCTTCTGAAGTTCGAAAGGAGCCGACTGGAATGTCTATGGGAATGCGACAGCTGCGATCAACTGTGGGTGATGTTCAATCTATATGATAGAATCGAAGTTGACATTCTGGAGTATTAGTTAACTGTATTTTATCAGTTCTTGTACACACTTCATTATTGGCACATCTAGTCGTAAGTTCTAACGAAATCGCGGATTCCACTTTAGGCTAAGCGATGTTAAGTCAGATAACTCAACATAGTGGTGAAAGATAAATCTAGAAACCATTTATATGTAACCGCTTGCAACGACTCGAATCCACGTGTCAGTGAGGAAAAGAACGAATAAATATGGCATGTTATGGGAAGCGTACTGGGATTTTTACCCCATACTTCGGAGTATGGCGTAGGAATATATGCTGGAACAACAATTATTCAAGTTTATGACCTCACATATGACAAACTGAAGTGAGAGTACAGGTATTTTAGTGACTATTTTTCAATACGTATGACCACTTTTGGCTATCAACCATTCATATAGATTGAACATCACCTGCAGTTGATCGCAGCTGTTGCATATCCATATACTTTCCAGTCGGCCTCTGTCGAACTTTAGAAACACTAGACTCGAGTTTCGCTCTCATTATAGCTCGTCAGTAGTGCATTTCCTTGCCTGGGCAGTGCCTAGAAACCTAGTCACACTTTCATGAGGCAACCGCGTTGACCACCGCGCCAATGACCTCACACTGGGAATGCGACAGCTGAGGTCAGTTATGGGTGATGTTTAACCTATATTAAAAACCAAAACTCCCTACTGCTCATCATTTATTAACTATTCAGTTTGTTCAAACGCTGTTGTACCAGTCACAATGAAGTCTAGGTATGCTGTCAACCCAAAACAATTTTTGATCGATCAGGCGTTATTTACTGTTTTAACACTATGTTCTGTTCTTTCTGGAAGTTGTCTTTACTGTTCCAAAAAACAAGCTAACGTTTTCACTTCCAGACGGCTTGATGACGCAACCAACCAACCGTTGTTGCTATCGGTGTCAGCACGTCTACCCAACAGTTGACCGGTTCTGCCAACTGACACACAATGACCGAATGGCATTAGACGACCCCGTCCGGCATGCTAACAGCTATTGTCTTCGAGTGCATTTCCAATGGACACAGTATCCATTTTCGTGCCGCCCTTCGCCCAGTCTTGCCCACACATGTTTGGCATCAAGGCTTCGCCAAGTCTGACTAGATGGTAGAGTGAATGCTTGCGTACGTGTGTGACTCATACCGTTCTCGTGTGTGCAGTGTGGTTTTCAAATACCAACTGAACTAGATTCGGTTGGGCCAAACATCAATGGGCAAAGACACCAACCACTATACCATAACAAAAAAATTCAATAAACATCCAGCCAGTAAAGTGGGTCGTTTTTTCCGGTTACACTATTCACGAGCTTATGACGGTAGCGATCAATCTGGTCACTGGGAATAATGATTAAAAATTCATCATCAGAGTTTTGTTTGGCAAATTAAGGTATAGTGGCCTTTGCATTTGGAATGAGTAGCACTTGGGAGCTAGCTATCACCATCCACAAACCAGCAGACCAGCTCAGTTCGTCAACTAAACCCCTCTCGTTATTGGGAAAAGCGAACATGAATCTTCAGATGACAATTTGGTTGTTTGAATCATTTTAGCTGGAAGTTTCGTTTTGGTGTTTAACTCACCGGTAAATCACCACAATGAATTGAGTAGTCATACTCCTCAATCTTTCACAGTAGTACATATTCATCCGAACAAGGGAGCATAACACGGGGCCGCAAAGCATGCTTTAACACCACGTGCAGTCATTTATGTTGGTCTACTACATATCACATCAGGTGTTACGTCCCCTGAGGCGCTATAGTATTCCTGGCCATTTGCTGGAATTACTGTACCAGTTGAGTCATCTGAAGTATAAATGACACGTTTGTATTAAGATTTGTCTCGCTCGTGATATCGTGTCAAAATCTTTTATAACAACGTTATCAAGAAGTGAGTGTGAGTAAGGACAGGTTGCATATATTCATGATGTCATTCCGGATCTCCTACCTATGTTGACTTTTGATCTACGACCTTTACTGCCGTTGCCAGAAGGCAAGTTTCTGTGCACTTGTTTCAAGCTTTATTGGTGTGTACAAAATATAGTTCCTCATCTATTCTCTAATTTCATCCTGACTCGTCATGATTCATGCCTCATTACTGCTGAATATCATTGAAACGAAGATCTTTGCTATTTTGTTCTATATTCCACACACTTTGATGGTCATCCAATACGCGATCAGGTGCTGGAATACGTTCTGTAACTTAGAAATTGCTAGCAATTCTAATGAACCTTAAGTATAGTCACAATAATGAGAGCTTGGTGAATTCCAGTATAAAGAGACGGGCAACATGGCGAGTGAATCTTCCAGGCTCTTGATTAACCTTACGCACACATTCATTATATTCACATTGCAAAGTTAACTGGTGTAGTACGGATGAAGATATTAGCCCTTTTGCTCCCCTTCAGCAGAATTTAACGGATAACTGTGTGGGTAGGCTAATATAATTTTGACTTGTTTTCTGGCACACAGAAAAGAAATGGAATTGTTTCAATTTGAGAAATTTAGAAACAGGAGCGATAAAAAGGTGAATCGGATTCATTGGCTAAATCTGTGTAGATAATGTGTTTACTTGTCGTACCAGGGCCTAATTCTCCTGGTAATCTTGTTTCCAGACTGTCGTATCACTTATGTTCAAACATGCCATTTATCCGAAGACTTCCAAAGCAGATGAGTTCGGAGCTGAACGTCAACACAAAGAAGACAAACACAAATAGAGATTGACATGGAGTGCCAAGTTGACGATTGTTTTTACATCGTATCTTTTAATTTGGTGTGTTCACAACAATAGCAACTTCGCGTGAAGTTCCTGTTTTCCGTAAAACTGCCTTGACCATATACCTGATTGAGATGTCTTGGTCAAATAATTTGATTGCAGTTAGGCTGAGTGAAACAGAACGTTGCATACAGGTTCGCGAACATCTGTGAATGCACCAGTAGACGCCTGAGGATAAACATATGGCCTTATCTTTTCTCTCTAACCAATTACGGGGTAAAAAGATGTAATGGTCTAAGCCTAAAAGACGTCTGAAGGTGAATGCACGTGGCGTCTTGATATTATTTTCAACCATATCCCCGCAAGCATAGGTTTTGTTCCAATGATTTATCCATACAGTTTTAAGAATGCTAGAATGCTGGTATTATGTTTTGATACTTAAAAAAACGTTCGTGAAACTAGCATGTTTCTACGTGCCTCAGCTGAAAAGTTAATGACACGGAAAATTACCCGAAGGAAAGAATATAACAATTGCTCTATTCCTAGGGCTGAAACCATAATAATAATAAAATATTTTTCAATGGTAAATATAAATTTATGTTGGGTTTTTACTTTTGGTTAGGAAATGTTTAATTACATGAGTTTGTGATCAAATTTTTGATGCACACGAAAAAAAATTAACCGAAAAACATGTAAAATTGAAACACAGATCAAACACAGATCACCTATATTCTCATGTTCACATTCATGTTTATACAGATTAAATCTATCCGTGCAAGGTCATTTGTGT
This sequence comes from Paragonimus heterotremus, assembly GCA_013368495.1. Classification (NCBI taxonomy): domain Eukaryota; kingdom Metazoa; phylum Platyhelminthes; class Trematoda; order Plagiorchiida; family Troglotrematidae; genus Paragonimus; species Paragonimus heterotremus. The sequence continues at coordinate 229,857 of LUCH01000102.1, read as the reverse complement.
CTGTACTATACTGTGTCACTAGGATGTGTTCAACTTGATATTAGTTAGCCCTCATTGGCATTTGTTCTTAAATCAGTATGATGTAATTTGCACATGCAAAAACTGGGCCCAATCAGACTACACAGAAAGATGAAGACATCTCAAGGACAGTTCAAGCCTTGAGTGTAACCACTCCTTATCCCATAGCACACCTAACTAAGAAGCTGGTTTGTTACGGGACACATTCACACAAAAAAATAGCAGTACCTTGTATGAAATGAAAAAAGAAAAATTTTGGCTAATAGATTGTATGGTTTGTTATGGCAGATATGTAGTTTTTCGTTTTCTAGGACTGTTGGCGAAAACCAAACCCATATACGAATAATCAACTTGGGAGAGTTTAAAGTTGACCGAAAGTTACTTTATGTGTCCCATATGCTTTTTATACGATGGTTGATACATAAATAAAAGGACCCTCGTAAATGTAGTTACACAGTTTGAACTGGAAGTTACTCGTGCTGCACAGTTGGATTAAAACGGTCGCAAGACTGATTACAAACCAAATTTCTGCTCATTTTCTCAGAACTCTTCAGATCTTTCCAATTTATTTATGGACAAAACTTTAATGCTATGTTTTAGTAGATGGGTAGAACGGAATACACGTGCATTATATTAGCAACATCACTAGAAAGTTACCAATTTAACCGAACGTTTTGCTAAAGGACACTTAAGTCATTAAAAATTGCGAAATCTTATCAAGATGATTCGGTGAGTTAGATTAGGCCGGAGCACTGTAACTTGTTTCTAGTGATCATTTGATGAAGAGGAGACCGAATTTTTATTAATGAATTGTAAAAATGTTTTATTACGTTTCGTTGACAAATCTCCGGCACGTCATTATTGAGAATCAAGCAAACCGGTAACAGGGTCAACTTCATAGTTTGACAGAACAGACTCTCCCACTAAATGTGCTGATTGTTTCCACTCCTATTTAAGGCGTTATCAATATCTTATTTCATTTACTATTCAGCGGCCTTCTATAAACGGGCGATGTGTCTTTTTGTTGATTTGCACACGGCTGATGCCCAATTTTGTTGAGTGCTCAACAAGCGCTTATTGTCACTGTTTATTATCTGGGAGGAACTTAGACGAAACTCATGTGAAACAAATGTTTATTTTAACATTATGGTAGATAGAAGCACTTCCGTGACACAGGTTTGCTTGCTAGAATCACATGTTTAATAGATCTTTTCGGCTTCGAATAGCCCGCTTAAATGGGATATATACCATTCAACTGACCAAAATGAGGATTCATTCGTCCGAAGATATGGAACAATCTATTGGACTGCTGTTTATGGCGCACATCTTGGTAAATGAAGTATATGGGATTATAGACTGACAGTTAAGTGCTACAGTAGTGTTTTCATGAGCCAGCCGCGAGTTGTAGAAGTCTTGCCTAGGATGTAGTACAACTGGTGCGGAGTAGCAACACATGTAACGATACTTGTGGTTACAGTATACTTTACTGTGGGATACCGGGACTCGTGTCGGTTCGATGTGCACATGGCCAACCTCTCCATACTGTGAAATTTTGATTCACGTTACCCGCATATGTGTTGCTATGATCGAAGAAACATGTAAAAACGGCCCCCGTCCTATGAGGTATTGTGAACAAGTTGATTAAATCTGTACTGTCACAAAGTCTCAAGCACTGTGAATACAAAGTTCCAACACAGTAATCTGACTGAATAAGCGCTCGCAAAGTCAGCAGTCACCACCGGAACAGCTCATTCAGACATTATTTGTTATAGATTGATCGATAAAATTTACCATAGTGTCAGTATACTAACGAGTAACATGTCCGTATCAACAGTATGTGCATCTAAGTTAAAATTTCGTTATCAAGTCGGACTAGAAAACCTGGAGCTCCGTGCAAAGACAGCAATGCTACTGATACCAGCTGAACTCTTTCCGTCATAATCTATGACTCATGCTTCTTGTGTAACCCTGAGACACTTCAGCCCAGTTTAAGATATAATGGTGCGTATACTCAAAGGCCCGCAAAATTTCGAGTTTCACATTTACGACAAGAATTTAGTAACATGTTGATAAGCAAAATCAATGTAATAAGAATTGATCAACTTTTATAAATAACATGCATTATAAACTGCAATAGATGAAAAAATTATTTTATTTGGGTTTCTCGAATATTTCTCAGTCTGATTGGAAGATGAATTCAACAACATAACTTCTGAATACAGAGTAATGTAAGTGGGGTTTTGTGAGAAGCATCAGGTTCACTAATGTGTGGTTCACTAATTTCCACGGTTAGGACGTTTTATGCACGAACACCCCGTCATTAGAAGGGCTTTTTGCTCTAAAATATGTTGGCGGACAGACTTAAAAGCAACCAAGATCACAAGAGGAAAACTGTATGCCCGTTAGCAATCCCTCGGACCATTAACTCGAATGTTAGGAGAACATCCCAGTTCATAAGACTTCATGGATGCTATGTAAGAACAGTCGAATGAAAGGCATAGTCAGAGAATGTAGACAAGATCTGTCCAAATAGCTTATGCTGCACGGTACATGAGGTGAAATAAGTTGTATCTAACGTGAATGTATTTTTAATCTCATCGATGATGACTATCGTGGTAAATTTGTCCGCTATAAGACGATCCCACTGTAAAAATTCAAGCATTTTTACTTTGAACCTAAGAGAAACATACGAGAATAAACAAACAGTGGTGAATACTATTCGTTCAGTTCTTGTTATCACTGGCTCAGTAATCATTATAACAGATGTACTAAATGAACTGGATCAATAACCTTCTCTGGCTAGCCTCAGTTAAGATCAGCAACTAGAGGGCATTCTCCAACTCTAAGATGACTTCCTTAACATACGGAAAGGGTGTAACTTCAAAAACAAAGTTCAAACAAAGTTCAAAAATTCATAGCAAATAGAGAAACAAAAGTTGCCGAAGCATTCCACTGGAAAAAGATGCTGTTAGTAGCGTGTACTCTACAAGTGAATAGTGATCCGTAGAACTTTATGATAAAACTTGTGAAGTTCTTTACTCAATCGAAAAGAGTACAGGAGTTAAGAGAAAGTTTGGTTTATGCAGTTACTATTCGAAAGTTGATCTTGATGGAATTGTTGTCATGCCGTTTCTTCAGGAAGACACGATTAGATATTTTATTCAGAGGTTGCTTCCTTATCACATCAACTCGGCAGGATGGAGTGCCGGCACACAACAAATCCAGAGTGGTCTACTGCGTTTACTGCCTTTGTAATTATTTACCAAACTGTATGGTCTTACGATACGTTGCTTGTCTAAGAAGATAGGTGAATATCACCAAAAATGGATGTGGACAGCTGCAAGTATATCAGTCGTCAGCGCAACTGTAGATCCCCTAATCAATGGGAATCACATGATCAACACTGGTCACCCTTGTAACTTTCTGAGTGGTTTTCAAATTTGTTGAAGTTCGTCGACCTGAGGACGTTGACTACTTTAGAACTCACTGCTACCCAATTAAGTAACTCGACCTTGGGTGGACAGAGGCATAATACAACTGCTCAAGCTGCTTTAGTCAACGGCTGACTCCTTCGATCGATGTGGAGCCAGCTAATGTCTAACTGATCTTTTCAAATTGGAAGAATTGACGTCAGAGTGCGGACGCTGACCAATATGAACAGTGTAGGCAAAGCACGAGCCAGTTGAAACTCGTTAAAACCATGTATATTGCACTTTTTGTTTTGTCATGCGATTTGAATTCATTGAGCATATGACACAGCATAAATCAAACGGTTTGTGAATTGTATATGGTGCATGAGTCCATCCAAAACTTAACCTTTCAGTACTATTCGCCACTCCACTAAGTGCCGTCGGTATGGGCTGTGCCAACCATCAAAGTAACGCTAGATTGTTAATGATTGAAAGAATCAAAGAAAATATACACAACCGGTCAAAATTGATGTAGGCTTGTCCGCTTGGGAATTACGTTCCATGGGGACATTAAAATGGAAGATGCAGGTGTGATATGTACATAGTACTTTTGCTCTGAGATTCTCGACTGGATCTGAATCCAGGATAAAGCGGTATGACAGTCTTAATGGAGTTAACCGCATGGGAACCACGAGTGTGCATAAAACTGTCTCAACGAGAGATGTAATTCAGTGGTGACTACTGGTAAGTGGGAATGAAACGTTCATTATTGCACTTTGCAGCCACCTCATTTAACACGGCCCCACGTGAAACGATAGCAACATACGTCCGGTGTTTTTTCCTTTCACCCTTCCATGCGTAGTGTTTTGCCTACGTTTAGAATCTGCATCAACAATGACTCAGTAGATGACTTCTCAGACCTGATACTACTGACAGCAGACCTCTTCATGGACCACGAGGTGCGAGCTCATGTGGCGTAGGCTAGCGCTGCTTTTGGACCTCTCGAAAGACGCGTTTAAAAAGATCATAGCCCAAAAATGAACACTAAACTGTCTGTCTACCGCTCAAATATTTCTGCTACTGTACAAGACAGAAATTTGGAAATCGTTTCAAGGAAATGTGCGGAATCTGAGTCGCCTCCACTTGCAAAGTTTAAAATGCACCTTGGGTGTTCCATCGTCGAACATGGTTCCACACACTGAGGTACGTCAACGAACACTAACGGACGGGATCATGCTGATACTTAATTAGCCTTAATGGCAACGGCAGTCCACAGGATGGGTGAGGAACCGATTCCAAAGCAGATGCTGTACGGGCAAGTGAAAGCAGGCTAATAACATCCCGTTGCTCAGAAGCTGTGATAGCAGGACGTCATCCGAATAAGTCTTTCGTCTTGTAATATCGGTTTTCGATCTTGAGAAAACCCAGCTTTGCACTGGAGTGTCAGAAGAAATACGGTTTGGAAGTACGTTCGAAGGGATCAAACACCCGCTTTGTCTTCCAGAAACCTGGGTCTTTGCGACCTTCTACTTCTTCGTTTCTTCAGCTTTGTCGGTGCATTGTATGACAAAGGTTTCACTTGGTTCCAGGTCAAAATGTGTCCTTATATTTTCCTCCTCTACCCTGTCTAGAGTGTTAGAATATATTCTCCTAGGGTGGGTTACTTCCTATCTTACATTTTCAATATCCTTCTTACAACCTCAGGTTGTGCAGCGCAAACCATTTGTAGTGGTGATTCTGCGCAGGCATTCACTGGTTTCGATCACTGTGACAGGTGAATCTAAGACGGATACTGTAGCCAAGTTGACGGTCAGCCTAGCTGAGTGGCGTTGCCGTTTGTCTAACACAGCTGTTACCCAAGCCCTACTACTGTAAAGCTCAGTTCCAGAATAGAGCATTCACCTAGGTAACAAGATACTGCCCGCAACATTGCAACCTACGTACGTGGTACAATAGACCTGGTCACGACGAACTGTGGTGAGCCACGAACATCTTGGACACATAAACACTGCCTTCAAAAAAAGTCGTCAATACACAAAATATACTATAAATGTGATATACTTAGGATCCTTAACAACAAGGATCTTCAAAACATGTCTCGATCACCATAACGTCACACACAGTGGAAAGGTCGTCTTGAGCATTTGCTAACTTAGGGTTACTTGGCTGATAGCCGAAGAGGTTTGCTTGTCACAAACACCCTTCCACAAATACGTTTCGATGGTTCGTGGGCTTATATTTTTTAAACGATTAACTCAACAAAAACCGGTCTACCTGAAGTTCAACGCATCTAAGTAAATATATAGAGCAAGTCAACCGGAACTGATTTCGAGAGATCATCATCACAGACAGCAATACATAAGTGGTTCACACTGGTGTTTAACTGTCACACAACCACGAAGAAAAAGAAAAACAAACCCTGTATAGGAAGATAGAAGGAGGAAAGAAGGGGACGAAAAGGGGCCTAACTACTAAAAAAATGCTTACATCTATATTCAAACATTCAACATCAAGGTGCCTACATTTTGCAAATGAACCATCGAGTTATAAGTGAAACTAAGGTGTCATAAGCAAGACAGTTTCCTTGAGGCTTTCACTGCCCGGCGTCATTAAATGTCCAATATGGTGAACGGTAAGTTATTTGAATTGCACAATAGATGGCCAAACAACCAGGAAGTTGGAAGTTAAAATTACGTGACAAAGAAGATACACTCAATGCGCCAGGGGGTTCTATATTTAAGAAAACTAGAACGTTGTTCAGCCGTCGTATCGCAGGCGTTAACCGAATACCACAAAGTCGATTATGACCACATCCAGGGTTTCAAGTGATACACTGACTGGATGCACGCAAAAGCGCCCGCGGTCAGTAGACCTTACAAGTGCTAACCGCAATGAAGATACCAACCTCTCTTCTGTGTAGACAGGCTAAACCGCACACCTGAATAAACATGGAAAATAGATGCGGAATAAACTTGGCGTAAGCGGCACTGGTCATATCAGGCAGACTATTCCAGTCAATTCCGTCAATGGCGTCATAAACACACTCTCACACATACACAGAGGGCAATGTAGAAACTTGCTGATTTGCTAAGAGATAATCAATCATGAACGCACAGAACAACCACACCATCGAGTAAGTTTCCAACTAGTCTGTCTTACTTAATGGAACATTCACTTTGACCAGAATGGCGGTTGACAGCAGAAGCGTCAAAAATGAATTATCAGTTTTTAATATCACTGGGATTGAACAGTTTAAGCGAATTTAAGTATAAACTCGTGAATTGTGTTTGCTAGACGAATCTAAGCTGGAGCACAACTGTCTCTGAAGCATATTACAAAGCAGCTTTGCAAAGTGTATTCAACTACAACAGTCTGGATGAGTTCATGAGTAGGAAAATATGGTAGCCACACGTTTTGTATATTTTCAAGAAAATGATGCTATAATCCAAGCGATAAGGATAAAAGCGCGTAAAATTACGTGAACTTCTATAATCAACAACAATTATTCCTATCATGACGAATACAAACATAGATACTAATGTCACTGACGGTGTGACATGAAACTTGAACGTTCTACCTTGATGGAAACCATTATGGTTGGCTGAAAATTATTCGACTGTTTATTCTTCGTATACCCTCAGTTTTAACTAAAACAATGACGTTCTGTCCAAGAATCAGAAGTTTCTGTAGTATAAGCTTGCCAATATTACAGGAATCCTGTTAATCATTCCTCCTGCCAACCAGCGCAGATCTAACGATAAGTATCCCTTGAGTATGTCACTGGGAATAAGTAAATAGTGTGGTGTGCTCGTGAGTAACATCTGGTGCATTCTGGTCAATTGTGAATACGTAACCGATTTGTCATGCTATATAATTAAAAGTGTGGATAATCTCTATTCTCGTTTACTCCTCTTCTTGAACATTTATCAAACCACAGCTTTGCGTTGACTGCTTTCGCTGTGGTTAGTAATGAATAGTTGCGTTTTATATCACTGGTGCGCCATATTGAATAGTGTTCAGCCGTTCTGATCGTCAGACTAGCCAAAGCCGATTGAATTGTGTGATAGAGCATTTGCTGTTTAAAATCAAATTGATTACTGACCAGTGAGGTGATAACTTACCTCGTCTTGTTGCAATCAAAAAGTTACGGTCTACGTTACTTAGGAAACAGGATCGAGGTGAAACAGACATAAAACGTTTTGCAGGACAGTCGTCGCTTATCTGACCTTTCAGGCAGAACAGAACTTCTGGCCTAAGGCACAGCTATATCGTCCCTGGGTGAACAGAACTCTGGTTTGTTTGTCCGTGCAATGAACTTGGTAAACGACTACTGCACAACTGCTGTGCCTTGATTATTACCCGTACATTCTGAAACATCCTAATCCTACAAATAGATGAACGGTACTGAATATGAAATAATTTTTAAGGGTGTATTATCTGTCCTTCGTAACAAACAAAAAGAAACTCACGTTGGTTAGGAGAACTTAAATTAAACCCTTGATTTCTTGCGTAAACGGCCGTAATATGAGATGGATGTGAGTGATTCCAAGATTTGGAGCCTAAAACCACAACGACAGTTCACCTGATGACATGACACGGGTTAGACCACGTACACTGTGGCTTGAATAGCACAATTATTTGATAGAATCGACCAAAAAGTCATTAAACGTCAACCGGATACAAATCAGAATTGTTCATTGGTGCACAAGTATCCTCAACCAGTTGGTGTAGATGGAAACATATTATTACGGATTAACAGCTTGGGGGTACTGAGTGGTGATTAAAGCAATTCGTATTGCTTAACTGCACACCAATATTCCATAATCGTTTCCGTCCCTTTTTTATAATTATCAGACAGAAATAGATTGAGGCAGCTTCTAACTGGCAACCTGTTGTGTAATAGAACCAGCGACCGGCACCAACTTGCAAACCGAATGGATGCCAGTTGAAAACCTCATTCCAGTAACCTCCACCGGATAAGTCTAAACAGAGTCTAAACTGATCGCGTGATGTCAGTTAGGGCTAAACAGTATGCAGTATTATAACACCTCCCTCTTTGTGTGTTTTTCAGAAATAGTTGGTTAGCGAGAATTTCGAAACGTAAATAGTGGGAAACTTAATTTTTAAACTAGTCCCGTTTTTCAACGGTCCGGCTGAGACAACACGTGACTCTCTGAAGAGCAGAAATAAGGTATAACAACCATAGGTATCTACGTTACGTTGGTGGGTCAAAAAATGGTTATCAGTTTTATATTTTCAATGCGTCTTCAGTCATCTAACACTTCATCAACGTGAATGGTTATCCAGTGAATGCTTCATGAGATAATATATACTGAATTGTAACAACTCAACACATTCAAATAATTTTCTTTCCTCGAAATCTTAAGATTGTAAAAATGCCTGGGTTTGTTCATGAGTCAGAAATGAGACGGAAATTAAGCCTCACAATTTTTTTTAAAATCCTGTATGCACTTCCGGCAACCGAGCCAAACTTGTGCACCGAATTTAGCCTATGACAAATCAGCCTCTTTTTCAACTTAGCTGTGCTTAACTGTTTCGCTGTCTCTATCATTAGAAAATTTATTGCCGGCATCCCGACTGCTACACTTGACCCGATCCAAATTTAGTTGTGGAAGCACTTGTGTGCGCTTTTGTGTCTGTGCCGGTGTGTTTGTGTCGACGTGATTGGGACGCTGTGGATTTTGTATGACCAACACAGAAGAAATAACAGGTGCAACTATTGCTTGTTACTGAGTCTGGATAAAAGATAACCACCTGTGGTGAACGAAACTCATATCCACATACGGGTGATTTTGCGATTGTCGCAGGAGTGCAGTATCACAGTATCGCCCAACAAATCGAACTTGGCTCCTCGTTCCCCTATCTTACTTTCTTTTCCATCTTTCTGCCTCAAGCATCAACTACGGTGAACATTGAAGAGGTCCATGAGCTAGGCCAATAAGCGGGTTTATGTGTGTGTAGAAATAACATGAAGCGACCGATCGATTGACAAGTAATTTGTCTTCAATACTTGTCCACTATTCCAGAGAATCAGTGAGTTTTTCAAAGTTATTTGATAGATTTATCGGGTAGACGGACTGGAGGAATTTACATTATGTAGTCCAGTTGTAATAAATTACCATGTTTCTTGGCCGCTTACCTGGTTTTCTTTGATGAGTGTGTTTCGGAGCGTAAGCACCATGCATACATTCTCTCTCTGCTTATCGACTGTGAGAAACAGGAGTGAACAATGCTTGTTTTGGTAACAATTTTAATCGGCCAGAATGTATTGTCGTGGGTTCGAACAAAGGCACTTTTTAAAATTGAATTGGACATGTGAGACTTGAACTACGACTCGGATTTTACTACCTCATTCTTTGAACGATCGAAAATGTTTTCTTTGCAACCGACGTCAGGCGCCAACTGCTATTTTCAGGTACGCCCAGTTTTCACTAAAAGCCGTCTGAATTGACAAAGTAGTTATGTCCAGAGAGGTATGCAATCAGGAAAGTACATGTACTTATCCCGTTGTCCAACGGAACTACATCACTGCATAGTTAAACTCTCACAGATTTTAAGTTAGTAAGCAACCGATGATCGGGTAAATTACTTTTTATATCTCACTAGAAAGTGCTACAACCAGCAATTTGGACAGCCAGTCTGGTGGTTGACAATTTACACAACCACAAAGACTTTTCAAGTAGTGCCGTTCGAAAGAAACACCGGAATCGAGGTTTGTTCTTGTGATGTACATCAGTGGTGAATATCCTTGTCACTTTCTGGATTTGACTTCCAACACACGTTGCTATACCGCAACCCTGTTGACCATTGAACAACTGGCTTACCGTTAAACGATCAAATTATCGTCTCCAAACGCTTAGTTGAATTAGTTTGTGTGCAAACTTTATGTAGTCCGATCCCCTGGGAGGAGATACGGTAGCTAACCTGTTGATATAAGTCGATGACCTTAGGGCAGAGACTTCTCGTCAAGTCGAGAACACGTTATTACATTTAATAGGCAGTGTTTTGCTTACTGGTGATTAATAAAGGATTTTGGTTAACATAAATTGAACATTACTTGCAAGTAATCGAAGCTTTTGTAGTCCCATAAAAGTTCCGTCCACGATTTGGACTCACATTGCTGCCGAGCTCTGAAAAGGGCGTTCTGCTGCTTCATCTTGCGAAATGTCTTATCCAACAAACTTACACGGCTGTGCAACCTGCAATTGATTGCCACTGATGTTTAATTACTATAGGAGACCTACCACACAAATTGTCGGCGAGCCCCGTTAGCTATCAGCGTTGTATACACATATATACTATGCATATAGCATATGACCACAACTTACCACCGAGCTACGGTGTTACTGAGAGGGCTTACCAGCAGACTAGTTGAATCTTTGAGCTTTAGTAAACGCAAACACAGCTGCTCAGTCTTCTGCAGTGTATCGTGCCTCATTGTACGGCAAGTGGCAGCAAACACTTGGTGGTTTAAAAGCTAAAGTCAGCCAGCTTTAGCAAGTATTTTACTTCGATGCAAGCAACACAAGACTGCGTGGGCTCCGCAACCTAATGGTTTTCATTAAACAGGATAACGAACGTTAAGTCCTCATTGGGACAGTCAAAAATACCACTCACAACAGCAGGCTTTTGGTTGGTTTGATCGTTACATCGCAGGCAGTTCAACATCATGCGAAGTGATATGGCTATACTGGTGAAGCGGGCTGCTGACCTCGTTCCATATGGCGCTGAAACCTATACAAACCCTCTGCACGTCTAACGCCTGGAAATAAGCTTGCGCATCCACACCGAATCGCTTACAGTCAATCACTTTAAGCACTGGTCCTTTCTGTCAATTTACGTTGGTCTCCCTTAAATAGCAAATGCAGCGGGACCCATTTGCACTTCCTGGATTACATAAACACCAGCTGCATTAATCTGGAGTATGATAATTAGTCATCTCTCATTATCGTAGTTACTTTTTAGGCCCTGCTACGTTTACTCAGTTAAATGTTTGAACGTCTTCTTGCTGGCCGTAAAGTCCGCAGTCTCCAGAGTATGAATCCTTCCCTTTTTCTAATTAGCTCTATGTAAGTTCCAGTGGAATTGTCCTGTCATTGGAAACAGATAATGGTTTCTGAGTGTATTGCTGGTTCACCATGCAAACTGGTATCACCTAACTGGCTAGGTGGTTTGATGCACGTTGCCTGTCTGTAAGTGCCTTCAAACAAGTTAACACATTTTCGTTAGACAAGACAACATTGTCAGGGCTTTTTGATTATTGTCCACACCTTTAAACGAAAAGCAAAACTTTTTCAGGTCTGTCTGTAATGTTGCGTCCGATTACTGAAATTTTTCAAACCAGTATACTTTGTCCCCCGTTCCGTGATTGTTTGCCTATTCTCCATCCATTGTATTCTTTTTGAATTTTTTGCCTTACCTTTAGGCCACAGATTTTTCAAACTGTTTTCTAGTCCTTGATACGTCTATCTCGTAGCACTGGTCTCACTTTCATCGCAGTTTAACTGATTCTGTTATTTTTGGACTTCCCTAATTTGACGTTTCGCTTTCCTACGGAGATCTGTCTGATGTCAACCATCTACTTCATACTGAGTTTCCCGATACATATCTACGTCTCGGGCCAGTTATTAATTTACTTGTGTCTCTAAGCCTCCTTGTAAGTATTCCATTGTTGTGTATTCCGTTATTGTTAGTCTCACACATTTATACAGTGGTTTATGGTAAACTTCAACTGGTAAAGTTTTCATTGTTTATGCATCTGGTCATGAAACGGTTGAATGTTCACTAGATGAATGTTCATCTGGGTGACGGATTTACGACACATTCGAGCATCTGAAGTGGATTGCCGATTTAAACGCGGAAGCCCTTAGATAAAGCTCGACGATGTTTCAGGAAGGGTTTTATGCATATCTCAGAGTAGCTTAAGATAAAGTGACCAGTCAAAATTTAAGCATAAATTTGTTATCGCAATAACAAGCAGAGTTAGTGATCTCGTGACACATTAGTTCTCTGTGTTCACTGTGAAACGAACATTCTACAGAAGTGATCATCGTTCTCGCGTTCCCATAGACATTTTAGTCAGCCCCTTTTGAATGGAGGTACTATACTCGAATTTTGTTGCTGATAGAGTTGTAACTGCCGAAGCTTAACTGCGGTCATGATTTCATGAGGTAACTCTATTGACCATGACACCGGTGACCTTATATCAGGCACGGTTGAATTATCAGTTGCATTTAGTCTTAGATATACTATCTTAACATCTATTTCACATGTGAACGTCATTGCAAAACTCAACAGCTTTCTTCGATACAATAATGATATGGAATTCTGAATCAACAGGAAAACTTGAATATTACAAGAATAGTACAATATATTAAGTTTTTTTACCTTTGGTCAGTTCAGCATAGAAGCTCTCTGATAAGAATACAGTTGTTCAGATCCAAGGAATTCCGCAAAAGACAAAACCGCACAGTCAAAAGTGAAATTGCTAAGGGTTACATTGTATTCAGAGAGCTGTCTTTCAGCTTTTGTGGGATACTGTTATCACCCGAACGACTGTGGTAGAAAAACGTCAAAGTCTACTAAGTTAATATCCAGGGAAGAGTTAAAACGCAGTTCCGCATTAGGCATCTAATGAACGAACAATACTGCTTATCAGCGACTGACTGAATGCTGTAGTAATGTGCTATTACCACTGATTGGAAATCCTGGCTAACCGCCTTCTCCATTCGTCACCACATCCATCTGCACAACTGTAGGTTCTGTCGGGTGTGCTGAAAAGAAAGCTGAACAACTTGGACAAAGAAGCTTCCGTTGGGATGACTTTGTCAATCAATGAGCTAGCCTCCTACTCACTGTGCATTTGTCAGAGAAACCTCGGGTTTATCAAACACTAGGCAGCTTGCTCAGACCAGATGCACATGCGTTCCCACGTTATAATTTCGCCATATCAACTAGCCACCTCCAATGAAGGTTGTCAAGTTTCTTGAGGTATTGATTATTAATCACCGCAGGTCATGGTTTTGCCTCCAAAAGGGCTTAAAAATGAACCTTTACATATTCTAGTTTGCGTGGCCATGAGTAGACAGAGCTTAAAAATCCGCTGGCGTTTGTAAGATTTTCTCCAACCATTTAAGTGTTTCAATTCCTACAACGTTGCATGTCGGAGACCGAAAACAGTGCATGATATAAAGTGACCTGATCAATTTTATGTTTTCCTGATTCGCTCAAATCCTTTTAAAAATTAAGTTTGCTTCTTGATGAAATGAAATACAATGCCAGAGTGGGACGGCACGCAACCGCACGCCTTCCATAAGTGCGTATACAGCGCTGATTTCCACCCAATCAAGAGGATGTTAATCTGGTTATATCTCAAGTTATGTCGGTTCCAACTAAGCTGATTCAGATTGAATGCCCACTGGAACAAAAGATATATTTGAGCTATATTGAGCTAACGTTTTGTAGCGTTTGTAAGCGTGAGATAGACAGGCCGTAATTAAAAAAACGTCAACTTCAGTCGATGTTATAAATGACTTGTTCCAACCTATGTACTCAGGACCCAACTTACAGTTATCTATACATCTCAGTTTTAAAAATCTCTGACACCTTATAAGCGGCCTACTTACGGGAAAAACAGTCAAACAGAATGAGCCCAATTCGACGGGACTGACGGGAAATGCAACCGATCTGTATCATTTCGTATTCAAAGTCTTGCATAAGAGGAAGATCAAATACTTATGTGACCCCGTTTCCGCGTTGGTCGGAAGGTTGTCGTTCTACTTATAAATGTGAGGAAAATGTTAGCAAATGGACAAAAATAAAAATAAAAAATTACACTGGCGTTCGAAATGGCAATAGCCAACAACTAACCAACTTGGAGGAGAGTAGTGGTGTAGGAAACTAACCTAAAAGTAAAGGAGAGCAAACATTAACGGATATGTGGAATGAATGCCGAGAAGAAAAATGCACATTCAGTTGACCTTCGCGTACGAGCTGATTGCACACAGCCCTGACCTCATAAAGGGTGCAGCGGTCGCCACAAAGTTTGCTGATGTATTTGAAAGCCAGTACACAGTTTTCCTGATATATTGTCCTACTCTTCTGAAGCCTGAATGTGAAGGAATAACTCTCTTATTGTTACTGGTAGGTGTGAGGAGGTCCTCTAGTGGAATTTCAAGCGCAGAAATAGTTTTGCGTGTTTAGATCGAATGTCTGCTCAACTGCCTGCAGAACAATGAACAATGGAATAATGTAACCAGCTTTCCTGGATAAGGGTACGTGACTCTGTTACTCGGTTGGCAGCATATACTTGAAAACCCACAATGAAGGCAGTCTTTTACAACTACAAGCTAATATGTTCGTCTCGAGTATGAGCGCGCACATTTTAGTTGCACATTATGAAACACGTTTTACTGTAACACTGTCTACTGCCTCTTCTTAAGAAATTCATTTGTGCCATCTTGGACAATCTACATCGACTTATAGACTGACTTAGTTCATTTGACATCCGTGGTCATAAGCATTCTTTACGCTCGTAGGTGTCTTGAAGATTAAAATTCTTGGGAAATTTTTAATCTACTACATCTGACAAAAACCTGGACACATTGCCGGATTGCCCGATGCTTAATTCACAAACTTTGATTAAAAAAATTTCATCAGATCGACCATAGGTGACAAGATTCAGGTTAAAAAAGAACGAACTACAATGAAATCAGATTAGCAGGACGTAAAATCAGGCATTGTCACATTACGGGAATCAAATAGTTATCGATTGGGAGATCCAAACCCACCCTGATTGTTCGCCTTGAAAATCTGTTACAGTAGTTGTGATTTTTGGCTCGCTCGGGGTAAACTACTAATATCAGTTGTATTTAACTTCAATGTTAAATTACCCCTTATTTGACAGTTCCGCAAATGTGCACAGTGTTTACATGTTACGGAGCCACGAAGTGGTAACCAAGTTTGACTGATAAATAGACAACAAGTATCTTTAAAACTACATTATCAGATTCTGAACTACCTCATGGGATAATAATTATTTCATAATTGCAGGCCGGTTAGAAGCAAGAAGTAGGATACAGTATATTGACCTGTCGGTGGCTGTCAGCCGAGAACTTTACAACTGATCTAGTGACGGATTTCGTTTAAATAATCGATAAGCTAGATGGAGGAGGCATCGTGAATCGTTTAGATAAGTATCGGGTGTTGTCACCCTATATTTTATTGAAGAACTGCAAGCTGGTGAATTATAAGCCCGCACATTATTCCTGATGTATTTCATCCGTAAGATTACTGTGGTTGACAACAGTGAATATAACGAATTGTTAACATACAACTGTGTAAAATTTACGGGAGTTAGTACCGACTACATTCGGCGTTCGAAATAGGTACCCTCAATCGGAAGACTGATGTTTATTCAGAACACAGCTGAGAGGTGCCATCCGATTATTTATATTACCTACACACCGAGCACAGAATACCATGGTTAGTTAAAAACCTTGAAAACAAACTAATCCTGTACACAAAATCAGAAACTGTATATTCTTCTTGATCAATAGAGCGTTTGCTACCGACCCGCGTACCAAATGAATGTCCGGCGTTCTGCAACATACACTTCAACATTTTCTTGCCTAGGTCAGATTGCCGCCGGTAACTTGACAGGTTGACCTGCGTTTTTGCAGGTTAGCATTTCTTTCCCAGAAATTATGAGATAGGATGGACGGATGTATCCACTACAAGGTTACAGTACGTAATCCTTCAAGGCCGTTTTCTCCTACCTCATTCGATAAGAGGTAGATGTTTTTGTGGACGTGCACACGTACACTTTTTTTTAAGGATAGGGTGAATGTGGATGCTGTCATGGTAAATATGGTTCTTAAGTGCGAACCGCAAACGATATCAACTTAAGTAAAAGAACTGCCATCAATGAACTTTGAGGACACGTAATATGCGTACATCGAACGGATCGAGTTCTACTGACCAACCTGTATACATGATAGTCGTTATTTCGCTAACTGTGGGTATTACCGAATTTTTTAGACGTGCATTATTGAAAATTGTACTACCACAAAACTAACTCTGAAGTTGACATCACATTGATGTACACCATTACAGTGTCCATAATTTCGTTCGTCTTCAAAACCGTACATAAGTGCAAGTTCATTATGGTATAGAAAGATGCCTAAGCATACTTAACCTTTGGAACGATTAGAAGGAAACCCAGTAGACTAAAACATACCGATCTCTGAAAGTGTCCCGAAGTGGACAAGAAAAGGTCGAAACCCAATTACAAGCAAACTGATCCGCAAATCCAGTTAAAAGTGTAGCTAATCTAGAGTGTTACATGCAATTTTCAACTGCCTGATAATCGGGTTCAGGCAACGTTTCTGTTGAAATGTCACACCCTCTGTAGTTAACATTTTTGTGAACTCATCAGGTAGGTGGCAGCGCAGAAATGTTATCCGTTTCAGATTTAATCACTTACAAAAACTGACTGAGAGTTTCAAAATTTAAACATGGTGTAGTACGCACTTCGTTTTTCCAAGTAAATAAAAAACATTACAGTTCCAAAGGTACTGTTACGGAATCAACAAATTAACATTTATAAATTTCAGACGTGAACGTACCGATATATCTAGGACCAGCCAATACAGAAATAGCATAGTCAGTTGTTCGTGTTTTCCACTCAACTGCACTATGCATCCTAGGAGCTTGGACATTCTCCCTGAGGAAAATGAGTTGCACAATTTCAAAACCTATTCCTGGGATATCAGCTGCGTTGTTCTGAGAGAGGCATGGCGGTTGTTTAGGGATAAATAACCTAGTGACAAACCCTCATCTACGACGATCCTGAGAAAAATGATTCGTGAAAAGGTAAGCATAAACAAAGGATGGACCACGTGACCTCAATAAACGTGCTTCTCGTATCCTCACAATTTAAAACAGACGACCTGTTCGATTGCTTGTTGATGCTGGGTAGACAGTGGTTTTGAGCCTGATATTCCAGGACGTTGACCCTCACCTTCAGCTATCTGTTAATCGTCCCGTCAAAAGCCATTCTTATAGCTCTAGCGTCTGGGCAAACAGTTTCGGTTTGCAAAGACGAACAGTTGTTGTGTTTAACGTAGTGTGGGTTTTTCAAATCTTACGAATCTAAACAAGAAAAAGCTGATCTTAAAGTATAGGTTGTGTATTGCAATAGTGTACCCATCATTTCATGTTGTCTTGACTGTAGTCAATAACCCATAGCACTCCACGATAAACCGTCTTCGTCCATACTAAGTGGGTATGAGCAAATTACGCATCCATACTTCAGATTGCTTGATGGCACACCAATGAAACCGACAGTGGATCAATGGTTTGGTAGCAATTGTAGTGAAAACTTGTGTACTAATGAGTTGTAGCCCGTTTACAGTGACATTGCAAACATGAAATCGATCATCGGGTCTACTCACCAATAAATTCAAGATGTCCGTAAATCAACGTAATGTGACCAGTATTGTTAAGTAAGTTGGACAGCTCACAAAATTGGTCGAAACTTTTTATCCCAATGCATTTGGGTTTTTTATAGGATAGGTATTTTTACCACAAGAATGGTGATGTAATTGACTAATACGGTTTCTTCAAGAGGATGTGAACAGTGGCTTACCTGGCAATCGTGATAATGATATGCCCTCCTGATGAGCTCCAAATACAGTAGTAAAGCTACAGTCTAGTGATCTTTTTAGACGTGTCCCCTGTGAAAGTTTATCTGAATACAGAAGTTCGCAGTAACTCTCAGGTTTGTTCTGTTTGTCTGAATTAAATCCTTGATCACTTATCGAGAATCAGTGTGACATTCACCACAATTCAAACAGGGCCTGATTACGCAATTTTACCTCATTCTAAGCGCTGTAAATCATTTGAGTTTGGCTCCGACTCGATCGATAAGGGAAAGTAGCGAACACTGACTCATTCGGTTACACTACCGAACCTGTCAGAGTGCAAGCGGTCTAGAACCAACTAGTTGCCTCGTATAAACGATTGCTGTCAGTTCGGCTGAAGTGAGACGCCATAATCGCATCGTAAATATGAGACTAGGAAAATAGTCGATTTGAAAAAGCTGACGAACTGTATGTCTCTGTATACTTTTCATATCATCATTTATACTAAACAGTTTAAAAATTACAGTCCCAATAGGTGTGGTCGGTTACTAGTAGGTTATGCAATTTACATTTCAACTAACTTTGTCCACATACAGATCACTGAAAAATGGTGTGGAGATACTTCATAAAACGGTCAACCGCGAAATTGGTGAGGGGTTTCCGCCGGTTAGTTAAAATGTTGACAGCTGACGCTTTAGAATCATTTTGTACCGCTCACACGTCTGAGCATTGGACGAGGGACAAACAATCGGCGAAATCAGGCTGATGTGACATCAACGGAAATTAATTCGCGTAAAAATGCAAATAATTGCGAACCAAAAACAGAGATGTTGTTACTGTCTGTATATTAAATTCACAACAGTCTCAGAGTCGTAGTCATTTGCTTTATCACAAAACATTGTGGCTGTCGCCTGGCAGTTTGAAAAATTTCCAAGAATTTGAGCAGTCGATGTCCTCTGCTATACTCAGTCACACTGAACGCTGAGTTAGAACCCGGTCTTTAACGAGGGCTTCGTGTTTCACGAAGAGACCTCGTGGGAATTATAATGGATTTTCTTCGATGTCTCGAAGACACCCTGCACTAGTCATTTTTAAGTGTGCTTATCTATTATTGTTTGAAGTCTTCTACCAGTTCTGCCTATATATTTTAACCCTCAGCAACACGTAAAGCCGGAAGCAGAGACTGTAAGAATGCCTCACTCTATTGAAGACAACAGTGATTTTCTGGTCTCAGTTAGCCTATTCATTTCTGAACTATTGTAGGCACTCTTAGTTAATGTTTTGAGATTTTGGTTTGTCCATTACAGCGAGTTGTCTGCTTCGTTTAGTAGGTTAAGAAATATGTCTTCCATCTTCATGATTGTTACCGTCTCTTTAGGACCCGCTTCTTTTGAAGGCCGTTTAATTGCAATTTTTTGCTAACCGTATGATCGTAACATGCTGCTGCGAAGTGCTACATTTTTTAACAGATGTGTTCGGGGCGTACAGGGTTATATGATCGTCTACTGCGCCCAGATTTCTGACCAGCGCGTAATCAACTGTGTTAAACAAGGTAGCTCAAGGGTACTGACGTTGACAGTCATTGGTGTGCTATTATGAGCAGAAGGTGTACAGTAACAATAGCATATTACCCGGAATGAGTATTAGACATGGTGACAAACGAAAGTCTGTGGCGTGGACAACAAATGAACCCTGCTATCAGGACAACCTGCAACAGTGACACTCAGCAAATCGACTGGAGGTACATATCATCTATAAGCAACATGTGGGTATAAATGTTAGCAGATGCACATCCCACCGCTTGCTTACAGCTTGTCTTCAAGCGATGGCAAATCATCGCACACCATACTTTATTCACGTGGCTGAGGGAGCACTTAACTCAGTCGTCACCAGTAATTCTTTTAGACATTTAATATCAGCTGTGCACTCCTTCCGATAGATTACTCAAGAAAATGAGACGTCCCAAACAGGTTAGCTGGATCTCAACGTCGAACAGGGTCGCACTGCTAATGTTCACATGAGCAGGCTGGAAAACATACAGACTGGTTGGCTCTTACAGAGTGGAAAGACGCGGTGTCACCGAATGTAAGAAGTGATGAAAGTTAGCTCGCCTGTACCCAGTTACATGGAACATCTTGAACTGACTTCGAAAAATCTTAAACCGGAAACGGTATTGGGCTTCCATTTTTTCAGATCCGGATTGTAGTCCTGGGAAATGATCAAACTCTTTCATCTGCCTCTGGAGAGCCCATTTGGACAACAGTTTTGCATTATTATCGCCAAAACGGGGTCTCCTTCCTACCCTGTTAGGGAGAATTCGTAGAATTTGTTCACCCTAGACGATTGAGGAAGAGCCCGTTTTTACCCACGAAACACTGGTGCACAACGGATACCTCGCGTACTTTATCTCAAAATACGCTAGAGAAAGGTCGACACGGTCAGTATTTGAAACAGGGTCAAGCAAACCTGTGGGGACGTAAATATCCTCATGTAACTTAGACAAAAATGTGCCCCCAGAGCGAAGAACAACGCGACAGAATTAAGACCTATCAGCCAGATGACATGATCGCCCTGCACATCGAGGAAAGAACCAAGCAGCTCACTCGCCTAATCCAACATCATTTATGAACTCATTTGCACTTGTGGAGACAACTGCATCGGCCGAACAGCAAGAACGCCTGGGACACGGGTCTCGCAGTACATTCCAAGGTGGCTAGCGACGAAAAAACTGGCGTTGTCCAG
Organism: Paragonimus heterotremus; assembly: GCA_013368495.1. Taxonomy (NCBI): domain Eukaryota; kingdom Metazoa; phylum Platyhelminthes; class Trematoda; order Plagiorchiida; family Troglotrematidae; genus Paragonimus; species Paragonimus heterotremus. Next base: position 209,024 of record LUCH01000102.1, on the reverse strand, counting down.
TCTTATATCACACGATATTTGGAAGAAACGGAACAATAAATTCAAGTGGAGAAAGCTTTGCGTGTGTTGTATCGCTCAACTAATAACCATAATTACCTTTTGCTGAGGCCGTTGTTATGTACCGTTAAAAACCTTCTGTTTGTGTATCGAAACAGATGGTAGCTAACCCATCATCATCATGATGTTAAAGGTTTATAATCATGAGTTTATGTTATTCGGTAAATGTATGTTACTACCACTTGAATGTATTATTTATGTTCTTTATATAAGTTTGCTTCTTCTTCTTGTCTTTGGGTAACTCCTAGACTACTAATTAGGATCCGTTTAATTTCGGGTGCTTCATTGCTAGTTCGCCAATATCTGCCCTGATATTTCTTTGCTTGACCTGTTTAATATTTGAATGAATATTGTTGGTTTCTAACTCATGACAGCAAATTTGAACGTGACTAGTCGTGTGTTATTCTTATTGCAACCGATGGCTAAGTCCCATTTTGCAGTTACCTGGATTAAAGCATGCCTACTGATCACAGTCCGTGTATCGTAACCAGTGAGATCGGTCAAGGTGTATCTGCAAGGTACATCTCACGTAATTTCACTTCCGTGTTCTAATTTCATCCGGGGATATAAACGCCTTACTCTTCTAGTCGCTAGGGAATTTTAGTTTAACCGGGGTTGAAATCAGTCAGGAGAGGAAAGAAACCAAAGAATTATTTGAAATCTAGATTTGTGGGATTGCAAGCGATGTACACCTCAAATGAAATACACATGTTGCATGGAATCAACGAACAAGTAGATTACTTTAAGTGAAATGTTCAAACAACAAATGGATATGACATTATTTTCCACCAAAAACCACAATAACGATAGTTGGAATGGCACATGCAACCCTAAGAAGTGCTACTGACTGAGAATCAAAATAGCAAGTTACTTCAGGAAACATAACTCATCAGTCCATTTTGATCAAACGTACTGAAAGATTAACTTTTTTCACCAAAATTATAGAGGCAATTGAAGTGAAAGCGTGATTCAGACGACCAATGGGGTCCTACTCAAAATCAGAATGATAGTGATCGTTACCAATAGCAGATATCAAAAGAAGGTATCAAAATAGGTATAACTATATATTTTGTTCAATTGCTTAAGTTAGATCTTGATTAATATGTTAACTCCGCAGGTGCTTTTGGATCACTAGCTTTATGTGGAACTAAATTGTTTAGATAGGATTTCCTAAACATGACGTGAGGTATTGATTTTGGAGTTATATGAAGATGTAAACTGACTGTGCTGTCATATTTCCTGAAGCCAGCTTTATGGAGATTTAAAAAAAATGAACAATGCAATTAATAATATGAATTTATGTCCGGTCTGAAGACACTCACGTTTTGGTTAATTATCGAGATTCCTAACCGGGTTGCTCATTTACAATGGAATGTTGCGTAAATTCTGGAACAGCTGAACTGTGATTAATGATATGTTTAGGGACCTGGCATATTCACTCACATGTTTAAGTTTAATAAACTTCATTGACCATCATACCGTCTACTGGTTTTGTTTTTCACCTGTAAGAATTCTTATCACTGACCCATGGATTATGATAGGTCAACAAAATTAATTTAGGCGAGCAAACATTGAGTCAATCCAGTGTAGCTAAAACTATGAAGATCAATGAATGAGCGAATGTATAATAATGCGAATGGCAACCCTCAGTTCAAATATATTATTCAAACATATTCAAACACATTACTCAGAACGTAAAGATAATTTGGAACCACCTATACGTGTAACAAACTATAGCGCAATAAACGAACAGATTTAACGAAATTACTCAAGAGGTTTGTTATGATAACCCTGACTATTTTCAAGATTAGGCATGTTCTGACAGAGTAAAGAACCGTTTTAAAAAACAACCCGCAGGGTAACGATTGAAATTAATCAAACAGTATCCTGTCCCCTCGAATGACTCCGGTAAGATGGTTATTGCAATTACGGATTCGTCATAATGCACGTTGCCGCGAAGTGTCAATCAAAATGTTAGCGGTATCACAAAGTTCCATTGACAATGCGTCCCCGCACATCGTTTATTTAGGAAGGAACGTGAACTCACAAATATTTCCTGTCCTTCTTCACTTTCTTTACCAGTAAGAGGTGGGAATTTAACCGATAGAAATCGGATAACATTGACATCTGATCACAATCTATAAATTTGTAAGAACTTTGCAGCCAGCCTCTTTTCTTAAAGAGAGGAATCATTCATTTAACCGTATTTAATGTTTACAAACGGACAGATGTGTAAACCATAATATCGCTTGGTTCGGTTCAACCTGAATGGCTTTCGCAGAAAAGTTGCTGATCTATAATGCTGCATATCATCGATTATTCCTCAAAGCAATTTGTTGTGCAGTATTACAGACTATTTATGTGGGTGAACTCCAACAATTTGAAGTTCACTTCTCATTACTTCAGGTTGTTTTCTTCATTTAGAATAACGTTTGCCAAACGACTTCGGTAGACTTCATAAATGTACCACCGTCGATCTTCAGAGGGCTGCATCGAGTGAAGACCATGGCACTTTAACGCATTTTGACAAATTTAATGCACTGTAAAGCTATGTAAAAGTTCAAGGGTTATTGTGATATTTCGGGTTGTGGCTGTGACTTCATTTTCCCACATCTGACAGAAGGTCACAAAGAAAGTAGATCCCATCTATACAAAGTTGAAAGATATATGTTGCTATCAGGGTTCCACTTTCGAAAAATGGCCCTCTTATTTTCTGACAGTGCACCCAGGAGACAATATTGGTAAAAATGGACATAGATGACTTATTAAAGCCTGAAGAAAAAATAATATTATCCAGAAGCTTTCTTTCACTTCGGCAGTAATCCGTGAACTGTTCAATTTTACCTTCTTAACTGAAACAATTTCAGACATCTTTTCAGCGTGTGATTTAGCGTTAAGGAATAGTGTAGACTTCTACACCTCAAACTATTTCATGTAGTTTGGCATTTTAAGTACATTGTGACCCCAACTTTCCAAATACTGTTAAGTATTGAAAGGAAAAATTGCGGTGACGGCCTCAGTCATGTTGTCATAATAATCGCAGAGGGCGTCGTCATCACCATCACTCAATGAGATTTGACACGGATCAAAGTCTAAGCAAATCTCAATGTACAACTTGTAAAAACTATTAGTAAGCAATCACACAAATACATCCACAGTATTTAGTATAACCCAGTATTCCTGTGATTCCAGGTGACGGAGAGTTCCATGTTCACAATCAAGATGATCCGTAGAAATCTCCAAAACACTGAAACTTTCTTTCGCCCCAATATGTACACACATTGATGTCAAAAGTTTGCAAATACCAGCATATTACGACTCACTCCTAAATCATTTGAGAGTATTTCGGGGCATGCTCCTGGCCACTTTAGCGAGCGTCAATGCTGAATTTCATCTATCTGAGCACTCAAGACTGTCGCGACCACCCCTACTGAAAATGCCAGTTCGCAAAAAGACGCACTTTACTAGAATGTTCATTAAATAGAATGAAGTTTTGTCCTCTGATTATCACAGTATCTTTATTTCTCCCTGTTAAGTTCAGATTTCTCAGAAGGAAACTTTAGAATCTTCTCGATATGAGGTTTTACAAGACTAATTACAAAACACAGACAGATAGGGACAGAGTACTAACAGTTGAGCTAACAACATCACTCACCGGTTTAAAATATTTGCTGTCCACTCCCTGTTTAGCCGACGCATCTTACGTATGCGTTGAGCGCAGGGAATCGATCGAACCTCCAGCACCCGCCTTTTTGGATTTGTGTCCGTCAATTCGAGGAATTTGCTAAGCCGTGTATTGGAGAACAATTGCAGTTGTGAGATGCGGGCAACTTGACACCCTTCACCACAGTTTGTGTAAGGTGGGCACAAGAAGAGGTTATTTTATTCGAGCAAGCGGTGTGTTGCCAGACTCTGGTTCGTGCTTAGCCCGGTTGTGCCTGCCTGCGTACGTGTGGGTCAAGCCGAATGTGGTGTTTTGGTGTTTGCTATTGTGCGTCTCTCTATCACACCGGTAGCATCGGCGTCACCGGCCGGCCAAACGACCAGTCTGTATATAATACTCAGGCCGGCGCGTGTAATTGGAAGTGTGCGTATAACTCCGCAGCGTTAGTTGCACTGAGAGCACGCACGCACACTTGTTGGGCCAATCATACGTCGACATGTCCATGGGTGCAGGTGGGTTTGGGTAGCATAGCCCAATCGACAACCCACATGTTGTTTTTATTGTTTGTTGTTTGCGTGCACGTGTGTGTAGCCGTGCCTACTGCGTCATTGTTTGACCTAAACTATCTAAGTATCAGGAGACGTAGCCAGACAACACCCAGTCATGCATGCCCCACAGTAAGTTTGGCATAACAAAAGTACGGAAATATAGATGAAACCTACTTTGCTGATCTATATCCACATAATCCCTTGGGACAGTTAAGGTCCATCTGGACCAGGTGGCCAAATAGTATTAGAAGTTATCACTTACCACCGTCGAATAAATCAATCGGAAATAACGAGCACTGCGTTATAACATAGACCACGGTTGTAAAAGCTCCGTCCGCCTATACTGTTAACCGCTAACGTCTAACTTGCTAAGTTTTAGAAGTCTCACATTAGAGTACGGATAGGATTCTCGGCTGTCACAAGAACTACAAACCTTGATGTTGCGCTTGCTAGAATCTACCAGTAGTACGTATCCTTGTTCTGACGGGGTGGGGGAACACGGAACAATTTGGATATGGTGCACATGAGCTGATCATTATCTCAGTGCTTGTTGCCGAAACGACAAAAACATGTTATAGGGTGTCTGAACCGACGGTCCAGTATCTACTTGTCCAAATGCTCTAGGGGACGGATTTCCAGAATAGGGTGGATACAGACTAACGTATAAGGATCCCGGAAGGGATTTAACAAAGCGCATCCAAGTATAAATCTAGGTGGTCCATGTAGTTGATCATATAGTCCGGAATTTCTGTTGAAGTAGTCGTCGGGTAAACCTAGAAGTGTATCGTAACCAAATTCTGCGGCCAGTAGTTGCGTAGCTCACTTGATTACGGAACCAGCATCAGGAATATTGAGAGACAGAATTAACTTGTACTTGAACGCATCTGTCATAGCAGACTAGCAGTGTACAGAAGGCAGTTGTCATTCGTTTCGTTTTGTCCCGTAATCCCATGCCAGTAATGCAAATCTAGACCTTTCACAGATGAGTGAGTTGACAAAACAGACAAATTTCTAAATTATATGCACCTGAGTATTCAGGAAAAGCAGGCAGTGGGATTAAAACAGTAAGTTAACAGAAAGGGCAGGTAAGATTAGATTGTCTCCAAGTACATTTGTTGGAAACAGATCAAACGAGTGTCACAAACACTTTCTTTAGCGATCCGCATACACTCTAACTGAAGCCTTAAGGCAATGGTGGACTTACTCCACAACGGTGATAACAGATAGCAGTATGATTACGCAGACACCTAGCATATTTGTAATCAAAGTCCACAAGAAGACGAGGATAATGTTGGGAATGACTTCTACTGGAGTCAGGTTATTTGCTACAAAGAACATGATTTGAGTACGGGCCAGTTTTAAATCTTATCGACAACACCTGGAACCTTGTTCATATTAAGGAAAAACTGATTTCCTACAGATTCGCTACAGTTTCAATCAAACCTTTTAAATGACCAACAATCATATTTCCGTCGAATACACCATTAGTTTAAGCAAATCCCTGTAATGACGAGTGTATGCGATATTCAAAGCAGGAGCTGAAAAAATAACTCAACTATAATGATAACACTTATAAAACTCGCGTTTTCCTATCTTATCATTTCAGCAGCTTCCTATGGAGAGCATTCCGACTTCTTACGTTTGATCAAAAATGGTAGCAACCAAACGATGTTTGCCTTAAAAATGAATATCACTCATTCCAGCTGCCGTCTCGATGTATTCTGTAACTGCTGCCCTGAACCAGAGGTGAATATTAAGACGGACAAAACTAACGCATGTTTCTCGATGACTCTTTTGGCAATAGAACTAAATCCTCATTCCAGATAGCACATTTTCTACCACTGACGACTGAGATCACGTGGCATCACAAAAGTAATCTGCACAGCGTAAATTGAATTATATTCGGCGTTATGAATCATAGTTCGGCTCTCGATCAAACTACATTTGTTGCTTTTTAAGGTTTTTCTAATCGGACGACTTATGCAATGTACGTTGCAAACAACGGTTTGAGGCGATCACTTTATAATAGAGATATGATTTTTCACGAAACAAACATCACTTTTCAAAGTACTTGGCCGCAGGAATACGCAGTAGGACTGCGGTACTCTTCAGTGAACGAATCAACCTCTTTGGTATGCTCAGTGATTTTCAGGTGGGAGTTTGGAACGAGGTAATTGAACTTCCCATTTTTATCACCCTCAACTCCCTCTGTGTTTGATAATATCACGGGCATCTGTGACCGATAGGTCACGCCTCACTAGCAGCTTGCCCCACGAGTCTGTTTTTAATACCAGTAAGGAATCGGTTTCCGAAGTTTTTCTCTAGTTTTCTAGTAGAGGTATAGGTTGCTGCATATTTCTGTAGCTGCAGATGGGAATCTCGGCAAGGCATTATTGTGCTCCCAGTGGATTAGAATTCCATAAACCTATTGCTTGAAAGTTTTACGGTCAACTTACATTGGGGTAGAACATTCCCCATGTATGTACAGTAAGGTTCGGATGTTAATCTGTCCGTCTGTGACGGAAAACTCGTTCCCCAGTACTCAACAGGTAGACCGTCCTGCTCAGTTCAGCCTCCAGTTTTGTTCTGAGGCTGAAAGTGTTCGACCAATCTTATTGTGTTATTAGAGTTGCTGTATAGGTTTACTTGCCTGATCATAGACAACATTAGTGTAATATCAATTTAAAATGCTTCTACTGCCAGAAAACTGGATAACGAGCGGAACCCGGATCGCCCATTAAAGATTGAACAAAATTAGGACAACAGCCTAGGTAACAGTATATGTGACAGTGTAATGAACAAAATAATTATTGTCGCAATCTTAGCAACCATGAACTGAGCTCGTTGTCTGATTGGACAACATGACCCAGAAGAACTGCATTACACTGATTCAGAGCTAGGTATCTAACCCGGTGTTCTATATGACGAATCCCAGTCAGCCAATAGACACTATTTCTTTGTCATGTTCTCTTTGAAAACCACATTCTTCAAAACGTTACATCAGTCTTCAAAATCTGGTCAAAAGGTGGTGTATTTTTGAGGTGTATACTCGGCTCAAGATAAGCAAATAATTTAGCGTGTTGCTATGGCAGTGTCAGAAATCAGTACTATCAAGTAAGTGAAACTGTTTGACTTTTGAATCTTTCCATTCCACTGAGTTGATAATTACTACAATCATACTGCGCATTGTGCTTCGCTCGCTTTTACGTAAAACAATTAACCATTACTAGCGTATCATTGTTTTCTTCAGCGGGTGTCCGCACAAGTACGCATACTTCCAGCTAAAGTGTTCATCAGTTCAGCGATCAACCACTCAGTTCACGAGATAATCCAGCAGTCGTCAAACAATCAGGTTGGTGTCAATGCCAAAACTACCAAAATCTGTCACTAACGTCGTAAACTGTAGACAACTTCTTCCACTAAGTCATCTGCTACTAACTGGGGCGCATGAATGATACATTTACGGGTGTTTTGGGGGACAATTCCTGTCTTTCATTTCACAGTGTCATTCACTGGGTTAGCAAGAACAAGATTCTTTGTCCACAACATTCTTTGGTTAACGTTGATTGACAACAGTTTGATGAATGTTTCGATTCCGTGTCCCTGACGATATGACTCTCGTAACTCAGTGTTTGCTTTCTAAAGCAGACATTTCTGGACGCATTTGCCTGACAATGTTCATCTTGATGAGAAACGCCATTTCGTTCGAATATAAAAGACAGGAATTTGGTGTTGCATGATTTATGGTTGAAAAACTTTCGTTTTACTTTTGAAACACACACGACAAATTGTATTACAACAACACGAACAAACAGCTAGTACCTTAAAGAAAGCCAAAATGCCAGAGTTCACAACCGCCCAAAGTTCTACCTCGACCAGCCTTATCTGGGTAAAATATGTCCCAGAAAAATGTGACTAAACTACTTAGAATACTTTTTGAAAATTGCCGAAATCAAATTGAGCCTCAATGTCTAAAAAACCTCTTCTAGGCGGCATGTTTTTTAAAACTACGAACACCTAGAGTAAATGTTCATACTAATCCGATATAAAATATTCTGACAAATCTAGTGGATTCCTGTTCTTTCATGAGGAAATGCATTGATTTGGTGATGGAGTACTTGAAAACGAACTGGTGCAAATGCTACCGTGTAATAAATCATCAGACTTATCTTTCACAGTTCAGTTAAATAAATGGTTTATACAGAGATAGCCCACTGTGTCTTAATCCTGCTGATACTTTTTAATGAAAAATGAGAGACGAATTGTCGTCGCAATTATTGTTATCTACAGCTTCCTTCCTCAAAAGCACAATCAATAAGACTTTTTCTACGGCAGGTGAACTAGCATACAGTTCAATGGATGAAACGAATTCTACACATTTAACCTTCATTTTTCCATAAAAATACAACACATTGTATTATCGCAGATACATCAATAAAAAACCACACTGTTTCATTCATTTGTGTACTTCGGCCACAGAAACGAACTCTGGTAAGCACAAAGATGAACAGAGCTGAACACATACACACTGAACATACAGTTCAGGGAGTTTTTGCTGCTAGTTCCATCTGATTTTTCACAATCCAGTCGTCTCAAATCAGAAAATGCTGAGTCTCATGGAGATCACCCTGCAACTATTGAGTGCAATAATTAAAACAGTCCCCTGATATGAAAATTCTTTCGAAAAAATGTTCCGAATGCGGTTTGTCTACTTCCATCCTATAAAGGCAACGACGTATGCCAACTAACTAATTAGTACTAACGCCAGAACACACAACGCGATATCCCCGCTGGTTTTGTTCACAACATTCCGGATTCCAACAACCCATGTGGAACAATCGGTGCCTAAGCCGACTCTAAATAGAATTTAATCTATGGTGAATATCAGCATGGATCTGGGGCACTCAACATAGGCAGGAATCAGAGCAAGTCACTATTTAGGGTCACAGCGCTTATCCCTAACTGAGTCGGACAACAGGTCACGTGAGCACATGGCTTCACAGTCACGTAGAGAAGAACGTCTGCATTTTCGGTTGAACATCACACTCAACTTATGCGACACCAGTGCGATTCACGAAGTGTCATTAGTGTTCTGTGGTGATTATCTCAGTCGTACAATGCACTACGTTGAAGCTGGTACTAAATAAATGTTTTCTTACGAAAATAAACTTCTGTGGGGCTTCACTTATCAGGGTAAGTAAGGTGACATAGTACGCTGTCATGTTGGCTGTCTTTTCATCCCAATAGTTTGTCCAAATCTTAACACAAATGCTCTGTTTTATGCATCTGTAAAAAAGTGATGAAGTCTTTCACAATGCAACTCGTACGAGATCAGTCTTCTTTCAATCTTATTCCAACTGGTGGAGAAGTAAGGGATGTTTTAAATTTAGATATACTAAAGCGATGACGGTTGTCAAGGCGATTCAGTGTACAAGCAGCCCTATAGGTAATCGCTGCCCTTCATTTCAGTAGTCCAATAAATCCAATCAAGAAATAGAAGTCGTTGTGTGTCTTACAGGTTGAGTGCAATAAATCAGTTTGGTTGAAAAAGTTGATAACATTCGACTTTCTTATTCAACAAACCCACTCACGAATTCCCAGCTTATTCTTTCAGATATACATTGGTTATGTGGTACGTGGCTGAAAATCCGGGTTATGAAAACCAAATCACTGGTGGTCACATATTCGCGTAGGCGTCCCGTTCGGTTTCGGTCAACAAGACGGCATAATCCGTACTCAGATGCCACCAACCGTATACTGTTAGAACTTAAGTTGCTTCAAAATCCCTTTGGTTAAACCTTGTTATCTTTCAGAGGAAGGAAATGCAGCCACACGAGACAAAGACATCAAACAAGGACGTTCGTCTTCTGTTATCTAGGGCGTTTTGATTCTTTTGCGCCCGAATCTTACGATTGTAGCGCTTTAAATGAACGCTAACATTTCGAGAACTTACAGAAAGTATACCAACCCTTAGGCATGTTCGGTGCTGCTCTAGGCTTTAGATGTGACGAATGGTTTTCGTGAATCTCACATTGCGATACATATATTTCTGTCTTATAAATGCAATGGTACGGAAATCTTGAAAAGACTAATATTTGAACAATGCAGAACGGTATGTTTAGATCAGATCATCTCAATACATTGCATTTAGCGAACTTCAAAACTACAAGAAACCCACAAATTACAACACTATATAAGACAAACATTTTACAGAATGCAATCAAACCTCCGGGTTTCATCACGTCAAGTGGGTAGTAAGGTCATTCCATCTACTCCGCTATGTTTGACAAGTTCCGAATTAACCTCTGAATGTCTAGTGTAGGAGGGACGATCAAATTTTAAGAAAGCAACTGTCGAGATCCAGTCACGTAGATTACTCTACACATGCTTATCGTGACACCTTATGGGACGATAATGATGCACTTAGGTTGATCAATTTTCCTACCCAGAAGCAGATGACATATGTCATTACTGTTAACATTATTAATAGTATTGGTCGAAAACAGCTCAAGTTTGACGGCAGCTTTCACATTCAGTAGACTGTTTGATTAACTTCGTTAAATGGAAAACACCAGACCTTAGGTTTCGGACTTGTCAGTCCTGGATTACTCCTGAGTTGTTAGTGCTACTTCAGTTATCTCCACTGCCTAAGTTCCTGTTTTCCCCATTCTATTTGTCAGCTGCAATCTTAATACTCTTGTTCGTCACTACATCCCGTGTAATACACATTGTAGGATATAATTTAAAGATCAACGCTGATTTATGATCGTGATCTGTAAATCGTGTCAATACTATCTCCTGCATTTGATATCCTTCGTATCACGTGTCGTGTATTATGGCTTCAGCTACTTCTCATTCCTAATACACGTTTACGATTTTAACACGGATTCTACCAAATAACAGTTTCTCCATTTTATGAATAGTATATATTTTATTTTCCTAATTATAATTCGGCGGCTGTTCTACAATCCATCCACTTACGGGCTTTCTGATCATGTTCCTCCAGGATACGCATGTGAATTGAACCACCAGTTATGCAGCGCAACTCATTTGTGATGACGTATGTGAACAGGTGTCCTTTGATTTTGGGCGTTGTAACAAGTAGATCAGAAATCGGATGCCGCTAGTGGCTAGGTGTGGCATGCGCGTTCATTCGTCTAACTCCTTAGTTGTGTTTCAGGTTATAACTAACAACAGTGGTACTCCCAAACCCACATCTTATGCAGGAGTTGTGAAGTTGGTTAGACTTGTGGGCGCTGAAATGGATTTTGTAGTTTCTAATTAGCGGTTTGTCTTATAATGTTCACCCCCTATCTGATAACAGGTGTCAGTAAGTCAACAGTAAGAAGCTAGACGACCGTGGGTGGGGATACTGCTTGCACGGGAAGTTTTAGTTTGTGGGGTTCCTGACCTCAATTATACTACCGATTTCACTATACCGGCGAGTTCCATTATAGGTTCATTATAAACAATTCGAACTACATCAAAGAAATTTGACAGTAAACGTTCGCAAAGATACACACGCGGACCTTTGCTCAGTGACTCGTTTGATTTTTATGCTAATGAGAAATCAAGTTGTTGTTCTAGCGTGCTTCGAAATACCACAACACGATATGCTATGGAATAGACGTATAGTTTCAGTAGCGTTTAGACGTATACTCCAAAATAAATTTATACTTCTACTCCATCCTTAAAAATTAGTATCAAATTGACAGCAATTGTTTCACGTGGCGAACAGACAGATACCGGCGGAAAATAGATTGTTTTTTGTTTAAATGGTCTTTAAGAAAATCAACTGTGGAGTAACAATATTACTACCAAAACAACCACAGTTTGGACAAAACAAATGCTTCTGAAAGAGTGTCATCAGTCTTTTACATATTCGTAAGATATGAAGGAAAAAATAGTCATATTACGGATAAAACTCAGACTGGATGCCAACATTTCAACAAGTCACATAAACTGATTCCTTTTTCGGAAAATGAGAAGTGATTGAACGGTTCTGGACAGCTGAGGAACACTGTCTGTCGTGTACATCACTGTCAGTTGCAACGCGCTGGTTTGAGTTAAAAGCAGGTGGATGAAATTTTTTTAGGTACGAAGCATAAAAGATGGCTTGCGTGTTAAAACCGCCCAGCAACAGTAGTGAACATCATTTAACAGGTTACAGTTTTGTGTAACGAAAATAAAGCAGTGTGACACGGTGTGTACCACTTTGTTTGTGTTTTGTTATCCACAAAAGCATTATTTACTTTACGTTGCATAGATATATATAAACCCAATGAGATTAGTCCGAAACCATTCGTGTGTCACCACATCTTCTAAATGACATAGTGCCACCTGGTATACTGTCAGTTTGTGAAAGATCAGCGCTGTCTGATAGCTTTAGTATTATAACAGAACATGTGGTACCTTGGAATTTGAATCCTCAAAATAATCACCAATTTCTTCAGCCAGATGCAATCCATGACATATTGTGTACGTGGCAGGTTAAGGAGCCTTACATGCTGTATACGGGTTTTAAGACCAAACTGTAAACCAGCCAGTATAAAACATTAGTACTTCGAAGAGGTATACACGCCCTGGTGATATGCACAAAGCGTTGTCTAGCTGGGAAATTACATTCCTCTATTATAGTGAGGAGACGATTAGTGACATAAAGTATTGTAGTGTCTCGACATGAAAGTATGCCTCCCGTTTGCCAGCTCGCTTACAGAAAAGAGCGAAACTGCCTCCAACACGAACAACAAAATTGTAATGATACGGCGTTTAATGAAATACCCTTCTACCCCTTGAGGAAAATGTCACCAGTATTTCTGTGCGTCTGGCCAATATATGTTGCATTTCATCTAAGAAATGAAACAAAGGAATGTTACTTATTCGACAACTAATTGTGAAGTTCAGTCCATCATAATCATGATGTTATATGCTGCTAAGTAATGGAAATTTTTTCATCTAATTCCCCCATACTAGCCTAGCTCAGTGGTGTGAATGTTGTTGGTTAGTCGTGGTGTTCTTGACGTCGTAAAATAAAGACCATATGAAAGGTGTCCCGCTGATGACGTCTCAATTTCATTTAGAGCTCGGTTGCTTCTCGGCAAAGAGTAGGCACCGTGACTTTGTTTAATTTTGAATATAGAAGGGTTTATCTACTCTTTCCGCCGTTCCATGCCATTTAACTATTGATGCAAACCACTGATGAACTGCTGTCTGTGACGTTGAACGGATGATGTTAATTTCAAAAATCATGAAATGGGACAGATCAAGAGTGATTTCACAAACAAAGCAATAGTGTACGATCAAGACAACAACCAGCCATCTGTCCATGAGACAACGTATCCCTTGAGATATACAAAGTACAAATTGAGATGCTAACTTGCTGAGCGATTGCACTTCCGTGTCAACTTGATGAAGTGAGTTGCAGCGTACAACGTTTGTACGTCCAAACGTACTAGTCAACGTTTTGATTACCTTACACCGTGTTCAGTCCTTTCAATCCTACGACTGAAATTGACCTCAGAATATCAACTAGTACCTATGGTTACTATGTCATTTAAAGCAAAATTCCTTCTTCCGGAGAGCTCATCGTAATTCTGCCTAATCCAACAAAGTATATCAGATTGAAGTCCCTTCCTTCCTTATCACTATCACTGTTTATCAGTGACATCATAACTGATTATTACTTATTGTTGTGGGTCCAAGTTATTAGCTTCTTTCCTTCTTATTCTTATTTGAGATGAAGAAATTCTTTAACTGAACTTAAGCAATCCGAGTTTCATACATTAATATGCAACGTGAACTCTGCGGCAATCTAATAGAAATGGAGTAATTCACGTCTTACACTTCAACTTTAAAGTAGTATTTTAACTTTCCTAGTAAAGACAGTCGATCTAAGTGTGGTTCCGCTTATTTTCTTTGAAAAACATTAGTAATACTTATCGTTTTTATCATTCTAATAAGATAGCACCTCGCTCTTTTTTTACTCTGCTCTTATGGTGTCCTCCAGTGTCTTTCAAAATAAAGCGAATCCTTACCTTCAGATTTTTTGTGTCCTTCGCCTATCTTCCATGGATTCAACAGCAATTATTGCAAAGACAAAACTGGTTTGTTTTACAAATAAGCCGGTTTGCCGAATCGATTCAAACAAATTGGTCAGTGAAAACAGAAAGCAAGGAGCTGACCACGTGGTGCTTGGTTAACTGACAAGAATTCCTATCACAGACCACCGGTAGACCAGCCGACAGCTACTATTTTGACCTAACGGTGACGCATTACGGAGCGTCAGGGCATCGCTCTTAGTGTAACCTGTGAACGGTTGACCAGATCTTCATACTGACAGCAAGGTAACAACCTATGGTGTCTATATATTTATATAATGTGTTTAACAACTTATTCTACGGCGGCCATTCCAACGAAAACTGGTCCCTTACCTTCTAATAAGACTTCCTACCTGGTTGAGAAAATGAAAACTATTGTTACATTAACAAGAAATACAGTGCTAAAAGATAGGATTTGACATAAATTTTTGTCACAGAACCTTCCAATAATTTCTGTAGAATATTCTGGTTGGTAAATGAATTCACTTGAGTAGTCCTCACAGCTCCTAAAGTACACCATCTTCAGCGTCAGCAATCTAATCCAACTGGACCTCTTGAAAGCTGAAATTTGGCCTCCTTGAAAATGTCACATATTTAAAGAATCAGCCTACACTGAGTTAATTGTACCGGTGTTCTTTTTAGGGAGCAGCACATTGTTGGCTCACAACGAATCTCTGCAATCAGAATAGTTGTAGAGTTGTATTTCTCGTCTGACTCGCAATTGGTGCGGTCGACCTCATTCAGCTGTTGAAATACAGCACTCCATTAATTCGTGCAATTTTTTCAGGTAATCACTTGCACAGTCGGGTTATTTGGTCCGATGAACAGAGGTTCAGCATGTTGTTACGGGATGAAATATTCTAAGCTCAGAGATCGGCAAAACACTCACCAGTCAAGGAGTTCAAACATCCCACCTTGGGATGATAACAAAAGTACCGCACATGTATAGAGAGCAATATAGTTAAGTTATGGAGTATAGATTGGGCGTTCTTGAAGGGAAACAGTAAGGCAGAGGAACGATACAAAATTTGTGCTAGTTATTTGTCGTTCTGGAGAACTGGACGTAGTCATTGATGTTACCTAGAAGATTAGGTTAGACCTCATTGCTTGATGTACGTCGAACAGCAGTAAGGCAAATTTGGCCCATATTATGGTCATGTTTACAGAAACTGAATTATGCCGCAAACACTTGCTAATAACTTGGTCACAAAAAAAAAACAAATTTTTGAAGTACTATTGTATTGTTGTTTTATGCCTGCTTTCTTGTAAACACGATGACCTAGAAGTAAGCTTAAATTAGCTGTCACACGCGAGAAACATATAATCCCTACAGATCTTTCATGACCAGGTTTGGTTGAGCAAGTGATCATTCCAGAAATCGATTCTACTTTCATCCCCACATCGATTTCACCGCCAATGTATTCGAGCAGATAACCAGTGACGAAGAACTATCGAGATGCTGCATATTTCATTAAATACGGCAGCGTCTTGAATGTCATCCGACAGCTAACGAAGCTGAAGAATGAAATAAACGAAGAGAGGTGACCATTGTATGTAACAGCCTGCATGGTAGCTAGTCACAATATGCCAAAATATCGAACAGCGTGCGTTATGAACGAATATAATGGGTGCAACGCAGTATACTGGGGCTATTTTAGACCAGAAACCAGGCCATCATATCCAAGTTCAAAAAGATATCTCAATCATACTGCTGTCAGTCAGGAGACGAAACTGTACGGAGATGCGATCTGAAATAATGTGACCATTGGAGAAACACATTCCTGCAAGCGTGATAATTTTACCGAAATGACTTTCTGAAAGGAAAGATGTAAGGGGGTAATAGCAGTACTAGTTATCTAGTACGTCTCAGTGATAACACCCATTAATGGCAGACCGTAAACAAGCATGCATTTTACTAACATGTTCTTCGTTTCCAGTCCTCACACTAAGAAATTACATTTAAGTAGAAATTACCCCCCACCCACCCGAATGCATTATGTTCAAATCATCATTTTATCCTGATGTTCCGATGACATCCTTACCCCGGTTGAATGTGTCTGGATCGCGAAACGGACATACGAAGCCCATTTATCCTTTTGCCACATCTATTCATGTGAATCTCTCAACCTTGGTGCTACACACGTATAGCTGTGGTAGATGCCTTTATTGGCGTTGGTTATACATCAGAGTTTTTTTATAACGAGGATGACCAACATTTGTGTTAAGCAGATTACCTCCGATGTCATACATACAAGTTTGGCATAGCTGGTCACGTTATCGGTTCACTTTTTCGCATACAATGATGGTTATTTATAGCAACTTTGCAACTACTTACCTATAGCCTTATCTGGCACGGGACCAAAAATTAAATAACATCCATTGGACAACAACTGAAGTCATGTCAAATTGTTTAGTTTGCAAGAAATTGTTAAACTCGTGCGCACTTCACGATCTTGATAACTGAACTAATGAATGAGGGTAGTTGGTAACGTACAATCATCTGTGTGTATCTAGTCTGTATCCAGTCTCTTACAAAGATCGTGTATGGAAAGTTGTGGATAAAAGAGACTTGCAGAAATGTGTGACTGAAACCATTAAAGATGTCATGAGCTCATTGACCGAACGGCCTTACCACGTGCGAACCATGCTGTCTATCAAGGTAATAAATATTGATTTCTACGTGACCTGCTTGACAAGTGAATTACAGTGGGTAACAACAACGCTTTTCAAAACAAGTGGTAAGCCACAGGTGTAACAATTATGACTGAAGGCTACTTGACTGCGATCCATGGAATATGGGGCCAGAAAACTGACCAATGTGATCTGAGTTCATGCCACAGACAGAATTGCGAAATTGTCAAATTAGGGGCATAAGGATATTGCGCACTACTCACGTCTTGCTGACGCATATCATCTAGTCCAGTCTCGCTCGCTCTTGTTATTCGGATGAATATTGACCCTAATGCGTTCCAAACTGAATGCGGCAGCCCTCGTTATTTTGGGGCTAGTGTCGTTACCAAGTTGATCACTTTTATTAATTTCAAACGGAAATGTTAGTGTGACCTCTCCAACCAATACTGAAGGAATTCAAGGCGACGCAACGCCACACAGTAAACTGGAGGTGCACTTTTTCCGAATAACAATCGTTTCTATCCATCGGTGTATTTTTCTTCCATACTGTGACAAGCCACCTGTTCAGGAATGGGCGGCCTTTATTAATCAAAACGTGAAAAAGTAATCACCTTTAGTTTCATCTTGTTGACCCTCAAACCTAAATTTCACGATTGGTTCAATTCTTGTTTAACCACTTCTTTAAGTTTACGTTAGCCTGCAAAGTTTTTTATTTATTTTATCCGCAGAATAGAATTGACATCCGCCGTCCTCAAAAACTAACCAACGTTCGTTTCCGGCACAATACTAACTGATTTCACAACTTGTTTTGAAATCAAAGCATGCGGTAATTATAACTCACCTCATTAGGATGAAAAGTATTATGCTAGATGGTTTCCGATTGCTACTTAGTCCAAGGCGATGGTATATGTCATACCTTCTTCTACACACTTTCAGCGAAATGGATGAGAAGAGCATAGCAACTGGCCGTACCGTAGTATCCATTAAGTCTGCGTCTCTTCTTAGAGTTGGCCAGAATGGTAGTTTATTCGATATGATCCTAGCGTGGATCATGATTTGACTGTCCAACCAAAATGCCATTAGGCGAATAGGCTTGGTTAGCTTGGAACCACTTTGGAACACATTAATACCGTCCAATTTGGTAAACGAAGCCTTAATATTGAATCCTCTAGCGGCATTTTGTAATCATTTTGTCTATATTTTACAACCAGAAAAGTTAACACCATTCGTTCATTTAGAATTGTTTATGAAGTGCAGTGTGAAGCTTCTCTCGGACTCTTTATCAGTGATAACCACACTGACTACTAAATGCTCACGCGACTCGATACGGTCAATCTTTTGGATCACATCGACAAGGGGCGGGAACAACCTGAATGAAACGGCCAACCAGTGCATCCCGGAAGAAAGAGAACAAAATAATTAGTGTACGGACCTCAATTTGATGACCACCCACTCTTCCCATGACGACACACCATGAATCTCATTTTCCCAGACGACAATGGAAATCAAATGACCTGTTCCTCATTGGCTCATAGGTATTGTGCAAACAGCTTACCGGATGCTTATTGTATTTATGAAATTTAAACTTCCAGTTTGTAGACCTCATGGTCTACTAGATCAAATGTTGCCTTCCAAATTTCTGTTTCAGTAATCTTACATCCGGTCAACTCACCCGAATACACGTGAACTGGACGTAGTCAAGTAGCACAGAGCTAACCAGCAGTATCTGCGGTAAATCGGGTCCAAATATTCAAATGATATGACTGTTTGTCGGCGTCGACAGGACAAGTCAATATGAAATGCTTGTATCTAACCCTGTTTGTGTCCAGACTGTTTTGTTAAAACATATTAAGTTAGGAATGATTTAGAAAAACTTCAGTGACTGAGTCTTACGAGAAATTACCTATGTTTCCGTGAAAACACTTCTCAACAGTGTACAATTGTAGCAGAACGAGAATTTCATCACCGTTAGTCAGATAATATCCGATAAGTCAGTTTGGATATGAGGACAGGTGTTTATCACCATTCGGGTTTACGATAATAGGATCACAAATGATGTTTTCAACGACAAAGTGAACTGAACATTCTTCGGTAGATTTCGGAAAATCGTGCAAATGTGAACATGCCGCCTACACTAAAAAAGTTGCATGTACGTGAAAATTAACGAGGACAATGTTTCAAGTGAAAAAATTATTACAGCCTACATTCAAGTGTGTGTGCAGCGATTGTGGTTCGCAACAATTTTGAAATATTCAGTAACGATATGGAATGCTCCTCATTGAAATGAGTAAAACCAACGAAAAATTCTGGGTGCAGTTGAATGTTTGATTTGTTTCGTTGTACGTGATGTTAACTGTAAGGTGATCGTTTCCATATACTGCTATTCCAAGCGATCATTCTAAACACAGAAATATTCCACCATGATCTGACTGATCGCATTTCAAGAATGTCCATTGAAATTTACGGGAACAGTTAAAATGATGTTCATCTTTGCAATGCTTTTAAGCGAGAACACAAATCTTTTATGATTAACTGTGATCATTTGTCTATTAAGGACGTGTCATTCAACAAGTAACGCGAATGTGACATAATGCGTTGAGCCGAAATACGAAAGCACATGGTCGTGCCTTTTGAAAAGCGACGAATCAATCGCTTGACACAGTTGTTGAAGGTTGGGTATAAACACGTCTGAATCGACCATACAGCAGTCAGTCACAAGACATTGCAAAATATGGTACACTTTGTTAATTAATGTTCAACAGTTCCTGAAAAGTGTTGTTAGGAGAAAGCTAACAGAACGACATAAGTTTCCAATCACCTACTTTGACTTCAATTGAGTCCAATGCTTGAAACAAATGAAATGCACTTGCGTTTAAAGCCTCCCTATATGAATTTGTTAACAGATGCCACAAAAAGAAAATAGATATGAATATTATCATCAGGTAGTCTTGCAGATGTATGAGGTTAAATGAGACCCAACTATGGAAAGTCAGGGCTTCGGCTGGATTCGAACAAGCCACAGAAACACAATGCCACAATGCGGCAAGCGCTCTACCGGCTGAGCTACGAAGCCACCCCAGGAGCTCAGAAATTTCAATTTTGGACTCGGTTACCCATCTGTCCAAATGTCTCTTACGGAGTCCATCAAATGATCCACGGGATTGACTGCCCTGGTCAGATTTCTCAAAAAAATCACACTGGAATCAACTCACGTCATTGTTGAGCATATAGATTGCATTACTATCTGGTATATATATATAATTATTACAGTCTATATATAGACTGAATTCAGTGTTAGCGGCAACTCGAGAAAAGCCGGTAGGTGTCAAAACGTCTAATAGCCCCCTATCTATCTACTATAACTTCTTTGTCACAAACATCAAGATATGGAGAACCACTCAACCATATTCGTTTAAACTGTTTTACGTTGAATAAACCAGTCTGCAAATGATTAAGTGTTCACGACGCGACGTTCGCGGAAATATCACTCACTAGTGAACAACAAAAATACAAGCAATAGCCGGTTAGGTCTAAAAGTTAAAAAGAAATCTCATCGACGTTGTTCATTCCAGCACTCAATACTGAGCAACTGAAACATGGCAAGAAATGGGATGTTCAGATCCGAACGAATACAGAATAACTATGAATGAAATACAGACATTTTCTTTTGGCAAAAAACGGCATAACTGCTGTTCAAGTGGGGCTCAAACTATATCATAAGGAAGTAACGTATACTTTGGAAAACGCCGCTTAGTTATCTACTGTTTCAAGAATTCGCAACAAAGTAAGTCGTCATGCTTTATTTCGTTTTGCTGTTGGGTTGAACGTTTTTTTAATTCATTTTTCAATTGCGTCATTTGAATCAGCATGTTTGGTTTGACGTGAAACTTATCGACTCAGTTCTGTAAACAAATATGCTGACGTAAGCCTAAGGCAAGTCATTCTAAATCAGTCTACTGTTAGCTTGGTTCAGGCAGCAACCATTTGCATGATCCCCCCTATATCTCAGATCAACCGCATAATTCTTTGTAATGTCCCACGGTTCGGACTAGGTAGGAGTTGCCTTCACGGAGACTGCAAAAATACTTCCAATCAAAATTGGGCGTTTCACGTATGGTTTAGAGATTTCAATTTTTCAACGGACGTATCTAGTGTAATGTCCAGTAAACATGTCTACATAACCACCATTTATGCATAATTTTCACCTGGGGAAGCACTGTATAAACGTAAACGCATATGCACTGTCTATCGGACTTTTATTCACAAAAGATCTAGTCGCGCCGAGCTCAGTCTATCAATTTTATAAATCATCCGGATACTTAGACGACGGCAACATCACACCTCTCTACCGTTTTATCGCAGAAACTTGTTGTAATGTCTCAATTTTTATGACAGTTCGCGGCTTTCTGATCTGCAAGTACCTTTATTCGCAACAACAAACCTAAATTAATGTTTCTCATAAATGAAACTCTCTGTGATAGTTATATTTTAACTTGATTTACTGTTTGAATATTCGTGCATGTTGAACCTGAGAGTCGTCACACTCTGCCTATTATAAATAGCATGAACTCCAGTTCTGGATTCGACCCAAAATAACCTATTCATGGACTTGACACAGATGTATGCCTGATTGTTGGGATCCCAGAATTTAACAGGTGGATAAAAATACCGAATTTCATGGCCACTAGATGTGTGCTTATGAATCGAAACAGTGAAAGATTTAAATGTTACTCAAACTTGCCGCTTTTCCTGACCTTGTTTTATCTAGCGCTGTTACAAATGCAATGATTAGAGAGCACCAGCTGTGTAAACGTTTGGCCACTATTCTTCATAGCCACCCCAAACTGAGCGATACTCAGCCTTCTCTGGCAAGATTTAAAAAAAGCAGTCGGATGCTTTTCTCAAGCGACTGCGCTTAGATAGAGTACGAAAGGCTGAACTTAGAGAAACTGTTCATGACAGAGAAACATATGATCCTAATGTCTCAGACATTGAATTCAGTCTGACAGTAACGTCTGTTTGATGTATCTCTTGTGTGTTTCAAAAACTGACTAATGAAAGTTATACGATAACCTTGAGTTTCATTATGTAAAATTATCTGTCAAACGCAGGGCTCATGCTGTTTTGGACTACTCCATAAACCATCTGGTCGATTCAGTAAGTGGCTGGCAAAAATAGATAATCTCCATTTGTACAATCATACGACGATGGTCTATCAGATTAATGTCGCATTCTGTACCCTCTGTGTTCATCAGTGTTTTCCCGGAGGTCGTCGTGCTAACCACGAAAACTCGCAGGTGAAGTAAAGAAAGGAGGCAGTCATTTCGAGAGAATGACCATGGTGTAACTTAGTACTTGGTGGCACAAGATGTATGCAAGTTCATAGGTATCCGGGATGACCATAACGATATACTCCGAATTACCAACGTTCGACAGATATGAATGTTGTGAAGTTGCATGTACGATGTTCGAGCAAGTGCTGAGTCCTAACGATAGTCACGACACGGTGGAGATGAAAACTTAGGTGAGTAATCTTTACAGTATGATCAAACGATTGTGTCAACAAACAGGAAAGCAGACCAGTGTGCACAAAGTTCAGTGCAGTTTATTAGCACTCAACTGTTGAGCAAAATTAATTACTATACAGGAATAAAAAACTGTTGGATTTTATAAGGAATTCCTATTATACAAAGGCCCCAATTTTTTGCACAGGTCTCCATCATTTCTGGCTTAATGTGAAAACGTTACACAGGCGTATTTTACCAACTTTTCCTTGAATCTTGTTTAAAATCCAAGTAGTCTGCTGAAGAAGTTATCGGCGATAACAAACACACACTGTTCGCAAACCTATCTCAATCGTTTTCCAACATTGCAACGTGATCCACGCTTTCAATTTTGAACTGGTGCAGTCGAGACTACAGGTAGATACTCCGGAATTGTAGACAACTTGGAACGAGTTTCTCAAAGACTCACTGATTTGGTAATATTGCGTCTTTTCGACACTTTGTATATTAATACATTCTACTGATGTTTTCTTTCAGTCACTGCATGTCACAGGTCTTTTCGCAGATCTCATTACTGCTACATATACTTTGGGCTCAGTAGTACAAACAGCTCTCTTCAGCGCTCTTCCTGGTGAAAAAAAACAAACAAATTATTGACTGGATTATGATTAAACTACTACTAGATGCAACGGATCCAGATATGCTGTTAACAATGTCATTGGTATACGGACTGAACTGAGCCTGAGGTAATCGGTACACCTAATCTGCAAATGTGTCCGTGTATACAACCTTCAGCAATTGCCATTCTTACAGTAGAGTGTGTGGTCGAAGTTCATTGGGTATGCAAACATGTTGAGTGGCAGTAAACACGAACCGGTCGTGTGTTCCTGGCGGACATTGAGCATTAAATACATATCATACGTTTAGATTTAAATGTTACTGAAAGGATTACAATAATTCACTGGGGTGCGGTTGGTCCATTAGTCCAATAGAATAGGTTAATCAATGAAATAGGCGAATTTTGAATAAACGAATTCTAAAGCACAATTATTTCCCACAGCGCTGTCTCTCGATAGAACATTTGTGGTTTGATAATCAAACTGATCGGAATCGCAAATAAATATAAGTTCATCAGGATACATAAAAAACCTTTTTGAAAGTCATGTGATGTAATAGCGACCAATTATTGAACCTTTGTTTTAAAACTGATGATGAATTTTTAAGTACTGAAAGTTCGGGAACCTGCAGTGTTTCAAAGTGAACATCACTCACACTTGTCCAAACCTTTCGTATTCCGATAAGCCTTTCGGCTGCTTCACCTCAAAAGGAAGAATTAAACTTCAGTCTCATTCGCGACAGAGCTCATCAACAGTGCATTTCTTCGTTTAAGCCGAAATTTTCAACCCGACCACTGTGGATGTGAGACTAACATCTTTACCGCAACGCCAGTAACCTCAGGGTAGCATCGATCAGGTAATCATACCCAAATTACAAACCACAACCATATGCGAACAGTGCACAGCTTCACCGATTATGTCAAGAAAAGAATGAACACAATCGCTCTGTTTACTCCACGCTTGGTTGGTTCAATAAAAACATCGGCTTTAACCTGATTAAAAGTCATGACTTCAGAGTTCGCAATTTCCTTTAGCCCAACGATTCTGTTTTCCCTATTTCCGAAGTGATCTGGCAAGCTGCACATTATTAACACAACGTTGTGGTGACACGTTTGGGCATGATTATCCCGTCTTGCCCGACCTTGTGATTAACACGCCAGTCCCATAAGCACGGGAGCTGGACTGGAAA
>LUCH01000102.1:103294-138811 GCA_013368495.1 Paragonimus heterotremus | reverse complement strand
TGAATCGACAATATCTACGTGTTTTCTGTAAAATTATTATGCATAGACTTTTCAAAATAGTACCGCAACCGAGAAAACATCACCAACCAGTGTAACGAGGATGAATGATCATATTATACTACTCGTCAGTGTTCAGATAGAGGACTGTTTACTGAAGTAACCGCAGGAAAATACAAGGAACATAAGAATATACTCTGGAATGAAGTGGGGTTTTCGACACATGAACCTGACATTAACAACCGTGACGTCAGTAGATCAATATTGCGTTCAAATGAGTGTTTTGTTTTGCTTCCCAAATAGATCATCTTTGTGTCGTCCGCGTTCTTGGTCCACACTACCAGATTTGTACATCTATCTCTAACGGAAATAAAACTGCATGAATTTGCTAAATTAGAGCAATAAGACTAAGGTAAGCTAGACAGCGTGCACTTTGAAATTTACTGTTTATTTTAATCCTCGAAGCCATGTTATCCAACATTACCGTTTGGAACAGCTGAAAACTACAAACGCTCGAGCAGTCGACAAGAATTTCGAAGATACACCCTCAAGCATCAGACTAAAAATCACTAACTTTCCAACAAGAAAGAGATTTCCCAGTGGTCAAAAAGTTAATGATCAACTAAACGAAATAATTGATAAATAAAGGATATTTTGAAATTTCTGATGTCGTCCGATTTGGTCCGCTTGTTGTGTTCACGTTAAATAGTCTCAACCAGTTACCACATCTGATCAGTGAGATAAACTTTGACAAACTTATTATTCCTAGAAAATCCTACTAAATTGGTTGCTAACTTGTTATCACTTTGACTCACCAATATTCAAGTGGAAGTCTCATCGTGTAGTCTCAGATTCAGTACATCACGAAAGAAGAACAATTACATCGAGTCACAGACCTAGTTCCAGCTTCTGTTTGACTGGTCTTCACAACTCCGACCGTAACACGCTTGCACTTGGTTTGAAACCGGGCTAATCTATCCTGAGCACCACTGCAGAGTTACGTTTTCGAAACAGCTTACAATCATGACTCCAAAATACATTGATGTGCTGTGATAATTTTTTATTCTAGGTCCACGATACCTTTCAGCTGTCTAATCACAGATGTTGAAACGCGACCGTTTAGGAACGTAAAGCGACTTTTCTCATCTACCAGTAGCACATCTGAACGGCTAGCTGTCATGATGACTCCAACAGTTCTCGAAATGGATGTTTACCTGTATGATGACATTACAACTCTGTTGAAAGCCCGTCTGACTGTAGTTATGGGACACACGTTCCACGCAGCTCAAATGATCATACTGTTCAATACCATCTGAATCCCAACACTACCGCTGGAAACAACGTCGCGGCTCAATGCTGAATCTTACATGAATCTTACATTATTACGTAAGTGCCGGGACTCTAACAGAGGCGTAACAGAGCGGCAGTTGCGCAGTTGGGGTGACGAACATATTTCAAATCAAGCCCCCATTATAACACATTCCAGTTTGAGTTTGTAAAATACTCATGCAGGTCACATTGTCTCGATGCAGTCAGAACGTAACAAGTCACACAGAACGAACATCATCGATCGCTGGACAAATGTTGTCATATCGACACCACTAACATCTGAAGAAAGTTCTCTGGATAGTTTAGGCAACAAAAAATCTTGTTTGAGGAAGCAGCAGCAATTGACAAACGGAAGACATCTTTGTAGGTGAAAAAAACTTGCTCAGCAGTACTGGTAAATGATGTGTGTACGTATATGTGTGGCACTGGTCGACTGGACATAAATGTTTTACTCAAAGGTCTCCCGATCTTAGTCTTTCGGGTTTACACTGTGTAAATGTAACCACAAGTGGTGCAGCGAGAACCACTCTTGGCGATGAATATGCACATGCGTCCTTTGGTTTTTGGCCATTATAAAAGGCTATTTCTAAACGGATGCCGCCAGCCGAGTAGGTTTTGATTTTGTTGTCTCTCATCAGAATGTTTGCTGAGCATTCCAACCTAAACGGGTAGGCTGTAGTACGTGCCTGATGAGATACAGCGACGTGCGCAGAAACCTGTTTCCGACATCGTTCAAACGTAATGCCCAGTATTATTTTTTCATATGCCTCCTGCTTTTAGCGACAATCTTAAAATCATAGCTTTGTGGTTGTTGAAGTTCACCCTATTCTACTCATTCTATAGATTTGCATGAGGTGTGGAAACAAAGAAACAAATCTCGCAAATGTTGATGACTTGTTTTAAACAGTGAACAACACCCTAACATTTGACGTAGCTGATTGGCTGATCACAGTAGAGTGAAAGAGATAAGGTCTGTTGAAACAAGCAATTCGTTTGAACCATCTATGAGAGAAGATGTGTCATCTCTTCGCTTGACCTTGCAATCTGACTAATGATCCATCAAAGGATGATCAAAAGTTAATGGACCTCACGGTAAAATGTTTGGAAAATGCTTAGTCTGATTTAGCGTGTGGTACTTGTTTTGAGTGAAAAAGACATTAATAGCAAATTTGTTGTTTGTTAGAAGTCAGCTAGATTCAGCTGGCTTGATAGTGCCAAAAAACCATGTTACCTGGACGATTATATAAACTGGATACTGTGCGTAGAAAGGATGAAGTTCTTTTTATCAGTAATCTTAATTATGTTACCTTTAGAATGATCCGCATCCAAATCGGTTCAACAAGTAAAATGTAGATCTTATTAAAAAAACATTGGTGAATAACGTCTGCTACCGGATGTCGATTTCCATTCCAAAACTAAACAGTTAATGTTTTGTGCTGAGGACTCACGGATACAGCATCGGAATTCACACCAAGATTGGCTGATGCAATTAAAGCCACCTACAATGTAGCTAAAAACAGTCGACACGATATATTTGGAAGTCTTCGGGCCGAAAACTACCATGCACACCAACTTGTGTAACCAAGTTACACGCAATATTCCCAGAGCTACCGAATCAGTTATTATTTAGCAAAGAGAAACTAATGCTGGATACTATCATCAGAATATATATTTTGGATAATGTCAGGTGTTTTGGATGTCAGTTTGCTGGAAAGTTCAGCGAAATTCCCGCCTGCATTCCCTGTTTTTTCTCTGACATTTGTTCACATTATCTTATGCGTCATGTTTGGCTTTACTGAACCAATTGGTCATTACTCGTCTGCGGCGCCAGTAGCCAATCTTCACGTGACCTACTCGCCTGACAGTTCCCCTATGACCCTTCTTTAATAACATCGTGAAACCGTGTTGATCCAATCTTGTTTTCATCGGGAGGATCGGTTTTGGGGCTACGAGCGCTTCAACGATCAGACAAGAGTCGTTATAATTCTGATGGATTTATACTACATTAAACAAAGGTGGGTCTTTAGAGTGTTACTGTTCACGTAACCTTAACAACATAATTGGAATCATACAAAGTTTAAAAACCACCTGAGAGTATCTAAGCACCACAAACTTGAATTCTAGAATTCGGGAGAATTGCACAAAATAACATCCGTTGAAACCATCGTAGTTAAATTCCATAGAATCAAACCTTCAGAAGTACTTTCAACACGGATATTATTCACTGGGGGCTATGGGAGAAATTTTGGAAAGGGTAGTTTATTTTTGCGTATTTGTGGCAAATCGCACAGACAGCGACACAGCTTCATTAAAAGGAATTAGGCAGGAGTCCTGATTCCGGTCCTAACATCAAATATGTAACGACGACTAGCGCAAACCACACGGGACACAACTAAATAGCTTCACAGGTTCATTATATACCCATTATTGGGCCGAAAATTATAACCACAAGTGTTTCTTTCTGGTTTTCCTACATTTCCGGCTTTCGTGAAGCTGCCATTATACTTCCAGTTTTTCTTCCGTTTTTCTGGTAATTTTTCCCATGAAATAAATTCTCAAAGCTCGTTCAGTCTAACAGCTATCGGTATTTTGTTTCTGCTTTGGATGTAAAAACTCGCACACGTTTCGCATACTGATTTGTCCAGATGTTCTCCAAATGAATGCTACGTCTAATGGTGCCGTCCATTCATCGGTGTAGGTAAACGTCCAAAGCGGATTTATAATTTTTCTCCCTCGTGATTAACTATCGAACAGTCTGGAAGTGAAGGTAATCGCTTATCTGCAGCATAGCATAACCTGGACAGCAAGACGCCACTACGAGTGCAAGCAATTATTTGTATGATGGGATTTGTCGCAATATCATGTACCAGTTGTTTAACGCCGGTTTCCTGTTTGGTACGTTTTCTTATACAGTTTCTTAAATATCCTCTTCCGTTTCACAATCCCCGTTAGTAAAGGTGAGGAGGACTCAAAAATGTTGAAGACATTAGGTTGGCCAGTATGATTTGAGCTCACAATCATCTGACTAAGAGTGACAGTCGAGTGAGTAGGATGTTGGTTCCTCTAGCGCTTTCCGGCATACAGCCAAAAACGATTCGAATCCCATTGACCAGACCACTGAACTACGGAGACGGTTCATCTGACGACGGTTTCATGGATTCACACAGTGAGGCATACGGTCAGACATCACAGTGTAGCATGAATATTCTAACTCTGATTCATATTTTATAAACCTGGTGATAGGCTTACTGAACACGACTGAGTATGTTGTTTGAATCCAACCGTCTGCGATGTCGAAAACTATAATACTCAAATTAGCTAAGAACTAAAAGGACATACAACGAATGAGATCAATGCAATAATGTAAATATTTTGCAAGTTAAACCCATTTTGTCACATATTGTTCACTTGAAACTGCTAACATCTCAATTACGAGGCTAATTCTTATAATTCACATTACGGTGGGCCACCGAATCTTTGATAATTGTGGAGACCATGGACTACTAAATTTCCCCCCAAACCTATGAGAGTGGCGGAAATGATTTCTTCGTTTGGTCTGAGCTCACGTGATCTTTGCTATCCGTTCGTCTACAGCAATCAGTCGATCAGTATTTTCAACCTCAGTTTTCATATATTCTGCTCTTATATGAGAATCATTATTAATGTTGAGAACGATTCTTTATAGGGCCGAAACGAACTTCATAAGCATTTCATTTCAATTGTTGTCACAAGTGAACTAAGTGGTTTGAATGTACTGTGAATCCACATAACATTTGGTTAACAATTCTGACCCGAGGCCTTAGAAATCATGACGAGGCTAGGCGTGATTAACATCTGCCGAGAAACCGGTTGTAGATGTTGAAGAGTTGAATGGTAATTTCCTTAAGAAAATAAACAAATCGCTCTCAAGTCCCACGAAGTTATCTACTTGCTATTTATGAAGAACTTTTCCCATCGAAATGCATCAACCACAGTGTACCTGGGGGATTATCAGCAATCGTTTCACATGAATACGCAGTTTGACACCAAATGCTAGTTTTAATTATTCACTTATTTTCCTATAAATCGTTACGGTGTTAAACTGATAAACGACGTGAAGGACAGATTGGTCTGACAGACTGCGTTCACGATGTTACTTTGCGATGCATCGATCGCTGCAATGTTTCGTCCCACGCCTACTGATGAGAACATCTAAGAATGCTGAACTGCCGTTTGATTCATTTTCGTGAGACAAGGATAGGTTCGGATGAATAGAGTTAAGAAGATTAAAAAGGAACCAAAATGGACAGTGTCAGTAAAAAAAATCCAAATATCATCAACATACCGTCTGTACAATAAGGTTTTGGCAATAATATCTGAGACCTGCCGTTCATTCATTCCTAAGAAGATGTCGGCTAATGTTGGGCCTAACGAACTACCCATACCCATTCCATCTACTTGTCTATAAGAAAGTCCCACAAAATTGAACCGGATATTTTCCGTACACAGTAAAATCAGATCCTTAAGATACTCAAGTGGAATACCTATACCACAGTTTTGGCTGAAAATAAAATCTCAAGAACTCAACTGTCTCTCGAAGCAGAACGTTCGTGAAAAGGGAATCAACCCCAACTGAATGCATAACTTGCGTACTCACCGACACACTTTCTAATGCCTCAGCTAGTTCAAAGGAATCCTTTAGGCAATGGAGGGATAACATTTAGTGAATGGGGTCCAAAATTGCAACCAGCCACCGAGCAACATTATGATAAACTGAGCTGTTCACTCAAGAAATTGATCACAGAGCAATTCATTCTTTGTTTTTTTGGATGCACCTCTCATGCGTGATGTTTCTTTGCCGGTTGGCTTCATGTGCCTATATTGATTTTCAGATATATGGTCGTGCAACAAAGTGTCTTACGTTTGCGACTGATGAGAGTAAACGAAATGTTAACATTTCGCAACATATGTGTTCTTACTGTATTGATGAAGTTGTTAAAGGGAACACAGTGTTTCAGAAATTTGTGGCCAGAAACGAATGTACTCAGTCCTATTGATCTTAATAAACATTTGCTTTCTGTATTGGCTACTTCAGATCAATCTCATTCACGAGGGAGTTTGAAAATGCATGTTTCACTTAAATTATAGCACACCACCGTACATGTTTTTGTTCTCTGTTATTTTCTGACCTTGTTCAAGTTGGGTCGCACAATCAGACCACAGTGTGGGTAATTCGAGTGGTGTGTCGTCTGCACTGTTTAGGCGTGCCTTCTGTTTGGTGTGTAAACTCTGCGTGAGCAAACGTTTTGGTCAAATGTCCATATACGAAACGTGTTAACGGTAGATGCAATGACCTCAATCAATACACGTCGGAATGCAGACCCTCTACGGTGGCTGCACACTGTTCCAGTATTCCCAGCAATTTATGGCTAGAACCGAAGATCACCAGATTGAAATTTTCAACACCATACAGTAGCAAATAGGACATGCTTAGATAGGGTAGATTTTAGTTGTAAAAGTGTGTATGTGGACTGTGTAGTAATGGCATCCGTTTGTAATTGTGGAAAAATCAAAGTATCCATGACATTCTATCGTGCACAATTTAGGCGGTTGGAAATAAATGATGGATTGATGTTACTATAAATATAACCTGTAAGTGATCGCAGCTTCTGCATTCGCACAAACGTTAAAACCATCACACTTCAAAAAGAAGCATTACAGTCGAGTTTTACTCATGTCAGAGCCCATCAGTAGTGTACATCGTTGACATTGCCAGGACTAGATCTCCGGCCACGCTTTCACAAGACAATCCTGTGCACATGGCCTGTGCACATGACTCCACATAAGGCACGACTGAGTCAACATACTCGAACGCTTAACAATTATTGTTCGTGAATAGCGCTCAGGTTGGCTGAACACATCGTGAGGAAGGAAAATAACCATCCAATTAACTTCGGTTAGAAACAATACGGTCAAGACTTTCCATCCATCGAAAATTAAATAAATCGTTAAGCTTGCAGAACAGCATTTTGACTGTCGGTGAATGGCAGAAAATATTTTGGTTGACAAATACTGGTGAGTACTAACAAGAGCTTCTTTTTGAAAATGGTGAACTAAAAAATGTAACTGCGGGAGTTGTGAGCTGCCGTGAGTAGTGTTCAGTCTGGATCGACCAAAACGTCTCCTATAACTTATCGGCAATGATTCTGTATTTCAAGATGTTTTCCGGATTTGCTTTTATTTCTTTTCTTGCAAGCATTTTTGCTTTGTTCAAGTAGAACGTTCTCGACATGAGCTTACCACTCGAAGGTTGTCTGCCGCTATGTACTTTCATCATGTTTTCTGCTCACCTCTAATTGGTTGAATGTCAAGTAACTGTTCAAGCCAACCAATCATTTACAACGAATTTTCAATTAATCCATCACCAGAGAGAACAGCTGAAAAGTGATAAACTACGCGAAATGGCAAACTTGAGTGGAATTCAATCATACTAGTCTCACAAACACGAGGGTTGGAGTGCAAATTTCGGCTAGAACAAAGAGACATACAAATGATGAGTTCTACTAAGAGCGAGACTCGAACCTAAGGCTTCCTTACGAAGTGGACTGGCCTAAAGGCTTACCTGAGTGTCAGGATTGTGATCGAACGCGAGTGGTGTTCAATTGGAAATAGCGAATTACCAAGATCTTGTTTGCTTCTCATCTTTCGTGACGAAGAGGGTCCAATAATGGTGGAAACCTACGCAGAAGTTGTGACTAGCGCGAAGTTGCCACTGGTAATCCATTGTGCACGCTGACCGTGAAGACTAATGAATAACTACGTGTCAGCTAACCACTCGAACAATGATCAAGTGCTCGTCCTGCCACATCTGAGCCTGCTCCATTTCCGATATGTTTGACCAGCTGTCTGACAATCACTGTCGATATTACAATATTTGACAACTTTCGTCGAAAACAAAAGCACATAGTATACTTGCCGAGAATGAACCTGGACTACAACTCCAACCATGCTTAGTCAAATCAATCGACGCATGCGCTGATTAATACTCTTGCTTTTGCCCTTAGCCTACGCTTGCATGTGAGCGTTGCTCGCGCTTAGTCTAATCTTCATAATACACGAGCTATTTTACCACCTACCGTTTTGATTTTTGGGGCACAACTGTCATTGTTTACCGTATAAACCCTATTACGCTAATCAATTCAACATCATTGCTAAAAGTACAAACGTTTGATCACTTTCATGGAAAATCAACGTACTTCATATCTTAGTCACGAATAAACCGGAACTACAACTCCGGTCACGCTTTCATGAGGCAACTGCGTTGACCACTAGGCCATTAACTATACGCTAGGCAGGATAGAACGTTCGGCTACATCCGTTTGTGAGTAATGCTCAGAGTGCCTGATCACCTTGAGAGGATAAACAGTAACTTCTCTGTCAATTCTAATTGATGACTGCCAGGAGTAAGGCTTCTTTGCAGGTTGAAATCACAATACTGACGAGCCCTTACCGAAACGAAACTCAAGCACGGAGCTTCTTTTCGAAAGGAACCCAGTGAAGGATCACTGGAAATGCGACAGCCGCGATTATTTTCTGAGTAATAAAAGTACCAGTTAAACTAACCCAAAACCGTTAACAAAATGTTGAATCTGATTTGGATTACGTGGAAACGCTTCCTTCCGGAACACACGAATTTAAAATTTACCATGTCACGCAAGATGTATTCCTAAGCTACCATAGGAGACATTGTTTTATAGACGATGGTTGACAGCCGCATCTGTTCGAACCCGACGTTCTATCACTCCATAAACCGTTGTGCAATTCGTAATACCGGCAAGCACTCGATTGTAAAAGCAAACGAAGTTCTACAGCGAATACATCCATAACAGATAAATGTCACGTCAGAAAAACTTTTTTGTGATGTTTTTCCTTTGCACGTGCGACAATTCCCTCGCATGTCATCATTTTTGAGATTCCAAGTTCCTAGCTCTGGTACAGTAGTCGCGAACAGATGTACAGTCAGACATTGTTATCACGTTTTTTGTATGTTCGAAGGAGTTACTCATATCTGCAGCTACGTTTTAAACTATGGACAATGACATGCAACAGCAGCGTAACTTCACAGTAAGCCTGCTGATGTACATAATCCTATGCTTGCTCGGCCAGCCAGTAAGGCGTAAACGATTTTTCCGACTCGACTACACAACTACAACTTTAAGAAACAATATTACTTTTCTACGTAAGAAGACTGTACGTACGTCAGTAGGCTAACATACGGATAGCATATTTGAAGAGGAATATACCACCTTGCCCGATAGCAGGTAATCACTTTTCGAACCAATCCAGCAAGCGTAAAAAGTCAGGAAGGGTGTGCAATGCTCATGTGTCAACTTTACTCGAGTGACAGATTGCTGACTCCAGTACTGTGCTCATCATTTTTGCATGTCGTATACAGCACGGATAGGCGTAGAACCATCTAGACGACTTTAGTAGAAGTCTCATCCGTATACAGTTGAACAGTGAGTTTTTAACAGCAAACGTTGAAAATAGCTCCCGTTCTCGTTAATGTTACAGACGTCAGCTGGGGACTTTCACAACAACGTGGCTATCTCTAGCTCGGTACGAAAGAGGAATGCGGCGTTTGCCACCTCCACAATGCACCCGGAAAATGAAGACAAGAGAATGGCATTCAGGAGTGTTTGCCGTCAAGTGGCTGAACATGTTCGCGGAATCGAGGATGACCGGTGAAGGAAGACAGGTGAATGGATGCAAGGCTGCGTCGATCGTCAACGCCGCAAGCAGTTCTACAAATTACTTAAGGTGATTCACTATCCAGCTATCCAATCTATCAAAGCACTGGTTGACAAAGACACTGGCTCTTCGTCTACACAGCTAGGGGATATCATGAGAATCTCGTCCAAACAATTTGGTGGCCCACTACACAGTCCTGCTACCACTGGCTGAGTGACCGTGAAGAGCCTACTATAACAGACCATCTAATCTTCAAATGTTGTCACCCCGGATTTGCCAGATGTGAAGAGAGCGACTGGACAACCCAGCAATGGAAAAGCTCTGGGCGAGGATGGATTGCCAGGTGAATTACCTCAGAATGGCGGACCAGCGTTGGAAGGCGCTTTGCTCCAGCTGGTTCACTCCATCTAGGAACAGGAAGAAATGGCGCAAGAGTTCAGGGTTGCTTTCATAGTAACTTCGTCTAAAGGTAAGGATAGCAAGCAGTGTCTTGAAAGCCATCGAGGCATCAGTCTGCTGAGCTACGTAGGCAAGGTACTTGCAAGAATTCTCTTGAACCGACTGAATGTAAGCGTTTTGGAGACTAAGTTACCACATGAGCAATGTGGATTCCGAGCGAGTTCTAGTACGATCGATCTTGCTTTCACTGCTCATTAGCTTCAGGGAAAGTGCCGGGAACCTAGTCAGCCCCTGTATGTCCTCTTGGTGGACTTCCTCAAAATCTTTGATTCCATGAGTCATGAGGTGTTGTGGGCGGTACCTCGTAGGTTTGGATGTCCAGGCGGCCAGTACGCTGATCGTCTCGGATTAGTAGGTCATCAGCGTACTCATAGTACACCGTCGGTCAAGTGACAACGAATACGTTGGGGTCAGTCAGGTCATATCAGTTATATCCATTTTTTCTCACTCACATCAACCAGCAACTATTGTTGTTTGGACCTCACCAGTCCCGACTTTCAGAAATCTGGGTGTCCGTGGTCTTTTATTTATCCTTTCCTTCAGTTTTGTCTATGTACTTTGTGGTGAATGTTCTGTCTGTTTACTTCCTGTTTAACCCCGCATTTTGCTTTTCTTTCATATTTTCTCCATAGTACACTGGTATGTACTTGTATACTGGGAGGTTTCTTATATAATATTTTCGATATTTTCTTCCCAGGTAAGGTTTTACCATTAGTCTCTTTTTGTTTAGTTTCCGAGAGATAAGGGTTTCCTTTTCGTTCCAGCCAATCAATTAGCTAACCACAATTGGCCAACTTGACATGGAAACCTCAATCATGCCCATCCTAGTCATATTCCTTCGGGTTTACATTGGATACGTGGTGTGTGAGTGGAACCGCGAGTGGTGCAGTGTAAGCCACTTGCGGTGATGATTAACCGCAGGCACGCTTTGGCTTCGGTCAGTGTGCCAGGCTAATCCGAATCAGATGCTGCTATCCACAGACTTGAATGTTCGAGTTACACAGGTTCCAGCGTATGCACCACAGAGTTTAGGATAGACGAACCGCCTCGAGTTTAACTATGAACATCTTATTAATGTCAACGTGTCTGGATTACTTCTGGACATTATGAATTTTATACGGACAGAACCAACGTCGCATAGTAGTGTCTATTCGCACGTACAGAAACTAACGCACTTCGACCAACTAGTTCCGCGTCAACTCAAGTCGACCGTTCATCTATCCCTGATCTATCGATTTACCCGGCTGCTTCTAGAACGCGGATTGTGTAGACTCTCCAATTATTGTGATTTCATGAATAATTCGCTTTACACGTAGGGAGTATACAATCCCACATAGGTGATCTACACCACTGTTCAAAATAGGCGAAACATCAAACGTAAAAATTGTATTAATCATATATTACATTATGTCTATTTAGATGGTTGTATCCGAAGTTGAGAAAATTGTCATTCACACACGTTTCTTGATAATCTTTAGGGATCTTTGAATGGATGCAAAACACGTACCTAATCTATTGGACTTTTGTAGACTATTCGGTTGAAAAATCCGCATAGTGATTGGTGTATAAAAAGTCGATTATTAAGAACTATAATATACTGCACTAGTTTGCTTAGAAGATGAAGAAACGTCAGTGCGTATTACAGCATCTAAGTATTAATTATCGGAAACTGTGTTTTTTTCCGTTTCAATTCAGTCGTGCTATTCATTCTGCGCGGGTTACGAATGATCCCGTGGGCAACTTGGGTTGCGTTTCCCTTGAATATTGCAACGCCAAATTTGAGAAGACAGTTGAGTTTTAGAAATTGGGGCTGTGGAAACATTGCAGTGTTTTGTTTCCTAATTTGTGAATGGCCAACACGGACATTTCAGTAGTAAGTAGTAGGCGATTTGTTTGATACAAAATGAACATAACTAACAACTGGTCGAAGCTGTTCCATTCTTATACTCTTTTTAGCCGGTACCATACTCGATTTTCGTTGTTGTTACAGCTCGTTAGTTGTGCATATCATTGCCATGGCCGAGATGAGAACTCCGGTCAAGTCAGGGTGGATCATCTGGCAAATGACATAGGACAAATTGAATTCAGTTCTATCCCTTACGAATGCAGTTACCTAGTTGTGCTTGGTGCAAATCAACAAACGACCAGATCAACGTAAACGCCGGCGCAATTGGTTTGATTATTCTACACCTTACGTTACCTACTATTTTCCTTACAGTTGCATTGACGTTTACATAGACAGAGCAGATCGACGACTATCTCATCGAGTGGTAGAACACGTCCTTAAATGGTTAGAACAGCTTATGACCCACCACTCCTCTCAAGCTAGTTGACCCATTGCTCGAAACCCCGCATCATCCATTGCCGGACACTTTGTGACAACGTTTTACCGGTTTGATGCACTCCGATGATTGGAAATATTGTACCGACCTCAGAACTCGAAACTACCGAGCTTTAGCAATGCTATGTTGGTCAGGACTCACTAGCCGGTGTTGTGTTCATAAAAGAGACTGTCGCATCACATTAGGTGCTGTTGATGACAAAATACTCGATGTGTGTGTGTGCGTGTGCATAGCCTGTTTATTTTTATCCGTCTGCCGTGTGTAGTTCACGTTTGCGAGTGCTTACAGTAAAATAAATTTTAAAATATCGCAACATATGTTTTCCTTTTGTTCTGATAAAACTGTTTAAGGGAACCGAGCGATTCAGATAAGGTTCAGATAAAATTTTCCTATTGAATTTTATTTATCGAATGGGTTAGTCTATCAAGTTAAACAGACCATCTGAAGAAACGCGTTGAAATAAAATCCGTTTTAGGTTTTAATTTAGAAAACATGTCCTTTGAATCTAGGTAATGAAGTTTCTTCATGAGGTAGAAAAACCGTATGTTTCGTTCTGAATGACTAACGTGCATGAGACACGATTGTTAATTGATTTCAAACAAAAACAACAGTTAGCTTGATTCGCATAAAACATTGAAGTTGTATAATGTCTAACAATTAATTGCCACCATTGTTGTATGTTGGTGGTAATTTGAAATTGGGCCACACATTGTACTGTGGTGCCTGTACAACTGTTCACCATAGAACATTACCCGCTAATAAATATTTCTTTTCCAGGAAATTCATACTTTTTGTAGACAGCAGTGCATGATCGTGACAGACTCACAGTAGTAAGCCGCCCGCAGTCATTTGCATACCAACGTAACAGATTCGGGCCACTGGAACCAGGTTGTGTACACCTAACCTTGTGAATCATGTGAATGTCTGTGCTTTTCCAAAATGCAATATTAAAACAAACTAAAATATTTAAAAATCAATCGTACTTGAAGTCAATAATTTTTATACGTATGATCTTCTACTGATACGTGTTGATATATTTGGCAAGTTTCCCAATGTACTTACTAACCATCCCGCAAACTAACTTAACATGCTTCAGTAAAATAAGCAATAAAAAGATAGGCTTTTATGACTTATGGTTAACTGGTCGACAGACATATTTCTTATAGGACTAAGCAGTAAAATATCTAGTTCACTTTCAAAACTAGTTATCTTGACTTTTAGTCAGGCTACGTTTTAACTGTAAACCCACGTGTAAAGTACGTGATTAACAGTTTTTTTCTCAATAAAAACGCAGCAGTGCAGTCGATAAACAAACTATAAAATTTATGGACCTGTGAATTATCTCAAGGAATTTAGACAGCAATTTTATTTGAGTGATATATGACCTTGAAGCGATTCGAGACTATTATCCTTTATCACACCAGCTTGTCAATAAACGATAAAATTGACCGGAAGTTCAGATATTTTACTACTGCAAAAACTGCACAAGATAACGTTGTTTTTATCTCGATTTGGTGAACATGTTTAAAGTGCACATAACCCTAATTTTGTGTGTGAAAAAACGTGAAACTGTTTCACACGATCATTGTGGAGGCAGAGTTAGGGTAAAAAGAAGTGCGATGATAATGTGTGCCATTTTAATAAAGTATTATGTGATACAGTTCACAGTTGCACATTGCTTAAAAGTTAACTTGTTAGTTATTTACTAAAGATTGGAACTCTACAGTTATGGTAAAAATAATGGACCAACAACGCGAAATCTCAACACCACGCCAAACGAAGAAGGGTATTCAAGATTTCACCGCGCATGTATTGGTTTTGACTGTCGAGTTGTGAACAGAAAAGATTCTTAACCTAGATGGTTGGTCATTGCTAAGTATCCATAACGAAGCAGGCAAAATTACGCAAACATGAGTGTAGACTATATTTTTCAGAGTTGATTTGTATTCATATACGTTGGTAATAGTGCCCTGCCCATCTCTTTGTTGTTGCTTCCTACATATGCAAGTTTCCAATAATTTATTCCCTCTACTGATCCAGCTGGCGGTGAGGACTGACTTTCACTTTCAGTGCATTCGACTTGTGTTGTCTCAATCGTTAACCAGGCTGTATATCGTACAACAGAATTATTTGCGGTGTATACCTTCCATTCGATGTTAACCACTGGATATTGCCACTACTAAGACAGAAATTATCTTGTGACGCCTATTCTAACAAAACATGTTAGCGAACGATAGGAATGCAGATTCGTTCACCAAAATTTAGGTGGTAGTACCTCACTGATGATCTGTGATCCACAGAGGGTTTCACCAGGAAGAGTGACAAATTTAGCTACACAAATAGTGAACACGTTAGTAAACAACTGTCAAAAAGTGGATGAATTGCAGGGTTATACATGTAGTAGTCACAGCTTCGTAGTGGGTGGAATTTTGTGACTGATTGTCATGATGTTCTAGCCTAGATCAGACAGACTCAGAGTAGGACTCTTTTATGGTTTACATCTACCCGTCACGCAGTACCCCGCTTGTCCTACAGTTCTAAAACACTTAACTTGAAGCACTTGCAACGAGTAATTGAACAGGATTGTTACATCCTGTTTATTGTTATTCCCCTCACTCTATGTATTGACCGATTGATAGACCTTTCGCCATCAGAGTCGGCTTAGACAATCAGGTGAAACCGCCGGCAAAATATAGCAAAACATCCACACAATACGTAATATATTTCATTATTTCTAAGTTAGCTTAACGATTTGTGGAACAAGTGTTATACTGTTATGTGAAACATTTGTGATGATACTTAGATTTAAATAGAAAACCATGTTTCACAAGCGTGTTTCCGGTTGTAGTCAAAATTCCAACGTTTGCCTTTAGGTACAACAGAAGGAAAGTTAACTAAAAACGATTTGCGACCCATATCACCCTCATAACAAAACTATCAGACCACCAGTCTTTTGAGTCTTTCTGTTGACTGCTAATCAAACAAACGTGGCTGGGTGATTGCTTGCGATCGTTCGGCTACGCCTAACATGAGATCTGTGACGTACGGTTGCCTCGTGATCGAGGTTCTAGTCCAGATCGTGACAAGGAGATTCATTGCTGACGAGCTGTAATGAGAGTGAAACTCAAGTCTGGTGATTTTCTTCGAAAAGAGTCGGTTGCAAGTTCATATAATTGTGAAGACAGCAGTCAGTTTCAAGTGATGTTCAATTTAAAGATTTCTATTGTTCGAGTGGACAGAAAAGTCAGAAACAGCTTTTTGCACAATGTATCCCTGGAACACATTTCGCTGCATCTCAGCAGGTACATACTGCAGTCTGTGGGTTTATATAGTAGAGTTTAACAGACACTGTGAAGACAAATAAAGCAACAACCACACACTCACACACACACACTTATACACATCAATGCACACTAGTTATCAGGGCTATCTGGTACTGATGAATAAATCTTTCTGCACTCAGAGGGGTGGCTTTCATTTGCTGATTGTTACCGCCTCCGCGGACCGGGGAAGCTGTCGATTTTTTGTTGCGTAACCTATCCGAAACGACTTCACCAGTTTCAGTTGGGGTCGAAATGTTAACAAATGTCGAGCTTTTGATGACGCCGGTTCTTTGTGACTTGTCACGTTATGACCTGTGTCCGAAACTATGGTATACATGACCACTTCTTGAACCCAAACTGGAATTTGTACTTGAAACACTGGGTTCCTCTTAATAACTTCATCAGTGCAGAAAGAAGACATATGTTGCAATATGTTAACATTTCGTTTACTCTCATCAGTTACAAACGTAAAACATGCGCGTTCTTCACAACAGACAAATAGAGATAGACAGAATATGGACACGCATATGATCACATCATGTATTGTTTCATTACCACCACGGTAACCCTATGGGTCACATCAACCACTTTTGTGTACATATTGCCCGCTGGTGAGTTCTAATCAACATGGCTTCACTAAAGGCCAGTAGCATCGGGTTCTGATGGTGTAACAGTACCTCAGTTGAGAGAGCATTTGTCACGTTTGGGCATGTTGTTTCTGTCGCTGGTTCAAATCTAGCCGAAGTCCATATTTTTCGCAATTGGGTCTTATCAAATCTGTCAAACTGCTTATCGATTAAATCCACCGATTTTTATCACTTTGGACTTCCCGGACATCGGACATCGTTTCGAAGTGGAACCTTATCGCAGACCTAACCGTCAGACTTTAATCAAAAGTAAATCTACTCGACGCCCTGAGTTATTTTCCATGCCGTAATGAAAATGCAGCATAACGTGTTAGTGAAACCACTATGTAAGGAAACTTATCCGCCGATTACTTTTTCACGCAGTTAAAAAATTACAGTAGCCAAAATAGGCGCACAACTACAAAGGTCATTACAATTATCCATTTCCCGACAGTTTCTGCTGCTCTTCACATCTTAGTATAACACAATCCATATTCGATCGCGACTTCTACACTACGATAACATGTTTGGCAGGCTCATTTTGTAAGGAAGCACTGAATTCGAGTTTCGATTTTACTACGACTTTTCAGCAGTACATATCGTCCTGCTGACCCATGTGTCTGTGACGCTAGTGTGATAATCACAGCGCCAGTAACCTCACAACAAGTGTGGTTGAATAATTATTAACCACAAACTTGCGTAAATAATATTCTGTTTACTCAATCATTTCAATAACTCTGTGAACAGCAGCTTCCTATTTAGGTTTAGGTAAACACGCTGAGCACTGAGTAAATCAATTACTGATGAGTAGTAGGGAAATTTGGTTTTCGCATAGAATGAAAATCACACACAACTGATCACAGCTGTCGCATTCCCATAGATTTTCCAGTCGGCCCATTTTGAACAGTAGAAGCACTAGACTCGAGTTTCACTCTCATTAGAGCTCGTCTGTAGTGCATATCATCGCCACTGCCGGGACTAGAACCACGGCAGCGCTGTTCATGAGGCAACCGTGTTTACCACTGCGTCACTGACTTCACATTAGGCACGACCGAATTGTCATATTTGAACGCT
This sequence comes from Paragonimus heterotremus, assembly GCA_013368495.1. Taxonomy (NCBI): domain Eukaryota; kingdom Metazoa; phylum Platyhelminthes; class Trematoda; order Plagiorchiida; family Troglotrematidae; genus Paragonimus; species Paragonimus heterotremus. Next base: position 120,931 of record LUCH01000102.1, on the reverse strand, counting down.
CAACCATTTTCGCTTGGGAATACTGATCAGGTTGCCCGATCGCCTCGAGAGGAGACACAGTTGCTGTCTTGTTAACTCCAATCGATGACCCCTCGACTAGGACTCCTCTTCAAGTTGAAATCACAAGTCAACAACAAATCAATGATTTCTGTGATTACAACTTGGAGAGAAGTCCTAATCGCTAGGTTATCGATTGGAGTTAACAGACAGTTGCTGTGCCTTCTATCGAGACGATTGGGCAACCTGATCATTACTCACAAGCGAAAGTGTTTGAGTATTCACATATAACAATTCGGTCGTGCCTAATAAATTAATTATTGAATTTCGGGAGTTAGATTGATACACACCATTTGATTGATACACACCATTTTGGATGAGTCTCAGCTGACCAACTTTAATTTTATTCTGTAAACATTTTTGAAACTCGGATATTTTAACCATTCTAGTAGCAAATAAAGTCGCAGATTTAACCGACTGGTTAATTAAGTAAAGTGACCTTGGCTCGAAAATTGCGAAAGTTCACTAGTTTGATGTTTTGTTCGACTAACGTCAGCCGGCTCTGAATTCAGAATAACTAATTTACTTACCTATATCAGCATTGTTAATGCTGCCTTAATGTACACAAAGATCCTCATGAGCGTCTAGTCACTGAGGTATGTTTTCCAACAGACAAAGTATTAGAGACTTTGCAGCTAACCTAAGTGGAAAGTAGATGGCAAATGGAATTCGGCCGTCTACAGTCAGCCAAACAGTCGTGCTATCCAGGAATCATTGTGATCCGACGCGAAGTCAGCATTCAGTGTGGAATTTGTGTACACACACAAACGAATGAGAGGAAGTAAAAGAAGAAGAATGGTTTCAGGCGTTCGCGCTCACTTCTTCAGGTTGTTAGAAAGGAGGGTTATATCAAATAGGCTAGGTAGACTATGAGGATTATGAGCTCTATTAACTGTAAATGGGCTATGGTTGGCGTAACTCTGTGGGCTCCTTCGTTATGCACGAAATTGCGCTTATAGCAAACCGAATGATCCATTTGCGGAAGTGAATGGGGTCGAGGCAGGAAGAAGCGTTCACATAAGTGATGTTCACTAGAACGATGCATTTAATACTCGCGCCAGTTTCTAGGTTTTAGAATATTTGTGGTTCTCCAACACAGTTGTTGCCAACGCACGAAACGCGAACAGATACGAATATGAAAAAATGAGATAATATATTGGTCCGGTTAAAATAACACTGAACGTGATGTTGGCATAAGATTGTTCTCTTAGAGATATACTGTTGCAGATAGTTAGTGCTAAACAGAATGGTAAATCCAGAATTATGACGCTGTACAATTTATGTCCAAGTGAATTCCTACCTCTTCATATCAGTACATGTAACAAAACATAGACTTTGAGAAGCATAATGGAATTGCAGAGAACAAAGAGATCAAGGTAACTATTACCATCACAATTATAGCGTACATTAAAATGGAACATTTCTGAATAAACAGGTAGTTCTGTTTGAATCACACTCTACTGCGTGATGGTGAACACGGAACATTGAAAACAAGTGTCAGGTCAGATTGTTTTTGCACCATCTGAATGTGGTTTGCGATGCAGCACGCTGGCTTCTTGTTTCCATGTGTAACGCTGTTGTGGCGTTTGCGTGACACGTATTGTTCAACTTCAGTTACGTTCGTTGACCTCCACTCGCTGAACGGAGGTCAGTCCAGTCCATATGTGAAAGGTGATATCACACAGCGATTTCACAGGATGTCTAAAAATGCAGTCCATCAGAAGCTAGTGCCTGAGATCAGTGACTGACTTTGAATGACCTCAAGAAGAATTATCTCAATGCATCAAAGTTCCGGCATCTCTACTTGATGTGAGATGGATAATCATTAATTATTGGTTGCAGCAATGCTCCCTGCTTCACCTACCACTGCTAGAAGTCAGGTGTATTTGGTGCTTTGCAAGGTAATCAGGAAGTTGGCGAACTGAAAAATGCACAACTGACGAATGTTCATCTGAACAATGGAAGGCGGTATATTTCAGAAAACTCTGATCGACCCTGTTTTGCAGGACATCTGTCTCATGATCATGTGCGGTTAAATGGGACTAGAGAGTTAGGTGCGTTGGATAATAAAATAAATGGTTCAGAACAAGTACTGTGGATGATCAGTCGATTCACCACATCAATATCGCCGGTGGCATATATGATTAAATGTCCTAGCATCTTGACACTGGCATCAGTTCTTTTAACCACCGACCAGAAAACCATTTAACAATGATCAGACAGACATAACAAGGTAACGTCTATATACGGAACATTCAATTAATGCGTTTTTAACAATTTGGCAGCAGACCACGCAAACTCTTTGCATCTTCAAGAAAGCAAGTGAATGGACAGGTCCACTTGTTGTAAAATGAGATCAGTAAGGTATTAAAAACTAGAAAGATTTCTAGAACGGACACTCCGATACATTGTGGATGTTGCTCAAAATGTTTCTACACACAAGCTTGACTACAGTGTACGATTCACCCATAAACTATAAAATTTACCGTTTTTTTTCAAAAGATTATTATGTAGAAAGTCTTGAAAGAGTCTCATTGGAGGATCAGAAAAGTATGTGTTGTGGATGGTGCATATGGCTTTGCAGCTGGCAAACACAACTCATATCTATTCTCAGTCTATTTGTTCTATGAACTTCTCCAGATGACTTAATCTGGAAAAAACCTTTGATTGAGGGATCGTTCATGTCAGAGCCCATCAACCTGGTGTGCTTTCTTTTTGTTCTTGATTTGTAATCTGGTCTGGTTTTTAACGAAGTATGAAAGAAACACAAAGTGACAGTATGTTGTGCCCATAATAGCGGTTTGCCTCGAGAAGTGACGTGGTAACAGTCATGTAGCATTTCGTTTGCAACCTAGTGATTATAATTTCTAGATCTAGTTCAGTTAACAAGCGAAATTGAACCTGCCGAACAACTATCCGCTCATAGGCGAGTGACTCGATATTTGGTCAACTTATTTTAAAACTTCTTTAATTTCTGTCACCATTATCCACTTCGTTGACTCGCTCAGGTTAAACATTATCCATGGAACTATAACATTCCCAAAAAACAGCACAATTAAATAACACGAAGCCAACCTTGAGCAACTTTTGATCCTGATCCTACTGCGCCAACGGATATTGTACGATCGGGCTGGGTTAACAAAGTGAACTCGGCAAATTCCAGTCCAGCGATTTCTCATCGGCTAGACAGATGCATAAAGTCCTGTGTTAATTGACCACGCTAAAATGGAATTTGCCGACCGGCCTCTAGGTCTCTCACAGACCAGTTCGGATTGTTGATTAACACAATGTGGAATGTGAACTAAGCTGCATTTTAATTGACAATCACACATAATTAAACCGGTACAATTGTTACTTGAACTCCGATGAAGGGAACGCAGAGATAGCCTTCAAGTTTATTACTAGAGTACGTCGCCTACGCATTATTTTGTGTTTCTATTAATAATCTCCTATGCCATTCGGATAACTGTCTTTTGTGAATTACCACAGCTGTGGGTTTCTTTCGGGAAATTTTGTTTTGGACTTCTGTCAGTCATTGTAAAAAACGATCTGCGTTGGAGGTGAACAATCTTAGCAATAAAAGAGCGGGCATTACACTCTACCTGCTTCCCGAGGAATGCCAAGAGAATTCGAAATCTTCCTGAAAAACTCGTTCCTTTTTTTAAAACAATATTATGTGGCAGGAATTCGGCCGTTTTATTTTATGTTTTTATTTTTTGTCAAAAGTGTACCGCTGCAAACTGAATTTGAATGTCAATTAATTTGCACTTCACCATTTGAACTACTTGAGTATTAAACTTTTATTAATGTACTAGGTCATCGAAAACATGATTACCGAACATACCAAACCATTGTTAAATGTGGACAGTCTGGTGCGGAAACTTAGCCCACACATTGTCCGTCCTGGTTTCATAAGACTAGCCTAGACAAAGTTAGGTGCTTAGGTTTTGGCCATTCTAACTGTGTGGAAAATTTATCATTCCAACGGATGTCACCAGATTTTACATTAGTACACTTAAACACGAGAAAGGACCAAAGGTAACTGAATTTTTGATGAGCTTTTCACTTTAAAGATTCAGTATTTTGAATATGCCCGATTCATTCATGAGAAAAAAAAGCGCAGCAAACAAGCTCGTTTTTAATGTTTTATCACCAGGCTAAATACAGTACACTTATATGAGTTCGATGGGGGTGGTAGATAACATATTACTGAGACAAGAGATGTCAGTCAATAGTTTCTCACTGGTTTAAGTCATAAAGCTTAGTAAAATAACATTGACCACGTGAGTTGCACGAAGTCTACGGGAGAACCATCATATCTATGCAGTCATTCTATTCTGGGTTTGCGTACACGTCCATGGAAAGTTTAACGTTTTGACTAGCCGTTTTTAGGTGCACGGTGGTGAAGAGTCGGTTCTGTGCTTCGCGATATTGTCCGTCCAGTAGCATCGTCACGAACGGCGATCACATCGGGTTTGATGAACAAGCTCACCATTGGTACTCGTTGCTCCTCGAAAACTGTACAGCCCAAGTTGCGCAGTTGTTTCGCCAGCCCTTTGGCCACGCGGTTGTGTAGAGCACAACGCACGTCGAGTGATCCAGCATGATTGCAAAATATGAGTTGTCACGGGAGAGAACTGAATGATCTTTCTAACTGGATGGCACAAATAAGGATTCTGTGAAAGATATGGTCTGTATTGAACAGCCAACGATTAGAGAGTTGAAACCGTGAAAATTCCAGAAGACCGCTGTCGTCTAGCAAATGATAGAATTAATCGATCCACGTCAAGTGAGCTTCCTTCTTGTTCTTTACCACTAAACCCTGAACGCTTACCGGGGCGTTTACCTCCCCCAAGATAGGGTCAAACGAATTATCGGTGATCACATTCCGCAGAACCGGGCATTAACTGGAGAGAAGTCTCTCCAGTCAAGAATTGTATGAGGTGGAAATAGTGGTAGACAAACGAACTGACGTGTGGATGCAGCTGATCGGTGTTTTTAGGAGGGCGGAGCCACTGCAGAACAAACTGGCGAATCGTACAGTCTGTAGCTTTGAGCATGGTGCGGTGGACTCGGCTCAACACCAGTGAGTGACTCACCTTCGGGATCAGATCTTGTCTCAGAAGTTCAAGGCGTTGGTGTGGCTTTATGGGCGCTTTGGTGGTTTCTTCTAGCATCGTACGAACGGTATATCCAGATATGTCATCGTGTCAGAAACGCTTACTGAATGGATAATGTCGGCGCCGAAATCAATAGACCCGTCATAGATAGCGGTTGTGTTGTGTTTACGTTCATCGTAGATGACCATGAACCTAGTCTTGTGCTTGTTGATCTTCAGCACGGATAGTTCCAGGGCACTAACGGCGGCTGCAAGCTTCTCGGAGAGACGCGTGGAATTCTCGGCTAGAAAGATCAGATCGTCGGCGTAAGCGAAACCGCTGACCAGTGTATCGTGGAACGGGTAGCTAAGCTCCGGTCGAGATAGTGTCAGCACCTCATCTATTGCCATGATGAATAGAAACGGGGACATTGGGTCACTCTGACAAACACCACGCTGGGACCGGAGAACGGAGCTATTGAGCGTTGTGTAAGCTTTCCGATAGGAGTCGGCAATGTAATGCGTTAGAGGTGAAGGAGCCACGAAAGCTCGGGTTGATCTGATAATCGAATCCTACGAGATGGAATCAAACGCTTTGGACACGTCGATAAAAGCTTCACACAGACTTGAAGACGCGGCATATGAGTTTCAAAGCAGCACATTAAGCATTGAGGTGGCCTCGAGGCAACCGTCACGGTGTAGGAATGCAACCTGAAGAGCGGGCAGTTGCAGGCGCGTATTCCAAAGATCGGCCATTATTCTATGGAAAACACGTATCAACGTTGGATATACGGCGATAGGTCTAACCTCGGTGGGGGATGAAGGATTATTCACTTTGGGCACAAGCATGATGCGAGAGCGGCATAGGTGGACTGGACAACCTTGAGTTGGAAGGAAAAGGTTGATTCATCTGGCCAAGACATCAACCCTCATGCACTTCAGATGTTTAAGCAACAACTTGCCCAAACCTGGAGCAGTGTTTCCCGTTTTTCAACGTGCGTGATACTTCTTCTCCAGTGATTGGGTCGACCAGAGACCAGTCCGCAGGCAGAATCGTGCGAGATGGTCGCTCATTAATGTACGGATGAGCCGATGATACATCAGACAGGTATTCGTTGAAACTATCCGGGAGGCCGTGGTTCATTTTGTTGGCAGTTTCCCAGTTTCCAGAAAAAACTGCAAACGCAACATCTTTCTTACGTTGGTCGAACAGTGTTTGAATCGCTGCATAGTTAGCTCTCCGTACATGTTTCCTGGTTGCATGTGTTTCCCCGTTAACACGAATACGTCGTCATGTGACCAGTGGCCAAGTTTTCGGAAAAACTAATGAGGCTTGCGTGTTCAACAACCATTCAGCTTGTACCATTTTGAAAATGCCTGCCTGAAGACTACGGACAATAGCTAATAATTCACCGCTGTATAGGAAAGCCTCGTTATTGGATTCCAGTTGGGTAATCGCTGCTTGGATCAAACAGGTAAGCCACTAGGAGTGATCAGCAGCTTGGGACCCAATGTCAAATGTCTTGTCAGTCTGCAAGACGGTGGTTGGATCTGCAACGGGGACAGTATTCTTCTGTCAAGTCAACGCATACAGACGTTTCCGGACGTTCTCCAAAGTACTACCTGTAAATTGTGACAGGAGCCGATGATGAAGTTCGCGTCGAGTTGGGCACGACAGAGTCAGTGCATCGGCACATCTGATAAAAGAAGCCAATTCTTGCTGAGACCAATTGGATCCGGTGGTTTTCATGAACATGAGTTTGTCACGGTTACGCTCGATGGGAAAGCCATGCCTTCTGTGTTGATTGAAGTCAATTTTGATTGGAAAGCCGCGGTCAGGGTTGGCGTAGTCAAAGATTGTGGCAGGCTGGGTGTCTACTACCTGCTCTGAACTATTGCTGCGTCGATGCACATGAATATGCGCCGACAAACCGGTGTTCGAATTACAATTCTGGTGACATTCTGAACAGGTGTACTCCTCTCGCCTATCCTGTGTACTGATAAATGTCTGCACGGAGGCGCTGACGGTAATATTATTGTCCTGATCGAATGTCACCAATACGTTAAATCCAGACAGAGTGGTTGGCATTACCTGGAGTTGCTGAATTCTTAGCTAGTCAACGTTTGCACTAAAACCGCTCAGTCGGTACCACGAGGAGGTCGTTCAGCGCGTCGACATGAAAATACGCTGTTCACACGAGCAAGACGAATATATACTAGTGAAATCATTGGGGAGGAACTATAGTTGATCACTTCTGTTGTACAACCAAATGGTTACCCCTAAAAAGCATCATTCGAAGAGATGATCACGGTGGAAAAAGAGGGTCTACATAAAGCCCCATTTTAAGGGTGATTACACCATGTAATAAACAACACAACGACTGTGGAATTCGCCTAAACGAACCTTTAATGCGGCTGAACTCCGTGTAATGTTTCAGACCTAGGAACTACCAGTGCCTTCAAACAAAGGAGGCCAGCCTGTCGGTGCCATCTCACATTGCGTTCACCAATTTACATGTAACTGTGAAGAAAGTCACAACAGGCAGAACCGAATGTTGTTTGATCCTTAATGTGAAGGAACGCTTGCCCAAATGGATAAAAAAAACCGCGTTAACGGAGAACGGTAATTTTGGTAGAACGCTCAAACAGTCAGTTTCGTTAGACGTTAGATACTTCCTGATCATTCGTGACACTATCGATCCAGCTGGTACAGCCAGAATCCTGTTGCGTCATCCTAATTCAGGATTCTTGCGTTTTACTGATGTGGTCGTAATCAATCGATTCAAACCAGCTCTATGTGTTCAGAAAGAAATTGTTCCCGAACCTGACCCTCCCTTGAACTTAGTGGCCCATTCCGAACAGTTTAACCATTGTCCACCCCTTCACTTGCCTGTTATAAAAAACCCATTCGTATTATTGTAAATCTAGCATTGAATCAATACAAAATGTTCGTATCTACCTCGTGTTTCAAATTGTCCAAACTTGTAAAGTGAACTGACTGTTTCAGACTTGAAAAATATTTAGCATTCGTAAGGTTTTCAAGCTTTATCGTTCGACGCATTAAGAACAGGTCTATTTGGAAGCAGGTTTAGGTTAGATAAAAGCGCGGATCTTAAATATGTCGGTATGTCACACTTAAACAATTTCACAGAATAACGTTTTGAAACTTTGCTGAATCCAACGTAATGCAGTGTTTATTTGGATTCAGCCTGAAATACGTTGAAACAGTGAGGTCGGATAGTCTGTTCTATGTTGGCTCTTGTCTAAAATAGCACTGTTAAATTTTAATCAAATCTGTTTACTTTATCTTTTGCAGCTATGCTTACCGACTACAAATGTGTGGTACCAGTTTCGTCGTAGTAAATGATGAACGGAAAATAAAATGTCATCGTTCACTGTCTTTGTGTACTATTGCTGACATTTTTCAGCATATTCCGAAACGTCTTTGGATCAACACCTGGTCTTGTGTTCCTGTATTGCACATCTTATGAATTAACACTATACAATATATTTCCACGTTTGTAACTATTTTCTGAATTTGTTCCATCTCCACGACCGTTCACTGTCTGAACAAGCCCAGATAGTTTACTAGTTAACCAGAAGCTCTTTTCGGAACAAGTTGTAAGCAAGTAGCAATCACTTTCATTGCTAACGTGCATTTTCTTGGACGTATCCATTAAAAGATCTGTTAAAACAAAGACTGGAAGACAATCGCGGTGGACAAACCGTGGGAAACCAAATAAATCTGCTTGTCATAAATCATACATAAGTACAGTTACAGCTTTAAACCATGCCCCCGGGTACATTGTCTCCCCACAGTTATTCACGAGGTGACTGGAAGAGCAGCGAATGCTCACAGGGAAGGAGAGGTGACATGCTTGTGAGTGCGATACACTACCATCTCTGTGACCTTTCCCACAAATGGTGCAACTAGTCGCACAGTCTGGTAACTGGTAGGCGATGTTTACGAATCGTGCTCGCATGGAGCGGTTAAATTTTTATTGCACATAACTATACCATCTTCTGACTACCATGCAGTGTCTTTGAGAATCAGCAACTGTATCGGACAATGTGTAGTGTAACAGAAGCGTCTACCGCGTAACTAGTGCATGGCTTAGTCAGCGTATAATCACTGCCTCTATTGTTGGTCAGGAAATTAGAGGGCTTCCAAATACTTGTCGCCAGAAGTCGGACACGACAAAAATTCTCACAAAAACCTTGTCAACAACACTATAAACACACGTGACATAGTTATCCGTATGGGGCAAAGAGCAACAATCCCAGACGGTTTAAGCGTGATAACAATCCAATATCCTAACAATGTTTTTGTTGTTTAATGGTGTAAAGTGTATAACATATACACTGACCGTATCATTTAACCTGTTCGTCATGATCTGTCTGCTGTCTGAAGAAATACATGACGCGATGCTATCCGCCTACTCAATCTCAGCCAAACCGTCCACCGATGAGCGTGAAATTTTGATTGCAACAGATCAGAAACTATATAATAAACATGTCAGAAATTATGCCCACACAACTAAATAGGTTCGTTTCAGTACAAGACGATTGTGAGAAAGGAAAAAATAGAAATTATGACGCTGATCCGCCTAGAACATAAATCCCTGCGATACACATAGATTCACTAAATAAAATAACTGTGACATTGCAAGTAATCTGTTCTGCTCTACAATTCAACCACCTCCAGTGACCCTCATCGGGAGGGCTGCAGTCGAAATTACATTAACAACCCAGTTGTAGCTACATGTCAGTTTGATCACTTCAAGACTGGCCGTTCTATATCGATCTACCAGTTCCACCTACATCCTATGTGGTCAGCTTGAGTTCACTTGCCATTACGATAGAAAGGTCGCGTATAGTTCTAAACCATCTTTCATTAGTTTAAACATTATCCAGTTCACTTTCGTTGCCTGTGTCTAATGAGCGACTGTCAGTTACACAACCCTGAACCGGAACTGAAACTCAAGTAGTTTACAGGGTGTTTTCAACCTTGTTCGTTTACTCTAAGTTATCGTACCATGTGTTCAATACAAACCCACAAACGGATCGCTAAACATTATCTTGAACTCGTGACCTTTAATTACGTATAGCCAGTAACTTGGGTTGTAAACGTTTTTGGCAAATCAGTACGCCTACGCAACAGATCGATCCGGGATACTGATACATGGTCATCGGCAGTTCAGTGTTTTGACCAGACGTTGTTGCGAGTATAACGGGGGTGAGCGTAGGCGGATTGCAATGGCTTCTACAATAGACAATAAACGACCTTTGACCCACTTCGACTGCGCCCCACCGATTCGATAGATCAGTTTGAGCGAATTTGCCAGGTTGATCAGATGATTCGATTCGACAAAGTGGGTAACGACCGCCGATGAGAAAGCCTTTATCGATCCTCGATCTAGCCAAGACGGATGATCCTGCCGTATGCGTTCAGATAGCCGCCTTGTTGTGTAATCTGTGTAGCTTGTTCCACAGGAACAAACGAAAAGATAAACACAAAAAAGGCAGCATGTACAGACAATATACCTTTTACCTGGGGAATCGAAACTGGTGCGGAGGTAAATCGCACACTTAATTGGGCCGCGAAATAGATTTTGCTAAGTGTTACGTTAAGTCTCTTGGTTATACTTTTAGCAATGCTATCGCCTTCGAAAGACAACGTAATATAGACCTGTTTTTGTCTACAATTTGCAGTATATTTGCCTTTATGCTAATTATCATGTGCTTACAAGTAAACTGTTCTGGATAGCCATTTTCAAGGAGCGTGTTGAATATTAACTTCTTCTTCTATAGTGTCATCTGAACAGATTTCTATGACTGTCTGGTAAGTAAAGGACTAAATTCTTCTTTTGTCTCAAAGTTACAAAGCTATTGAAGTTGGTATACTGTCCTGACCATGTTGCTTTACGATATACTTTACGCTGTATTGTGCAGTCCTCACGACGTGACATGAACAGGTCCAAAATTGCCATACCTACGGATGAATCGGGTTTCAGGGATATTTTTGTGGGTATAGTTGAAGTGCATCAGTATTTCAATGAAACATTGAGGTTTGTCTGCCATGCAGATAATATCGTCTACATAATGGTCATAAAGAGCTAATGACTTTATGTGATCTGCTAATGAACTGCTTTCAAACGCTGCCATAAAAACATCGACCAATAAAGACCTGACAGTGAGCCCATTGTTACTTCGTTCTTTGAGCGAATTGGCTTAACGGAAAACCTAAATTGAACGTTGTAAGTGCAGTGATACAGAAGCTGCTTCAGTTCATCTACTGGTATCCCCACTTGAACCCATATAAATATGTTGTATTTAACTTGATGATGAACCACTGAAAACAAGCTTGTTCACTACGCGCTTCTTTTCATGACTAAACCGGGCATATTCACGGTAGTCATCGTGAACATATGAGTAATTTTTCTCCTTAATTAGTAAGAGACTTTTATTGCACACCAGCAGTTAGCGCATCATTGTCCCTTGTCAAACATACCGATTAATCTGTATCTTCTAAGTCCAAAGCACGGTTTTTGACGTTCCTTTCTTGTTTGGAATAAGGACTGAGGTTTACCATTTCGTTTGCATCTCTGACACTCTGGTAAATCATTTTTATAACGGATTCGTAAACTAACTGCCATAGTTACCTCCGTTTATTGGCGTCAACTTTTTTCATCTACTGATTGTTTAAGTGAACCCAGTTTTAAGGCTGCGAAAGCATTGAACTTGTAGTGCCCCCATCCACCTGCTTACGACAGGAGGATTTGTGACTAAGTTTATCGTGTGACTTCTCAATATGTGTTGGCTTCAACATTCATACGACCGACGTATGCGGCATGGACAGTCCAAATGTAATTGACCCCACAACAAATCTATTAGACTGGTTATATTGTGTTCAATTCTAGTTCATCACAGGTATCGTTACTTGTAGTTTGAACAATCTGGTCTCTGTACACATGGCCATTAACGAACTACCGGGACACTCATTTCGTTGTTCATCGTTTGTCTGGTGTAACTATCCTCAAATTCGTGAGTGAATCCCTGGTCGACAAAAGAGCACCAGCGTCTGAAGTGTAACATAACCAGTGAACAAAATTACTGGTTGAAGTGTGTTCTGAGTTAAGACTGCTCAGTTGGTCTCAAGTATCTTCCAGGCACATCAAGACAACAGAAAAACACATTACAAAATGCAAAATATTTCGTTTATTCCCACTGACTGACTGCATAGAATATTTTTTCGTATGATTTTCTCATACGGCGAAAAAACAGTGATAATCTACTGTAATCATATTAGCCTATCTTTATGTTCGTGTCCAACCTTTAGACACAAGCATACACATCTATTAGAAATAAATCTGGAATTGTACTAAAAACGGTGTACATTTGTTTCTCTAAGCGTGTGTAGCTATCTCCTGATTTGATTACTCCATCAACAGGTCGTGTCATGACTTCATTTATCTCACAGAAATCTATAATAAAACTCACAGTTACCTTGGGATTATCAACGTCAGGTAGAGGTGCCCGATTTCAAACATTATAATCCGGATAGTCCCCGGAGGAACGTGAATGGGCTTATACCTCTTAAAGTTACGATTCGGGAAGTAAAACAAGTTCTATACCCCAATGTAAGCCATTCAGTCACTTTGGTGCTATGATTTTTGGTGTTAGCGTCTCATTAGTACCAATCACTTGGTTTAAGCGCTACTGGTAGCAAACATTTGCAATACTTATCTATAGTAACATGTCCATTCATATTTTTTTAGTTGCCTGCTTTCATTAGACCACTCTGCTGCGTACCCATGTTTAATATCTTCTTCCTCTTCAAAAAATGGAATAAGCGGACATCCAATGCGCATCGAAATTATCACACAAACTTAGAAAATTGAAATATAGTCAGACAAGTAAACATCAGTGTTGTCAAATTGTAGAGCATTTTGGCACTTCTGTGAATTTCCTACTTTTTTAGTGAGGGCCAAAATAAATAAATGAAAATAAGTTCAAGGTAAACTAGAGGACATTTCTTCAACTAGTATGGTGTTCATCGAAGAGCTTTACAAAAAGAGATAGAGTGGTCCTCTGGGTCTATATTTAGTAGATACCTGAAGCAGGAATGCGGAAAACCAACTATACTAAACAAACAACAACCTCCCGCTACATCGCTGTTACGTTTTGAATATTTTCATAGCCGAAAATGTTACCTTCAGTGTAAAGTACGGAAGTTTTATCGGGTTTATTCCTCTTAAACTTCGTTTTTCAGAGAGAAGCAGAAGACGCTTCATTTTCAAACATGGTCTTGAACGGCAACGAAGGTGAATCTATCGGATGTGTTCACCAGAAATCGACTTAAAACGATTAGTGTACTCAATTTAACAGATACGTGTTTATTGGAGGGCAACATACTCTTTGTTACTGGTCAACTAGCAGAATTCCTTCGAAACCCAAGAAGATTAACTGACTTTCATCACCAATATGCTCAAGGAAAATAGATACCAGGAATGCATCGTAATAAAGCACACTGATGTTTCTCCATCTGGTCAGTAGCTTGTCCTCATTATCTGGGACAGATCACTGTTCAACTAGCTTTCTTCTGGATTTTACATGTCAAATGAATCACTAAGTCAGCCATTGCGTTTACCATTCTGTCAGAAAAACATTGCTGCTACGAAGCTGGTTTACTAACAAAACTATGTTGAATCCAAAACACGTTCACATCCAACCAACGTTTGAGTGTTCCTGTTAGTGTTGTATTAAACAGCATCATGTAGTCCGTCCGAAGTGATAGTTAACAAGACGGATCTCCCAGTGCAGCTCTCAATGGCTTCAAACAAGTCAGTAGCTCTAACCTAACTGTGAAGTTTGGATCACGAGGTTATCGAGTGGAGTGGACAGAGTGTCTCGCCTCATATCCTTTCAAAATGATGGATTAGGTTGAACACTGGCCACACAAGGCTGTTGTTGAGCTTTTTGTTACAATTATTTGGTCACCTCTACCGTAAGGTTACTGATGCTGTGGTTGACATGCTAGTCTGAAAAATACGAGGTCCGTTGTGCATCCTTCTGGATGAGGAAAAACATTACTGATGAGCTGTAGTATGAGCAGAACTCAAGTTTGATACGATATAGCCAACAAACCTATCTGAATGCAATGGCTGCGATCAAATGCGAATGTTCTTCAACGGGAAGTAATCTAAGTCCTTAAACTTACATCAAAAATCATGCTGCTTCGTCCCATTTGTCGCAAACGCTGAATCAACAAAATACTGGTAAATTTCGACGTCACCTCGTGTTTACCAGGCCCATTCGTTACGCTTTTCGCAATGTTAAAAAGATCTCACCATATTAGCTAAATCCAACATGAGGGTTCATACTGATAATAGCCCGAGCGGTTGCCATTGAAGTAAAGCATATAGCTGTGCAGTAACCAAAGAAACTGATCTTCCCTGGTCATGGTCGGACAACCCTGACTATACGCACGGCCAAGTCGGTGGTTTAATACGACAGATGAAGTGCGCATAAGGCAGTCTGACCTCTTTTCCATGACTCAGCTTGAGAGGTCGAAATGTCTGTCTTTACTCCCTGTGAACAATGTGCCTCTCACTTTCGTTTATGGTCTACTACAAATTAGGAATTCGATAAGATTTTTGAAGTTACAATCCTACAAAAGACGGAAAAACAACCACTTGCCATATCTCGGTTTGTATTTTCGTGCACGACAGGAAATCAAACGACTGCCCAGAGAATGACCGGACAACTTTGTCAATACAATGCCCATTGGCTAAACTTGATACAATCCAAAATTGAAAACCTGTTTAAGCCGACTCTAAGTCATTGTTCAAGCGTTAGTTATCCATTTCGTTTCCGTATTTAACACCGTATCCGTGTAACAATTGAATAAAAAACTGCAGCATTTTCTTGTTATACATCGTGTTGTAGAAAATTGGAGGTTAAAGTCCAATTTATTTTGCATCCCCAGAGATCGGATACTCCGGTCTGTCCCTCCTAGCTGTTCGATCAGTAATAAGTACGCTAGTTTGTTTACACGAAGTTTATGAACGTTCTAGCCTAAAGCAGCTCATGTCGACCTTACTTGTCATAGTTGTTCCACTTTAAAATATCTACGATTTTCTAGCATCCCGCAATTTTTGTGTGATTTTCTTAGAGGCAAACATCTAGTAGTGTTACTTTCATAACAAAGCATACAATTTGACCTTCCAACTATCTTTATAGAAGTTTTGTTTTTTCTCCAAATGGTTGGCAACCATCCTGTCCAGGTACATTTTTGTTATTCTATTTTCACCTTGGCGTTCACAACAACAAGAGCAATCAGGCTTCTTTCTTAGCAAAACAGATTAGGGAATGTATACAAATCAAGAAGGAATGTACGACCTTCTACAATAGTGGAAAACAGCCGTACTACCATATGTGTTTTGCACAACATTGATATTCATATAAGAAGATTTGCAAACAGCTGTGAGAGAGGAACACAACTTTGTGGTAAACAGTTCTTCAAGATCCTCAGATCTCCTATTAGAAAGTGTTGGCGGGGAAGATCAAGCAATACCCAAGGTGTACTTAACATTTACATGTTTTCCGTCTGGAATTCATTCAACAACGTCTGTGTGACTGTTTTCAGATCCTACGCCAACAGAATAACAAGATTTGGCAAGATCCGTTTCTATTAAATTAATGGTTGTTCGTGGACAAGTTGTCAAGCTAGAATGGGGTGAGCTATTTGGGAAAATCGTATGCGTTCGAGAGTCTTGATTGCTATGCACTCAACATTGCCCATATTTGGTTTTTTGTATATTTACATCTACTTCCCAAAGTAGTGATGCTTAGTTGGGATTTACCCACTGAGTAGAACTGGTCGGCAGCACACAACCTCATTCGGTAGTTAAATCCGGTTGATTAGTTTAATGTGCATGTTGGCCCAGTGCCCCGCTATAATCGCCTAACAGAACCATTACATCTAAACGGTTATGAATAAGAAGTGATCAGTGGGGTAGCGACAGAAACGATCTTTTTAAAAACGGGGGTCGGAAATTGATGGTATGCGCGAACGCCATTTACTACTGCTAATTAACTGTTATTAATAGGTGAGGCTTCAGTTGGAATACATTTTTCGAGGAGGCTCAGCTAGAAATTACAGATCAGAGGCACGTCCAGAAAATCGCCTTGTTCTATTTATCCAAGAGTAGTAGATGCTTCACCAGTAAACATAGTGGTTACGTGCAAGCATCTAACAGAAACATAAGATTAAACGTTAGAACATTCAGATATGTTCATGCTGTTATGAGTACCGTGAGGTTTACGACGCGGTGTTCTATATGGCCGCCTCAATAAAACCTGGGCCGTTGCTTAAATCCTGATCAATGCAAGTATATGCATTAAAGATTGACTCTAACAAAAGCATAAGTTGGACCTGTTATTTTCAAATTCAAGAAGAAACGCTGTAACCTCAAGAAAAATAGTTGTAACTTCAGGCATACTTCACCATTCACTAAGTTATCGGGCCCGGTAACATGGTTGGTTAGCAACTCACACCGAGAGATCAATGACAGCCAAGACATACCTAAAATCAGTGCATTTTTCCTAGTCATGAACGAGTAGTCAGTTGGGTACCAACAAAGTCTGATCGCTTAGTGGATATTGCTAGACTCAAGATGATGGAAAGGCCTAAAAAACATCACCTGACCAATTTTGATACACGGTACGCCCCGCATATCTGTTGGTGTATAGCAACTACCATTACTGATGATTTCTTTTTGAAATCAACTATTTTGTTCAAATTACAGTGACTTCTGAAGTTACATGTTCTTTCCTCAAAGTTGAAAGAACATGGTACTTTGTTTTGAAACAGATTGGCTAGGCCGTCTGGTTGAACATAAAAACAGTAATCAGACTGAGTGATGTTCAATTAGAAACCCAATATACAAAACACAAATTTAAATGTAATGGAGAATCGAAACAAGTGAGAACTACTTTCAGATTATCGGTCGGCCGGAAGTGTATTCAAATCTGTACCTGTTTCTGTTTGTTACTGCGGTGGAGTCGAGGAAGAAATGAAGCCCAGTGTACATAAACTTGCTCAAACATGTTTACAAGATTCAAATGTCTATGGGCTACACGTTTGTTACGCACGTAGCGGAGTTTATAGGACAAATCAAAACCTTAGTGTAAACACATCATAAGCACTAAAATAAGCGATGGTTTGTTCAGCGAGTTGGTTTAAAATGAGTATGTATGAAGTTGAAGTAGCTATATCCATTAATCAAAATTCAAATCGTAGCGAACAAGTTCATTTTCGATGTGTCACCTTCAGGAGAATTAAAACTCAATAAATGTGAAATTATTGTTGTGACCCAAGAACGAGGATAGCACAAGGGTTACTTATTCGACAAAGCATTACATGGGTTAAGCATGTCAACCAGACCTGTCACAAAACCTCTCATTTGCACGCGGTATTC
>LUCH01000102.1:65516-101848 GCA_013368495.1 Paragonimus heterotremus | reverse complement strand
GAAGTGGCACATGACCGTGCCGACTATGAAGGTCACTACAGTCGGTAGTGAGTTAGGCCACTGCGATGGTGAATGAAAGGGTATTTTCGGGGAATTGAGTTCTTCCCCGACACATACTTGTACATGCTCAACTATCTTTCACTTTTTGATGTCACATCCATCCTCCAAAACAGTCCATCATTGTTGTTACGACAATGTCACCACATCTTTTCCAAGAAAGTTGAAACCTAGTTCCGTGTCAGTTCCGCTTTTTTATCATAGAGGATAAGGAAGCACACAAAACACGCACTCTAGTGTCCATGACTCTGTGGTCAAGTGGACAGTTATCCGGAGTGTCATTCTGACTTTCGTTCACATTTCACAGGTTCTGCTCCTCAGTGCTGAAGAGACTCAAAGAGCTCGAAGTAGCTGGTTGCCCCTAGTGGTAAGTTGGACAAACTGCTCGTAAAGTGAAACTAACGCCCATGCACTCAGTGGTTTTGTGCTGTCACGTAACCCCATAGTCAAGCCACTTACTCAATCCCTACGGATCATCATCCGTTGTGGATGACCATACGAATTTCCTGATCGTGGGTACACCGTGTTGTATTGTAACCGTATGCTTCATCGACCGGAACTCTCCACCACTGGCCATGTACAAAATTAAGTACTTTTCATCAAGTCCATCACAAAGTGAGCGTACTACTCCGGCAGTAGAACAGCCTTCCTGGTTTCACTTGGTCTTCATTCGCTTTTTCATCGTGACGACAATGGATGTTGTGCTTCCCAGACTGTCTCTGAGGTCTTTGAACACCACGTTTCGCATCTGGTTTGATTTCATTGTCATGACAGGCGTTGACAACAGGTTGTTTGTGTTATCTAACAATTCGAAACTTCGTTTCACATCAGGCAGTTGTGCTAGATGAAATTTACATTCCACTGGTAGTGGTTAACAGTCAGTGAAACGATCTGTCTTTAGCCATGTTGTTCATGTTCATATTGTTGAGTCCAATTGAGAAGTGTTGTAACTAGCACAGTAACAGCAAACACCAAACCATTTTATCCTGCTCTAAACCAAGCCTTGATTCACGCGGTAATTCATGGGGGTCAGGCAATCTGTCGAGTACTTTCTTCCCGATAACCAACTCTGCTTTTTCTTCAGTATAGATCTGTATCTTGTAATGCCCGTATTCTCTGTAGGCTTATGCTGTAACAAGACCTTATTCGAGCCCATTAGAAAGTTTGCAATGCATCACCAACAGTTGTGAATAGCTCTGCGAATCTACTGGTAGTTGATATACCATAGACACTTCTCGCAGTGTAGTACTGCAACTTTGTCCCTAATTGACTAGAGCTCTTTTATCAATGACCGAGTTCAAAGGTTCGTTGTTATTTTCTAATTTTACTCCGATAGGTTGATAATCACTCACAGTTGTTCTCAGCTGTTGCATTCCCATAGACGTTCCAGTCGGCCCCTTTCGAACTGCAAAAGCAATAGAATCGAGTTTCACTCTCATTGGAGCTCGTCTGTAGTGCATATTCTCGCCACGACCGGGACTAGAACTCCGGCCACGGTTTCATGAGACAACCGTGTTTACCATTGCGCCACCGACTTCATATTAGGCACGACCGAATTGTCATATGTAAACATTCAACCATTTTCGCTTGGGGGTAATGATCAGGTCGCCCGATCGTCTCGAGAGGAGACACAGTTACTTATATTCAGTTCGATGCAAACAGGTCGTCAACAACTTACAAATGATTGACCACGATGAACGTCTCCTTGACTTTGGTGACTTGCACAAGGTGATGTCTCACCATATGAACACCAATATGGGAGATGCATTTAATCGCAGTTGTACTTCGTACCCACCAGCCATTCTGATGGCCACCAAATATGGTCCAACCTACTTACCATTTCGTATCCTGATCAAGAGAATTGGTACACTCATACAGACTGCGCGCTTCTTTCGCGAAGCATTTCTATTCACGCTAGTATGGCGTATCTACCACGCATTTACATTGCATTTGTCCCGTCAAAATAAAGACCAGTGACGAAATGATTTTTCGGTTGGAATGCAGAGGAATCTAACAGAATGGACTAGTTACGAACAAGTACGTTGAACTTACCTATCATAATGTGTAAATTGTGTAGTGCTTAATTCAGATTTAGACAGATGGGATGCGTTGATCCGGTTTTTCCCAACACCACCATTAATAATTGTAAAAATGCCAAAAGCACCAGGAACCACATTTTGCTGATGACTTTTACCATGCATAGCTGGATGTTCCAGGATGAAAACATACTTGTTCATTGTTGTCATATGGTGTGGGAATACACTGACTGGATGTCAACATGATCGAACACATTTGGAGGCAACATATGTCGACCACAATGTTCATTACCATTAAACGGGATGGAACACCGCAATGCTGGTCTAAAGGGCGATTTCTGTAAAGCAATAGTCATGGTTACGATCCATAAGGGCAAACCTTACTAGTATTAAGGAAAGAAAGAAAAATAATGTTTTCAGTGGAATTGTTTTAAATTCCTTCCGTGACAATGATACGCACTGGTGACAAGCCCTAACAACAAAGAACCTCGGTTATAGGGCATGCATTCGAAATGGGTTTTCTGAAAAACCCACAGGAATGCGACAGTTGTGATCATTCACCAGTGACGTTCAATTCGGGTTAATCGTTTTTTGCTCACTTCCCCCTTTCAGGCACTTAATGAAAATGAAAACGTGGCAAAAATAATCGTCAATACCTCGTGAAAATAATCCTGTGTGATCACTCACCCGGAACACTTTTTGGAATAATGTTTAGTCGAAATTTACCAATCCTGTGGCGTCTCCATTGCTATCAGTCGAGATCCACGAGTCACATGACAGTCACGTGCAGATCATGTTGCAGTCACCTTTGCTCATGGTCACTAGCGCAGGCCGAGCCCACCGGTCGCAAACACGCTACACTCAGAGCCAACGATGTTGACCGTGCACAGGTTTACCCACACCCATTGATCGCGCATACGGACATGCGAACCGAACCGCACACAGGCGAAACAACGCGGTGTGGCAAGCTGATTCAGTGGTGCGGCCCTTCATTATTGTCAGGTCGACCACCCATCATCCTGCTTGTCTGTGGTTAAAGCTACACATCGGATCAAAGCACCGTTAAACATAACCGGCCTGTCAATTGTGATCGTGAGTCCATGCACTGTTAGATGTAATTTATATTGTGTTTCATCGCTTGTTTATGACCGCCATGTAGTTCTTTTTCATATTAATGAATGGAATATAGGAATACTACATGCAGTACTTACTCTCACAGCTCACTAGATCTAGGTAATGGCAATAGCTGTTCAATGGCCGATGCCGTCACACAGTAGAAGCTGGAGAAGGACACTAGCACTGATGTTTGCATGTGGTACCTCATATCCAACCGATACCTCGGCAACCTATCGTTAACTCAGGCCAGAAGGTGACGTTTCAGGGGTCTCAGGCTCATACCTTTCCAAAAAATTGAACAAGGAACAAGAACATTTCAAGTTGAACACCACCCACAATTGATTGCAGCTGTCGCATTCCCATAGACATTCCAGTCGACTCCTTTCGAACTTCAGAAGTACTAGACTCGAGTTTCACTCTCATTAGAGCTCGTCAGTAGTGCCTATCCTCGCCACGACCGGGACTAGAACTCCGGTCACACTGTTCATGAGGCAACCGTGTTGACCACTGTGCCATTGACCTCACCCTAAGCACGACCGAGCTGTATTGAGGGCGAAACTTGAGTCTAGTGCTTCTTTTCGAAAGTGGTCGAGTGGTAAGCCTACGGGAATGCGACAGCCGCGATTAACTGTGAATGGTGTTCAACCTAAAATTAACTAAATCCCCGACTACTCATCAGTAAACAATAGAACATGATAAATAGTGCACAAATTATCTAACAGGTATCCAGAAGAAGCTCATGCTTTATATGAGTAGAATTTGCAAAGAAAGAAGCCAAACAAAAAGTTTCGTAAGAATCGTGCTTTGTCAAGAAAAAGCATGAGTTAGGCGTGAATCAAGTGGGAAGGGAAACACCCATGAATAGCGAAATATTTATCGAGGGAACCCAAAAACATGTATTCACAGCCGTCATTAAGTTACACGGCGTAATATGAGATGGTGTACTCCGGACATTTTGATATCCGAACTCTAAGTTATAACAGAAGTTTTGCTCGAATGGCATACTTTAAATATCACTACTCTACTGTCGTTGCGATCCCAGAACTCTACAACACAAGACTCACTTCATTAGTGACCGCCCAATTGGCCCAGTGCAACTTGGTCCCGATCACCCAACAACGGCTTACTCCCTTACATAAATAACTGTAGGGCAGTCTCTATCTGACGCAGTTCACCTCGGAATGTTGTTTTACTGAGCTGGTCTTTGTTCAGACAAACACTTGTGCTAATACAAAACAATGATTGTATACAACCGCGTTAAGGAATCGGTTCACGTCATTGAAAAAGTTTGCAACTGGTGCAATGAAGAGGCGTTTTTGAGAATACTTCATTCCGGTGAGCATACTGATTTATACCGATCTTTGTGTACGATTGGAAATCGAGGTGATGAAATATTTTCCGAGAAGCAGGCATTGTGAGAGTTATTTGGGTTTGATAGAGATGATAGATAACATATTACTGAGGCAAGTGATGTCAGTCAATAGTTTCTGTCTGGTTTGAGTCATGAGGCTTAGCTACATAGCAATGATCACGTGAGTTGTGCGGAGTCCACGGGAGAGGCATCATATCTATGCAGTCATTCTATTCTGAGTTTGCGTACACGTCCATGGAAGATTCAACCTTTTGACTAGCCGTTTTTGGGTGCATAGTATTGGTGAGTGTAAACGAATTGCAATGGCATCCACAATTGACAATATACGACTTTTGACCATCCTCGATTATATCCCGTATATTCGATAAATTGTCTTCGAGGAATCATTCGTGTAGATCAGGTGGTTTAACTCGATCAAATGCGCCGCGACCGAAGAAGAACAAGGCCTTACCGATCCTCGCGTTTATCCACACCGACTGACGCTCCCGAATGCATTCGGATAACTGCCGTGTTGTGCGATCTATGTGGCTTCTTCCACAGGAACAAACGAAACGGCAAACAGATAAACAGGTGGCATGAACAGACAATGTATTTTTCAGTTGGGAGCGCAACAGTGGTGTAGGGGTAAACTGAACGCGCAGCTGAGTTGTGAAATATGTTTCATTAATTGCTACGTTAGGTTTTCAGCAACCTTTGAGGAGCAAGAAAATATAAAAAGACTTGTTACCTGCAGTTTGTGGTTTGTCTACCTTAGAGCTTATTAACGTAGTATTATGAATAAACTGTTCCGGATAACCATTTTCAACGAGTGTGTCGAATATAAACTGTCTTTCCTCTTTAGTGGTGTCGCTCTAACATATTTTCGTGATCCTGTCTATCAGACCGCGGATTAGATTTCTCTTTTATCTTAGTGGTACAAAACTATTGCCTGCGGGTGATTTGGGTTCTAGGGTAAAGTAAATATTTTGTGGATAGAATTGAAATGAGTCAGTATCCCAATGAAGTTTTTAGTTTCATCTACCACACAGATTATATATCGTCTACATAAAGGGTGACTGATTTCATTTGATCAGCCTTTACCATAAATATATCAGCCAACAATGGGTCTAGTGGGGAACCCCTTGCTACCCAGCCCTTTTGACGGTATAACTTGCCGGAAAAGTTAGACTGAACATTGTGTGTGCGGTGATACAGTAGCTGTCTTAGTTCTTCTACTCGTATTCCAATGTTAATATGATTACTTCCAGTACACTGTCTGAGAAACCTAATCGTCCCATTGAGTAGGATATTGGTGAACAGGGGTGTGATGCCAAGCGAGAATAGACGTTTGCCTAGTACGTTCAGCTCTTTTACTGTTTCAACAAATTCTAAGGAATCCCTCAAGCTGTGAATCGCTAGTTTTTTCCTAACTGACTCTGACAGCGTGATGAGCCATTTTCCTGTTGCGTGATACAGAGAACTGCACATATTTAAAATCGGTAGTAGTGGCACACACTTTTTATACACCTTGAGTAACCCACAGAGTCTAGGACTTACAGTGCCTATTGGTCTAATTCTTTCAAAAGTTGCGGAATCTATCACGCGCTTTTACTTCATAGTGACTTTTCATTAACCGTTTTTGTCCTTTTCGTTCCTATACGCTAACAAATTAGTTGCTGTCTTCCAGTAACGCATTAATTTTACTTACGAACTTATCTAAGATGACGATTTCAGCATGTGTGTCAGGTCTGGATATTATTAAATTCTTACTGTTTCAGAGATTTCAGTGAAGCCAAGTACTTCCTCATCGATAGACCTCTATCCATTGGTTTTCGGGTCAGATGTTGATAACAAGACAAAGCTGGGGTCACTTTAAGCATCTCAGCATCAACAGCTGACGATGGTCGGAGGTCACCCAATTGATCATGAAAGTCGTCAAATTAGGTTTCTAAGTCTAACTACCTAAACTAATGTTAGAATAGCAGAATCTCGGTCCTAACTGTAATACTTCGACAGCAAATTTATCCAAAAACAAAGGGGAGAAATTAGGCATGTACCTTTCAGAATTTCTCGGACATTCAGCCTTGGGTTCGATTGAATTGAGTTACGTTCGCAGTTTTAATGTCTTTTTTTCTCATCTTCCGGCCATGATAGACGTAATTCTCGAACTCATTCACTCTACAATAGTGAACTACGTTAGTATCCCCTCAAGGACCGTCCGTTTGTGATCCAAGTCATATACCCCCCTCAACCATGTGTTCTTTTTGTTTGGAACCAGATGTTATAGTGATGTTCCCGTAACGTTAATGCGATTTTGTCTAAGGAGTTGTCTCTGTAATGTGTATATTACAACCATTAGAGATTCCACCATGATAGCGCTGGATCGTCTCAGGTGGTCTACTTGGGCCAACTGACAGCTGAACGTTTACAAATGACTAGCTGAAGTATATTAGTATGATCCAGCCTGCTTGGGTATGCACGCAAAGGATGTATAAAGTTCACAGAAAAGAGATCAAACTTGTTTTTGATGTCATTTGAACTAATTCTCAGCTATTAGAACCGGTCGATTTATGTAGGCCATTGGAAACTGAGAACAGTGTTTCTCTAAACGATAGATAATTTTTGTGCAGCGCCTGGGAGCTAATAATTTGATTGGCTGAGTAAATTGTGGGCCTATCCTACTAAATCTTTTGGCCTAGGTTGAACTTTCTCTTCCTCTGCTAATGAATTGTTGTAATTCCTCCAAATTGAGAGTTCTCTGTTCTCAGTTGTTTGCACAGTGTGTACTTTGCACCAACAATATTTCCTCCTCAGAAATGCAGAGTTTTAGTTTCTGTCAATTAATTGCCTGTCTGTCGGTCCTACATTAGGCAACATAAGATGCCTTATGCAGTTTTGTGTTTTAGTAACTGCTGAATTTCAGGTCTCCCCACTAGGAAGGCGCAAAACGTTGAATCAAGCATGCACAGAGATGGATGTTGCAATCCGTCCTTTTTCCAAAAGCTGTGTTGTTAGCGAAGCCTATATCGATTACTCTGATTGATGAGTATACGATATTAGCTGATCAGTATGCATGTCACAGACCTGGATTCTGTTAACAAATATAGTAATGGCAAAGTACTTAATATGAATATGTTGCCACGCGAACTACAAGCTCAGTGTTATGAAAACAGTTGGCTGAATCTCACATTTAATGAACTTAAAGATCCCGTCTAACAAGCCTTCTTGAATTGGACACACCTTACAAATGTCATCTTAGATTACTGATGAGTAATCGGGAACTTGCTTACTTTCAAGTCGAACATCACCCACAATTGATCGCAGCTTTTGCATTCCCATAGACATTCCAATCGACTCCTTTCGAATAACAGAAGCACTAGACTTGAGTTTCACTCTTATTAGAGCTCGTCAGTAGTGCATATCCTTGCCACGGTCGGAATTTGAACTTCGACCACGCTTTCATTAGTCAGACTGAGGGCACACTAACATTTCACCAATTAGTCAACGGCCAATTATCATCACAACTAAGTTTTGTTTTCCAGTGTGAATTTCACTTAGTTGTCACTTTTGTGAAGCCGTTTGTGGACCGGCCAGCTGGAGTGAAATGTCACTCTCTCTTTTGCAAACGGGGGTTGATACAAACAATGATTCACGGTAACCTACAATCAATCAAGTCGGCCACTTGAACTAACTGGTATGTCAGTGAAGTGACCAATCGAGATGGCACCAAAGCACACCATCGGACTCGTTATAGAGAGCATCTGAGGCAAAAGGAGCAATAATAAGAGTGTTTCTTTTCAATTGTGAGTGATGTTCAGCTCTAACAAAACAAATAGGTTTAGTGTGTCACGTGCTAAGAACAACAAATGGCCAAGAGAATCTAACCAGCCGATAGAAAAACTGAAACTTCCGGACCTACCTTTCTTCATTTTATTCCCGTTTCCTGTCTGTAAAATAACCCATGGGGATTCACTAAAACTGAGACTGCTTAGTGGTACAATTGCTGTCTCTTTGATTTCGTTTGGTAGCTCGGTTTTAACAATAGGCACTTCATTGACGTACAGTGAACCTTCTCTGACCTGATTTAATTAGGACGTTTATTTATGTTGAGAATTTTGTACCACATCTCTCTATTCCCTACTCTGTTGTGATCCACCTTGTAGACATAAAATAACACCAGAGAACCTCATTGATACAGTAAACTGACACCAAAGCAGGCAAGCTTCATTGGAAGAAGCCAACTTGTTATCGGGGTGTCTTAGTCTGAAAAATATATGAACAAGGTGAGAATAGTAAATATATCCCTAAATTTAATTTCAAAAAAAAAAAACGTCAGAAATGAGCAGGCGTAATACCCGGGATTTCATCTTGATCCGTGAAAGCCCAATCACCTGTGTTATTCGATGTATTGACCGACCTGTTGGAAATTCAGTGACGGTTGTCCATTTTGTCCATCCCTGCACTGTATGTTGCGCTAATACAGACCCCCTGAAACAATGATACTGTTTATTTATCCTAGTCAGAACAGCAAATGGTGGATCTTGACTCATCACATAGTACATAGTTTGACTGCACGCAGAACTAACATACTTAACATTGAGTAGTTCTTACAGAAGCTACACCTTCACGGATAAAATAATGTGATCAAAGTGCTGGTTCTCAGGTAAAAATGTTGGTAACAGTGCACTGATGAGGGTCAGTCGTGTTTGAATTAAATGCATCACTTAAAGTACAAAATAGGTGAACAATTCACGGGATTTCCCAAAGTACGTTAATTTCTCTTCTTATTTTGGTCAACAGCCAACATTAATTAGCCATCATTTTCCGATTGTACGCCCGTTATCACTTTAGTGATAAGCTGTTGACAGAAGTGCACCTAAAGCCATCCGCCCAATCCAGTTAACGACAATTGTCTGTATCGATTAACGCGGTACTTGTTAGATAGCAAAACTGATGTTGATAGTCAAAAAGATATGAAAGTACTGTCTATCAAACGTAGAATGCGTCCAATGGAGAAAACTACCATCTTTCAAAAATATCCATAATTACATAGTAAGGTAATTAACCCGCTTCATGTGGATAACATAAACAAAGCTAGTTGGCAATGTACTTTCAGAACCCCAGGCTAGGTAGAATCTATTAAATTTGTGGCATCTCGTCGGTGAGCACGGGTTACAGGAAAGTGATCAACCGGGAAAACACTGTCAGAAGGAAGTCTCACTAAACTAACTGAGATAGGTTGACAGCAGATTGTTGGTTAGTTGGAGGAATCATAGGGGGAATTGCTGAAAAGTCTACGGGAATGTGAAACCAGAGGTCAATTATGACTGGTGTGTAACTTATGTATTCACCAACATCCCCGAGTGTTTATCGGTTATAAGGAATTGGTTTTTGATGATTCATCATCAGGTCTGCCGCTATAAAGATAGTGAAAGTGAACTGTGATATCCGGTTTATTTAAAATCGAAGTCACAATAAACATATCTGCTGTTGTGAGCACGGGATAGTTTTACGTCCCATGACTGAGGTTATTTGTTTGCGTGGGTGTGGGTCCGAGTGGATCATGAATCACTCGAAGTCTTGGAAGTTTTAAGGCCTGATCGAACAATGTTTTCTGATCTATGCACTGGGGTGTGTAAGGTGATAGTGATTGTTTCGATCGTTGTCAAAAGTGTTCGACTGGCTGACCTGAAATCTTATAGACCAACCGAAATGACTTGAACACGTCTACCTGGTGACTACCAATGATAAACTTTAAAATAATTGCACTAGTCATTATCCACACAGGATGGCGCTGTTTAGTCCGTCTAACCGAGCCTCTAGTCATTCTACCGGCATATTTTGGTGTAAAACTTCAGTAAGCGCAACAGCACACTAATAGTAATCGATTGTAGACTGGCAACTCATTTTTCAGACTTTTTCTGAGCATGGGTCTAGCAATGAATCAAGTTATCAAGTGACGCTACTGAAACTGGTTGTTTTATTAGAGCTTCAGTGACTGAGGCATACGCTGGTTCATCTGCTTACCGGCCAGGCCTTCACTAAGCAATAGCGAGTTTCTAGTGAGTAGTAAGGAATTTTGATTTTGCATAGAATAAACATTGCTCACAACTGATTGCAGCTGTCACATTCCCATGGATATTTCAGTCAGTCCCTTTCGAAAAGAGGCACTGTACTCGAGTTCCGCTCTTGTTGAAGCATGTCATTAGTAAGCTAAGCAAAACTTTATTTTCTACACTAGCAGTGACATGACTGACTGGTATGGTGATTATACTACGAGAAATAAATCTGTCTAGGCAACCGATCTTAGTGGCTTGTTGGTAACAAATAAAACGGAATTCCTCATTCAGTGTGTCTTCTGAGAAGACATTCCCCATGTGTGACGTACGGGATTAAGCCAGGTTTCGTCTTAATTGTAGGGGAACAGAAACTACAATAATGTGTATTCTGCTTCCTACAACTTTCCCTAGGAAATGTACCAGTCTTAAGAAGCAACCTTGAAGTCAATAAATTTTTGCGACAAAAGTCTAGAAGGACTCGGCCGCCCCCAGTTCGAACGTGAAGTGGATGGATGGATATGTCTTTTTAGTCGTGACATCCGTACTGACTAGATGAACAACCATTTACGCATTTGTAACAGGAACGGATAATAATAACTGCACATTATAGTAAAATATAATTTCTGTACGAGAATATGAGTTAACATCAGACCTAAGGGTGAACCTGTTGCCATGCATTCAACCCGTCAGTCAAAATTTTCCATTGAATTGACCTCGTACGTCCAGCAAACAACATAATAAAGATCGATTAAGGAAGTTGTGATCACGTGTGAATGGTGCCCACTTTATATCAACCAAATTATTTACTTCCCACCAGTAATGCTGAGGGAGGAAATAAGGCAGTACTAAGAAATGAAGGGAGCAAGAGACAGGCGTTCGATCACCCCGTACAAGGATTATCACAAGAACACTTTATAATACAACAACCAGCAAGTAGTTACCACAACAATGCGAAGTTTACCTCGGTTAGTAAATTGCTAATGTGGACAACCGAAAAGAGTGTCCGACTATATTTCAACACTGAATTTATGCCGTCAGCAAACTAACAATGAGGTCGGCTGTGCCTATAACGACTTACCTATGATAAGGTGACCTGAACCAAGTAGATCCGTATTCTATAAAGGACATTCTGGATCTTGTATATTTAGATATTTAAAACACTGATTCCGACCGATGAATTTGAAAAGGCTGATAATAGTGCATAGGGTAACTTCGGCAATGACACGTGGGTCGCATCTCATCGGTTACTTTTTCGGAATTGTAATGTGCATTATATATTGGGGCAAGCGGCAAGACAAAGTCACTTCAGATGTGTCTCAGACGAACAGTCAGGTGACCAGAGCAAAAGCAGCAAGATGCAGCTGAAGCGTACTCACTGATAAGAAAACATAGTATACAACAGCTAATGAGCTCCCCCTATTCTTCCGGAATCCAGTTTCGGCCACCTTTCTAACAAGTACTAATTGGTGTGCATCCTTCTAACTTCTATTTGACCTGTATTGATTTTCCAACCCTTTCTTACTTTTGTCGTCTAATCTATATCAATTTTCTATCCATATCTTCCTCTTTCTGAACTAGTAACACCCTTCTGACCCACGGCAGTTCTGTTACATCACGTCAATTTTATATTTCTTATCAATGAGTATGCTTCAGTTGCATCTTACTGCTTACGCTCTGGTCACCTGATTGTCTGTCTCAGATATTATTACACTGGTTTTCCATCGCTCGTTGATTTCGTAAAATCAATCGATGAGATTCGATTGAAGTGTCATTGCGCAAGACATCTTACGTACTATTGTTGGCCTTTTTCATATCAAGATGACATGTAGGTAGGACACGGATAATTATCCAGACAACCAGATTAGGTTCACCCGATAACGTTTAATTTTCATACAGTTATAACCGGAAAATACATAAGAGGTTTTGATTTTAAGCACCTGCTTCGATTTATTTTTAATGGGTATAATTGACTGTAGGCTCATAGGGCAACATATTACTATCGCCACTGGTTTGATGACCATGGAACCTCAAGCTACATATAGCATCATTTTTGAATTAAAACCTGAAGAAACAACCAGACCAAGTGGTATTTTCTTGTTCGATCTTGGAGAATGCCTATCTTCACTGAATTAACGTTTGGTCACTGTGTCATCTAGTTGCATACAGGAATGAAGGTTGTAAACACTTGGGAAAATGATCGCGTTATACTTATTTCCAAAGGGTGCATTTGACCATCATCCCATTGTTTGCCAATCTGCATTGTTATGCCAGTCGGCCACTTTATTCTTATGCCGTTTTACAAGAAAGTACTGCGCGCTCACGGACTGAACCATCATCAACTGATGCTGCGGGGACGTTCATGTCATCCCTCCAACTTCTTGACGCGTAGTCTTGTCTCATCAGTCCATCATCTATATTGTGGTCCGGCGCCAATTGTTTTGATGTTTGTCGGTGAATATTACTAGTTCCATGGAATAGTGCTGGGTGAACTGAACAAATGAATAGTCACATGTGGGAGCGATTGAGAAATTATGGCTTGTTAATGATGCTTAATGAGACAGTTGTTGAGATATCAAATTGATTTATTCACTCTGGGTCGGCAGAAACACAGTCACTGCATGTTCGTGAAGGTGAAATGAGTACTAATGTAGGTAATAGGAATCGTACGAAATGGGCTTGCTCAAGCTCAACCGGACTGCAGCATTACACAGAGACATCTCTTCTCAAAAACAACCGCCAACTGGCAAACTATCCGAGGAAACACAAAGTGAGTATAGTTACAGACCCACTGTACAAAGGTGCTACGGTCTATATATAGGGCTTGTTAGAAAGGTTTTACTTTTAATGTGAAAAATTTAGTGGTGTTTTTGGATATTATGTATTCGTGCGGTATTTAGTTGTTTGGTTATTGTTGTTGCTGATATCAATTCAGTAATGTAAGAATCCGTTGCATTAGGTACTGCGTGTTGCTGTCCTATCTCATTAACGTCTATCATTGTCGATATGCCGAGACGTTGGGGGTTATATCGCTTTTAATCCATGTCAAAATACCCCATCATTCAGAAGATAATATTCTCAGTAAAAATTACTATATTCAAAACTCGTGATGTGTTATCATTAAGCTGTCATTATAGAATCTACACAAACAAATCAAACAAGCACGACTCTAGCCTCTTGTTTACAGATCAACATACAGCTTCAGACGTTTTCACAGCCAATGCATCACTTTCCGCCCATTATCGAATCTGTCATTATGGATCGTTATTCCTTTCGGTGGTTTATCCATTATCGTCAGGATTTCTAAAACATAGCCCTGCAAAGTTAGCATTCACGTTTAGAGGTTCGCCTCCAAATAGAACTGTCTTCTCCATAAATGCGCTCCAGACATCATCCCCTCACTAGTTCACGCTAAACAAAACCTTATGTGATTTGCCACTTTCAACAAAATGTTTCATCCTGCAGAAATACAAAAAAAGACAACCTCCAACGCACAAACCAACGTCAGACATTCTGCAAGTATCGGACACTTTTGCTCTACTGAATCTGCTGGATCATGCTCGTCTATCCGATGTCTGCTTCCTTTGGCTTAATGAATGCTCGAATACTTCGGTCTCTGCCATCCATGGACAACATGACCAATTAGTCGACCATCGATATGCTCAGCTCTTGTTCGTATTGTTCCCCGTTAATCAGCTTAATGGGATGTTTTTTTTTCATTTGTTCAGTTGTCGCAATATGCAAAATGTGACAGTGATATGACTATGTTGAGATCTTTCATGAAGCAATTTCAGTCACTTCTTTCATCAGTATATCAAGCATCCATCATCTGATTTTCTCTCTGGTGCAAATTGGCAGATTGATACGCGCTCATATACTCAGTGGCTTGTGCTGTTCTGTAATTTCATCCGCGAGCCACTTGCACAATTCCTATGGATCGTCATCAGTTATGTATGACCATACGAATGTGCTGATCGAGGGTACACCGTGATGTATCGTAACTGTGCCCTTGGTCGGTTGGAACTTTCCAACACTGACCATGTGCGAAATTCAGCACTTGTTATGAAGTACCTCACGAAGTGCGCACACTACTTGCGCAGTCGAACAGGCTTGGTTTTCGTGCGTTTTGTCATCGTGACGACAAGGTGTATTTGAGTTCTCTGAACGCTATGTTCCGTAGCTGGTTTCTTTTCACTGTCATGACGAGTGTTGATAAGAGGTTACGTGGGTTATGTATTAATTCAAAACTTCGTTTCAGATCAGGCAGTTGTGCTAGACGAAATTTAAATTCCACTGGAACTAGCTAACGGCCAGTGAGACGATCTGTCTGTAACCATGCTGTTCATGCTGAGTACAGTTGGGAAGTGTTGTAACTAGCACTATCACGACAGACAGTGAGAGACCTTCTGTTGTTATATTCAGGTCTTGATTCACCTAGTAACTCTAGGTAATCAGTTAATCCGTTAGATAAAGCCATCAGCGCTTCCTTTTCGACAATTTCACTTCCATTTCCTTGCTTTTTATCGTATTTCACGTTGTTTCTGTCATGTCTTTCACCGTCGTCCACACGATGGATAGCTTCCGACAATTATCCCTTACATTCGTCACTTCAACAAATTCTACGACATCCTCCAAAACGGTTCAAACTAAGGTGTATGATGCCTGGAAGAAACCATTTTCGTGACGTCGCCACTCACTGCTAAGTATTTTTTTTTAAATATCGGCCTGTAGCTGCGTTCAATAGATAAAGTTTCTTACTACTAAAAGTCCATGCGGAATATACAGTAAGTTTTCCATTCTTTGCTTGCACTTTTCCGAGATATGACTAGCATGCGGCCGGTCACTAAAAAACTGACAATCTTTATGCGTTTTATCAACAAATTCTTATAACGGAGCAAATAGATAAGGAAGTTGTATGATTTAAATTCCTATATGATTCCTTGCACTCTGGTTGTTGTTGTTGTTGTTGTTGTTGTTGTTGTTGTTGTTGTTGTTGTTGTTGTTGTTGTTATTGTTGTCAGGGGTGAAGGTTGTATTCGGATTAGTGACTACATCAGGGCAGTATATTAAGTGAGAACTATTTTTATTTGTAAGATGAATTTGTTGTTCTATCCATCATTAACAGGCAGTAGTTTGGCTGAAAATCAAGAGATTGCTGATATTAAAGTAGTGAAGCGCTACAGACAAGAAACTGGAACCTGTCGTACCTGGAAGTGCTACAAATAACCCCCTTCAGTAAAAGCGTGCAGTATTCAATATCCGACGAGATCAAGATGCTGGGCGAAGTGTCTTATGCTTTAGCAACCAAATTATAAGGAAACAATAGGTTATGTTGACGTTAGTCAACACGTGTCTCCCATACAGATATTAAATTCTTTGTATCATCCAACTTATTCTGTTGCCAACAAAATCAACATCTGAGTTTCATTTCCGTTTACTGCAACTATACAGACACTGGACACAGGACGTATACAATATTTTCTAAGCAGTGAATTGTTTGTGGATATTCTTCATTAAGGGGCTGTGAAAGAAGCTGCGATAGCATTTTAATGATTTGTAACAAGAATATCTTAGGTAAAATTTCTGTTCACATCTTCCTTCGCTAAAACTTGTTCTTGAATATAGGAGGAAGTTTTAGCCCGGCGGGTCTTTAAAAAGGTAGTTGAATCGTGCTAGATCTTCATAGCTATGTCCTTATGACTGCCAATTTCTATCTAGCGGGAACGATAGCATAAACCGCATTTTGTTCATTTCTGGAAGTTGTAAACAGCCTAGTCATATGGTAATTAGTTGTATTCTGAACTGCTTCCTCAGGTACCTCGAACCTAAGTGAAAATATCTTGGTCGACTGAAGTGGGTTGCAACAGTCGTCCGAGGTTAAAGACGATAGATCATCAATACTTTGCACACCTGTGACGGCTTTTATTTTCGAATGAGAGTGATTAGGAGAGAAACCAGTTAAGGAGACAAATATATCAACATCCAACCGTCCGCGGCAGTTTGTGATCAATTAAGACCACCGCCGCACAAAGACCGCATTTGTTTTCTGCCAGAGTGTTATTTGTGAAGACGGTCTGCCTATTTTTAATTCGTCTACAATAATATTCTATCATTCCTTTCAAAATGATTGGTTTTCATGTCTGTATTTGTGTACACGATGTGTTATCTAGTGCTTGTTACGACTGGACACACAAGTGACCTCGAAACTACCTCAAAATTCTTTTTTGGTCCTACGACCACGTGACCGGTCAGGTAAATAATCCGTACACTGCATTATCTGATTCTAGAGCCGAATCTAACCGTGCTGTTGGAATAAGCACTACAGTTTTCCAATGAAGCCATAGAATGTTCATACTCAATGTCCTTGCCCAATAAGAAATGACTGAAAGAGAACCATAAAAGAGGACCATTGAGAAAAGAGGATAAAAAGTAGTCAGCCGTCACAATGACTTTACATATAAAATCCAAAATAAAACATGACAGTTCAATACATTCCCATACATTCTGTATCCAAATCAGGTCTTGTCTAAGCCACGAAATCTGCCGACCTACTTGTTAGAAGTACAGTTTCAGTTCCCATCAATGGTTTTGGCCGATTATTGTGTGCACTGTTTGAGAGATCTTACCGGGATAGTTGATCCGCGGAATCTTTTGCCGGAATTCACACGAGGCAGTGAGATGGACATGTGATTAACTCACAGTGTGAAACTCCCGAACTCCCGGCATGGTTTCATAGGTCAGCTTATGAAGCGTGTATCGCGTTTGATCGTAGTGTTCCTGTCGCTGCTTCAAATCCAGTCGAAGTCCACACTTTTACTGTTGGATCTCCTCTAAATTGTCAGCTTTATTTAACCACTTATCGATTGTTTCTGTCAATCGGACGAATGAGGATATAAACAATATAGTCACCTCAGTAATAAGAATCAAGTGGCATATAACCATCTTTAAGAAAAGGCTTCATACCAGACAACATAAATATCATATTGACGTTTTTTTTGTTGATTTAGAGATATGCACATCTTATCAATGTAAAACTGCTACGAAAGATTGAATGGACTAGGAACACAAATCTCCGAATTTGAAACGAAACATTCTGGACTAAATAACTCGGGACCCGTTTTAACAACGATATATCAGAACATCAACTAAAACGTTCCAGTACGTACACTTAGTGATTGTTTATGGGACATTTCCAACGGGAGAGAGAGGTGACTTTGTCTGGTTAGACTGTAAAATCATCATTCTATGTGGGTAAAATAAATGTGAGTTGAAATGTTGGTCATATGTGTTGGAAACATGAAGTCAGTTCATTCCAGACTAAGGACTTGGTGATTGTGTAACTGTAATGTGGACAGAACAATGAACACCTGGTACTTCTCTTTTGTAAAGTCTACTTGAACAAGCTTCGATCCACAAAATTTTCGTAACATCACTTTATTTGGTCTAATAAAAGTGGTCATCATGGACTTCATTTTAAACAAACCAGAGCTGAAAGTCGGGATTGTCCCATAAGATTATTGCGAGATGTTTTGATTATCAAATCAAGTGGAAAATTGATGACTTATCTAAAGCAGCTTCAGCGTGTAAGTTTAACAACCTTCTAGGAAACAAGGCTTATATTCACAGGACTTTCTAATACCATCCTAGTTTGAATCGAGATAAAGTGTAGCGTCGGTTGAAAGTTTTCTACTAAACAATAATACTACGTTTCGTTGCCCTTGGGAATTTATTCAACAAATACTGAGAGTAGTTGTTCCGGTCTAGAGCAACTGAGCGTTTCAAATAATCGCACAACAGTTACCTATATAAGCCTGTTGCAAGCGATGTTTACAGGATTAGCGACGGAACAGGTACAGGCTTCAGCTTGTAACACCAATGGTTGCTGGTGTGAACTTTGTTCAAACTGTGTTCAGTTAATGAGCCAAAAAACAAAGACAAAGTCGATCGCACAGTGCCACGTTTGAGGTGATCCTCATAAAGTATTATCTGACCACTGTTCCGTGTTGCTGTGACAGCAACCAGTGTAGGCTAACATTTATTGGCGGTCTGGGACCAGCAATAATCCCAAGATATGCCCAAGTTACACATCAGTTATATTAATCGTCTCCTCACGAACTACTTTCATAGGACAAGTAGTCTAGTGTGGTAGCTTCAGCTCGTAGCCCATAAACGGCCGATTCGAACATCCTTCAGGCTACCTTTATCCACAGATTTCAAACAAGTTTAATGACAAACATGGTTAAGTTCTTGTTTGAGCATGAGTTCCGAGAAATACTACGAGGTCTATCGTTTTTCTTGTGTGTTTTTTGGGGATTAATACATGTGTTCGTGGTAGCCGTATGATTTCACCTATTTGACTATCTGCATGCCAAACTTCGCCTGTGTGATTATCAATTATTGCCTTAGAGGTGGTTCAATTTGGGTAAAAGATCACGAAGAAAAGTTTGATGTGACATGGGTCCAGTCGTTATGTCAACGCTTGAATGTGCTTTAAACTGGCTGTTAATTTCACTCATAACTACTGATAAGTAGTAGTGCATTTTGGTTATATAATTTGAACACAATTCGCAATTCAACTCAGCTTTGCATTCGCAATGAATTGTCGACCGACAGTGTTAAAAACAAAACACCAACTTTGCTCTTGTTAGAGTTCAACATGAAAGTTACTGCCTCTTTTCTAGAGGTAATAGGGTAACGTGCGCTGTAATTGCAAGCAAGTGTAGCCGAATGTCTAATGTGACGTCAGTGGCGCCGCGAACAACGCGGTTGCCTCATGAGGGTGTGGCTGGAGTTCGTATCATGATCATGGCAAATATATATACTGCTGACAAGCTATAATGACACCGATACTCCAGTCGAATGCTTATTTATTCAAACAATGCGGAAGCTGTGATAAATTGTGAGGGGCATTCAACTCAGGACAGAGTTTACTAAAGTGTACGGTATCACTACTTGATAGTAATGTGAGACTGTTGCGAAGGAGTAATAAGGAGATGAATTGGAAGAAGAGATAAATGAACGGCTTCAAATGACTTGGTATGTGGATTTAAGACATTTCTAATAGTTTTGTTGGACTGGTACGACTGCACTGAACAAGGTCATGAATTTGACCTTCGGTATTATGCGTCGCTGTTTAATTATATATCTCTGTATTTAGTGTTCTCAGTTGTCGCGTTGTTCACTTTAGTGATTAAACAGTACATGCTGAATGAAAGGGTGATAATGTGTTTTTCGAGATGCTGAGAAGATATCGAGTTAAAAAGGACACGAGAACCAGCTTAACAAATGTTTAGGTATCTCATACGATCCACACATGCCAATGTTTTTGTTCACTTAAATGGTCAGTTATATGATTGTCAATGAACAATGCTAATTTCTAGCCGACTTCTCTCTTTAGCAATCAGCTACTCCAGCATGACCGTATACTGAATGGATCATTGTCCTTTGTGCCTGAATAATATCAACTCTTAAAAAAAATCCATAAACCAACATCAGAAAGTTGGGAATGATGATGGATTTCGTGATTCTGGCTGTTAATTTAACTGTCCGATTGATCACCGTTTTATCACCAGACGAGGTGATACCATTGCCTAGTTGAAGGCGAATATCAACGCTGAAATCAACATTGTTTCGTGAAAATAACCATACCAGCGAAAGTCACAACCGTTTTGTTGCTGTACGCTTGTCGTGCATTATGAATTGGTTTAGGTCTGTACCCGATGATAATAGACTATTGACACAGCTCACAATAATTATTTGTTATTCTTGTTAGATAACTTATTATCCAGTACGTTACCCAAGGCTTTAAAACTCATGAACTGTTCAATGTGGTCTTGGACAACCATAACCACTGTACTTGCCAGATGGTCGTACACGGTCGTACGTGTTGTCGATCGAGTTCGATATTTGCACCACCCAGTATTACTCCCCAAACACTAGTAGTAGCTTGTAGGTGATTTAATCGCTAATTAGCGGCCTCTTTGACCGATATTTCCACCAGACGATGTCAGTTTCTAGTGCTCGGTGAAAGGTGCTTCTGATGATAAATTCGAAAGGACATATTGATATCTGGTGAATGGCACAGTTATATGGAGTTACATTCACATCAACTTTACATGACTTTTTTTCTAATTGGCTTCATCTTTGCCCTACACTCTACACACACCTTTAGGGTTATTTGCTTACCAGATAAGGTTACCAATCAGCAGCATCATCGCATTCGTCCAGGGTTACTAAGACAACAATAGCAGTCGAACACCATTATTCGTTTCGTAACTGGAACACACATTTTTACGTTAAAAGTAAGTTTGTCAGCTACAAATTGGGTGGTAAGCAGAGGTGAAGTCTCAGTCACTCGTCAGCATACTGACATCGAATATACCACATTTGATTTTAAACAGTAAGCGGTTATCTTTCGTTAACTTAGCATTCTCAGACAGTCATAGTAAAGCACGATTTTTGATGTGAAAATCTCATTTCTATCCCATACCGCCTATGAACTTCTAACAAACAGTCCATTATAACACCATGAACAGGGTTTATCAGTTAGGTTACCGTCACGGACCCTCTTCAGTTTACTCCCTCCCTACTGGAGCTATCCGAAACGTTAATCAGAACTCGAAAGCCAGGAATGACTGTACATAACATTCACGATTTCATTTCAAAATTATAATTGTGCCTAATTATATCGTAGTGCACGCTGACTTCAGGTCAATGTGGACGGCAGTTTGTTAAATGTGAAATACATTGTCCATTTTTGCCCACCTATTCGCGTGCACTTCATAGACGTGAAGTGCAATAGCCTTCTATTTCCACCCATTCAGATGCACTGTATGCCTCACTGTTCCGTTCTTACAACAATTAACCAAGCGCACGAGATCACTGTAGTAAATCTCATCCACTGATCAAAATATTAAAGCACATTTTGACCGTTAGATGTTTAACTGCTGTATTGACCGCAAACCTGGTGTGTAGATAGGTTAATGGTATTATTGGAAAGTGCACCTGTAAGTAGTGTTAAGGAGGTGTGTTTGTTTGTAATTGCAAACTCGTAAAAATTGTTCATCCCACGGTACACCGATTCACATGTTTTGACAAATGACATTAGAAGCATAACGACCGCCTTTATAGTTATCATAAGAAGGCGTTGTGAGTTTCAGGATTCTTGATATGGCTATTAATTTTTCAACCACACTTGTTTCAGCAACTGCCACCGTCCCATCAGCTTTTTCATCCTGATTTTAACCCAAATGTCCATTGCCGAGACATGTTGGCAAGTTGCGTTAGGAGATGCTTTCCGCATTAGTTCAATCATTTAACGACCGGATAACGAATTTAAACTATGGTCACCTATAAACAGCTTGGCAGATTTCATGAGTCAAGTGAAACTCAATCACGAGGAACCTAGGCTTCAATCGGATTCAAACCAATAACATGTAGAACATACCAAAACGCACCCTACCAGCTGAGCTGCAAAGCGAAACTAGAAGTTCAGAAATTTTACATTCGGACTCAGTTACTCATCCAGTCCGCTTGATCGTATGGAACGCATCAAATAATCCAGCAGGATGACTGTCCAAGTAGGATGTCTTGAACAGTTCACACTAGAATACACCGTCGCCACTGTCGAACGTTGAACTTACATTACTTACGTGTGGTGGGACATGCTGCTTCTGTCGCTGGTCCGAATCCACCCGAAGTCCAGATTTATCGCGATTGGGTCTCATCCAAACCAAGACTGGTCTCTTTTGTTTCTTTTTTAAACAAAGCGAATGATGAAGGGCTTATATGTGAAGAGATGCCACCCTGGAGCCTAGTTATACATTTTTTCTCAGCAAAGTCTACTTGCAACAAGGAAGCCGCTTCGATTTACCCATAAACAGATTTAAGAAGTTTTCAGGCGTAGTTAGCTGGAACTTAGTGAGAACAAAATTTCCTCTTAGTAATTTTCAAACTGTGTTAGATAAGAAGGACTAAGTTATCGTTTCATGTCCAACTCATAATTATTATCACTGACAATAACACATCAGTAATAAACATTATTGCTTGAATGTCACAAAAATGTGTGAAAAAGTTTGGAAAAAAAGCTAAAAGTATGGAAAATAGCTGACAAAACCCCAGTATTTTAACTCACCCAATTAATAACCAACTATTGACATGTTCGGCATCACCCCATTTATGCTTCCACCATGGTGCCTAAATAGTTGCTACTATCACATAAATAGCTTGGTCATTCATATCAATGACCAAAATCGGTCACCATCTCCCACAAATTTTTGGCCAAGGTCCAGGTAGTCCATGGAACTGTTAGCCAAGGAAGTGGACAGGACCTGATCACAGTGCCTGTTGCAATCAGCACACATACGGACAGGAAAACTTTTAGGTTGTATGACATGAAAAAAGCATACGTTTACAATGTTTGTTCTTGTAAATCATCATGTTGAATGGTATTCACATTAGCTCACAGCCTTGTTGTGACTGATCACATTTTTTTATATTTTGAGCGGAACTGATATGTGGTTTTTTTTAATAGTAACATATCCATCCTGATGCTTTTTCTGGTCAATACTAAATGACATTTTTTTGTCACTCTGACCAAGAGGCAACAGACTGTCCACTAAGTGAATACCTCTTACCCGATAGGTGACGTCCAAAAGTGTCATCCTGTCTGTTTGGAATCAGAATGTACATGACACAGTGAGTTCACTCCCATGAAAGGTCAAGATTGAAAATAAATGTTTTCTTTCATTCTCATCAGGCATATACAATTACAAAGGATTCAAGTACTTGTATATAAAACTGGAATATTGTTCCCCGCAGTGATACTAATCATGGCAACTCTGGACGGTTTGTCTAACCGAGTGGTGTGTGAGTATATTGTGTTTACGCCAAACATGTGACCGCCATTTGATACTATGCTAATCAAGTTAACCGGTGTCAGTGAGGTCCAGACATTTTACGCATGGTTGGCTACGGGAGGTTTAAGGCCTGTGCGGATTTCTTTTGAGCGCAGAGCTGGTGATTTCAGAATCTGATAGTAATCATCTCTGCTGTTGATAACAGTCTCACCCCGACAACTCGAGAACAAACACGGGATGCCTTGTAAATAGTTTTGAAGGCTCAGTTGACTGTGATTTGAGGACCCGATCCGATAACACTAGGGATGGGTTTCGTCTCACCATTACATAGCCATTTAATAATGTGTTCACGGATCTTGTCTGATTGTTGCCGAGTAGTTTACCCAAAGTGACCGGCTTGACAACAGTTGGTGAAGGAATAAACACAGAATGACGAACAAAACTTTGCAAACCATCTTCAAGATGGGACACCCACACCGGTCGGCTCTTAAGTGGAATGATCATCCGTGCGGCACGGTAGGTCTTCGCCGACGCATTTGTCAATCTACAACTGACCAGTTCGCTAGCTGATGAGAATGACCGGAAACAGCTGCCTGTAACTTTGACTATTCATGAATAGTTTTGGTATAATGACACTATTGAATTCGATTTGTCTGTTAAACTGAACGGTCGAGGACCGTGAACCCAACCCCTAACCCATAAGTGCGTTTGTGTAGGACATGGACAGGCACACACAGGCAAACGTACTTTTCTCTCAAAAGAGCAAATTGTTTCTGTCGCTCGTATCAAGCTATAACAACGGTTGACTGAATGTTAGAACAGCCGAGCCGGCTGATTGTGTCAGCCGGAATGAAGGGTAAGCTCGAAGCAGACGATGAGATTGTCACCCAATTCATTAGAACTTACGTCTTCGCTTAAGGAAGATGATTATAAATTTGATGGACGAAATCTAAGGTTCGACCACCGTAGGCTAACATTTGCAGTCATCGTATAAAATTCTATGACCACATACATTAAAACAGTGGTTGAAAAATGCTTAGTTAAAACATAAAAACAGTGACGAGAAAATTGTTCTCAGTAGAATTCATCTATAATATATATCACTCTATGATGATATGCAGCCAAACCCTATTGCTAGCGCCTTGTAGGCCATTTCTTACTAAACCTATTGTAAGTTTCATTCGAGTAGGAAAGCTACGATGCAATGTGAATTTTATAACCAAATGGTCAGGTCACTTTAGTTCGCATGTAGGATGAGCGCTTACAGCACTTGACATCATTCACCGAGATCACTGGAAGTTGGATGAAGTTACGCGATAATCAGACAGTAAAACGGTCCGAAATGTGCGAATTCTAAAAATGGTGTCGGGTGGATTTGGGAGGTGTTGCCCACTTGGTTATCTGGTCAAGATAATGCTCTTCAATGAATAGACTAGGACCTGTGACTTAGACCTGAGCAACAAGTTTTTCTGTGGAGTTACTCTTTATAGTTAACTTGATGGTTACTTTATTGTCCACTGGCGATCGGACAGTCTGAGCAGTACTCACAGATTGATGTGTTAGTTTGTTCACGTAAATTTATTTTAGGTTATTATGAGGACGTTTAAGTGGTGGCCAACTCAAATGTACTCCTAAAAACAAGAGGGCTGGAATTCAAATCTCAGTGTGAATGTATATATGTATTATTAATGAGTACTAGCAAGTGCATAATCTCAACGTTTGTGCATCCTTACCGAGTGATTCAACACAGCAGGTTTTATTCATACGAATCCTGCAACCAACTGTGAGTTGCGTTCGGGATGTTACGACCAGTTTGCCTGGTTACTCATCAATACCATATTGTGCCTCACTCTTTTGCTTTTGGTTCAATAAACTACTCAGAGATTACGATTTTGAATGACTTCAATTCTCCCCGTACTTTGTGAAAAGACGACTGCAGTCTAGCTATGGCAAGCCGTTTCTTCCAGTGGAACGTGACCACGTAATTCTAGTTGCATCGTCGACCTTTCTAAATGCTCACATGATCTGTCAGATTTCCAAAGAATTTCCAGTTAGCCCATTTCAAAAAAGAGCACTGGACTCGAGTTTTAAGAGAGAAACCCGTCGGTGGTGAATATTATTGCCACGGCCGAGATTTCAATTCCGGTCACACTTTCATGAGGCAGCCATATTGATTAATGTGTCATCGACCCTACATTAAGCACGACTGTCATCTTTAAACGTCCAGTCACATTCACTTACGAATAATGCTCAGTTCGGCAGTAACATATTTGGGCTTGAGATGTACAGTGATTGAACAAATTATGGATTAACAACTCGACTACAGAAGATAGATTCTCCACATTGTCCAGTTGTAGGTTGAACTCATTAGCGGATCATTTAATCTAGATTGCTGATGAATTAATTGAATTTTCAACACATTGACACCAGAGATATTTATTAGCTATTGAGATGATATTTTGAAGTTGGAGATTTGAAAATACGGTTTCTAGTGTTGAATCCACCCCGTTTTTCTAAACTTCTCCAGATTTCAATGTTTCTATAATATGTACTGTTGTGCTCGGTATATTCGCGGTGTTTGTTCGAATTGTTCTGTATCCACACTTGGTCTACTTTCACGAATTTGACTGATAACGCCAGTGTACACATCATGTGGTAATCCGTCTAACCGGAATCGACCTGGGTCAGGTGAAATTTAACATCAATTCTTTGTGCCTCGTGCGACCCACCTAGAGTGGGTTGTGGGGAACAATACGATAGAACTGTTATGCTCATGAGTCGCTCGGCCACTGATCGCGGAAACTCGTACGCATAAACACTCATCGGTGACCTGGGATTTGCTCAGTTTAATTTACAAGATAAAGACGGGTTGAAACGCCATCTTAATAGATGAGCACATACTAATACAAAGACTACTTGTCGGTTACGGAAACGGATTACCAGCCGTTTGTGTCTATAAGAAATTATTTTCAGACATATACGAAGCGGACAAAGTCACAGTGGCGCATATGGTTAATCACTGGCCTCAGATGTATTTTCTGATCGCCCTCGAGTAAAGCATATATATATATATAAATTGGCAGAGGGCAGGGAATTATACGTAACTATATACACTGATATCGAACGAGGTTCTACGAGTACAGTAATAAATTCAAATGAACAGCCATTTAAGACCAGATTGATAAGTGAATATGTCATTGTAGCGGAAACACGTGGTAAAAAAAAATCAATCACAGGAACAGTACACACTATATCCAACGTTTGCAAATCGAAACACGGAAGGTTTGTCTCGCAACAGGAAGGAGTCACGAGGCCACAGGAAATGTGTATAAGCAACAACACAGATACCGAGAGATTCAATTCACATCGTGTCTTGTCCATATATACAGAAGGTCCCAGCAACCAATCAGAAGTGGTCTCATGTTCACTGACCGCTGACCTTGGGCTCTGGTTGGTCATCCTCCTCAGTCCGGTACACTGACGCGGCCAGCCCACCTGTTCGACGACTTGAAAGGAAGCGGAAGAGAGTACATGTGGTCAAACAAAAT
Organism: Paragonimus heterotremus; assembly: GCA_013368495.1. Taxonomy (NCBI): domain Eukaryota; kingdom Metazoa; phylum Platyhelminthes; class Trematoda; order Plagiorchiida; family Troglotrematidae; genus Paragonimus; species Paragonimus heterotremus. Next base: position 74,827 of record LUCH01000102.1, on the reverse strand, counting down.
GGCGGCACACTGCATGCTATTACAAATCGTACAGTTAGTTCTGGTGGCAACATAAGTTGCGTGTTACTGTCACTCATATAAACAAATATCGTACGATGCGATATGAAACGAGATACAAGTGATGAATTCGGATGTACAATTAATGGGAATCAACTAAACGTCGTGAGTAAAAGCAAATAATGCAAACCGACGATTCATGTTAAATTCGTAGGCAAAAGCATGCTACTGTCAACATACGAGTAGAATGGAGTCAAATGTAAAATTGGAATTCACCCAGTTGCTTCATCATTTTGTAGTGAAATTGAGTACGGGGGTTAATAGTAACCAGCTTATGCCAAGAATGTACTAGTATGCGTCAAACTTATAGCCGCGTGAAAGTATATGGTGCGTGTCGCATGTACCAATGGTTGCAACAGTTTTGAATAGGATATTTATAATAAAATTTGTCGCTTAACGTTTCAGTTATGCGCACAAACATTCGGCATAAATCAGAAGCCACAAGTAACTTTTACACGTCAAGTGAATATTCACAATAGCTTGTCGCGATAACTTGTCGAATTAAGGTCAGCGTCGCTCGGATCACTTACATAACGTAAAATTTTGTACTCTCGGAGCCTACGAAAACTTCGCATATCATAAGTAGATCAGAGCCCATTTACAAAATCAGTCAGCTCACCATGAATTCCATTTTTATTTGTCAGTCTAAGAAATACACCATGCTCCACTGAAACTTTACTTATAATGGCTTGCTGGTTAAAGACAATATTATTAATTCTAGTAAGATTGTGAGTGACCTGGAGGAAATTATCTTAGGAGAAACTTGCCTAAAGTAATGTAACGTGAATGCGTATTGACCTCATCATCATCATCGTAATAGACAGCAATACATCATTGGTTTTAAATCATGCCTAACTGTCAGACAACCCTGTACAGAAAGGTAGAAGAAAATAGAGGGGAGAGAAGGGGACTTAACCTCTGAAAACAGCTACGCTTGTAGTAGGTCATTCAACATCAAAGTGCCTACTCCTTAAAAACAAACAACCTAGCTATAAGTGAAAATGAAACCTCATCAGCAAGACAGCTTTCTGACGGCTTTCACCGCCCCACGTCCTAAGTGCACTCACTTCACAAATAACTCGGCCAAACAACAACAACATTTACACCACTGAGCTCGATTAGTTGCCATCTCACCTAACGTCTCCAGGCGTCGACTCTGTGAGTCGCGAATCCCCCAGATGGGAAAATCAGCCGAACCAAAAACGAACCAACCAGCCGACGCTTCGGTGAACGATTCCATTTCACCGTGCCAGGTTATCATTTGTCCACCTCGCGCCTTACGGAAGTCAGTCAAATCATCGATAACCAGTGATTACTGGCGATTTCAGCGATTTGTTCACGGGTTTGAGGTTGAAGATCCAAGTCACCGGACCCAGCCATCATCAGATCATCATCATCATCATAACAACCATGAGCCTGACCAAAACGTACTGTGGCTCGGGCCGCCGCTCACCTCAACAATGACGTGGAATATCCTAGAAGAAAACGTTACTAAGAAAGTCAAAATATAATAACAGGAGACTAAGAAGATGAACTAGAAATGGTATGAATACAGGAACGCCATTGACTGCGACACACCGCCATCTGGGATAGCATCTCTAACCAGCGGTTTGAGTGATCACGAGGACTCCATCTAGGCAGGCGACACCTACCCACTTTGCTCAATAGAGCACGTTGTTGGTTGGCCCCCACGCGGTTTTACCCAGTTTGTTTAGGAGGTCTGTCATTGTTGTCTAGTGTTTGGACTCAGGTGTAGTGTTTCATTTTTCACTCTCTGCGTCCGTATGATCCGGTTTGTTAGGTTCTCCTTGTCATACACTGTACGTGCACACATTGTGTGTATTGATTAACAGTGGAGTTTATTGCTTCAAGCGTGTGTATTGCCCATCGGACCGACGTTTGGGTGTACATTCTATACCTTTACAGGTCAACACATCTTTATACTATTTTCACTTGTCTTAATGTCAGTTCAGAGTCCCAAGGGGTTTTAACATCGGATGTGTACGTGATATTACCTTTGGGTACTTTATGCATCCAGATGAGTGTATCTGAAATCCCACCGACGTACATTACGTTCAAATAACGGGGTTTGTACCTGAAAAGTTACGCGTATGATGGTCGCATTTTTACCCTGTCTATATTAACAGTCAATCGCTTCAGTCACTCCGTTATATTTTACACCATGGATCGGTAGTAGATTGTGAACACTACTTGAGATCTAACCTTAAGTTTGTCTGTAGTTTATAGATACGTCATGTTTCCGTCCCATTCACCTGACACAGTACAGCATGTGAATTTTACCTAACAGCGTCCTTGTGGTTGACGCAATACTCTCCGATTCTGACGTGGAGCATGGGATAGTTGAAAATGCTCCCAGAGACTGTTACCTTGAGACATCGCAGCACGCAGAAGTAATGCGCATATTTGGCGTCAACCATGAAAGAGCATAAGAAACCGTAGTAAAATGCACTTCCATCAGCGGAGCTGAGTAGAGTTAACTTCACAGATTACCCCAACCTTTGGCCAACCACGTCAGCGCTTCACCCGAGTTGAAAGTAATGCATATCTTCAACCGATAATCCAATATAATCTAACATCCGATAACCATTCTCACAATGGATACCGCTTTCTCGGACGAGTCTGTTTTTCCTGATAAGTAGTTTGGCAGATTTGATAATTTAGATGAAATCCACTTGCGAAAAATCTGGACTCCGGCTGGATTCGAACCAGCGACAGAAAAACAACGCCCAAACGCGGCAAGTGCTCTACGAGCTGAGCTTCGTGGCTCAGCTCGTAGAGCACTTGCCGCGTTTGGGCGTTGTTTTTCTGTCGCTGGTTCGAATCCAGCCGGAGTCCAGATTTTTCGCAAGTGGATCTCATCTGAGTCTGCTTTTATCTTTGTGGCTGACACAAAAATACCTTCGTGAGGGAAGAAATGCAGGACAATTACAACCACGAGATTTACTATGGTTTCTTATTAGTAATACCATACATTTCGGCTCATAATGTTCCGTAGTTAGAGGGTTTCGTGGGTTGAACGATAGAAAGTAAAAGTATGCAACATGCTGATTAAAAATTGAACAACCGCGATTTTCTAATCATTAGGACAATCAAAGTGTGGACATCTGTCTTTGTTTAACAGCAATCACAAAGTAGTATGAACATCACCTCATTTTTAAACAAATTGCAAGGAATTGTTTCTCCGCGTTTATGTTTTGTATGGAGACAATTGTGTTTTACATACGATCGTATCGTCCATTTATTCTGGCAAAATATACCTGTCCAAGCTGTTGTACGGCAGTGAAACTTATAGATTATATCTGAGAAATATGCAGTATCTGTGCCACCTGCATTTGCAACTTCTAGAGCGCAGCTTGGGCATCCGGTTGTCGGACAGAGTCCGCAACTCTGAGGTACTCCGCCGAACAGACACGGACGGCACTGAAGCCATATTGGTATTCAGTCAGCTTCGTTGATCGGGACACGACTGTGAGTTGGTCGACGGAAAGATTGTTACTCAACTGCTGCATGGACAACATAAAGCAGTTAATTGGAATCCAGCTGGTCAAAAGCCACGGTACCAAGATGTTATCAATGTAGTATCGAATTTGGATTATGGGTAGACTTAGCCGTAAGCTTCACCATCAGAATGAATAAGATCCGAACTGGCGTCCATTGGTTCAATGAGCGACAGTTGCTCGGCAGTGAGTTCAAGCGTGCGATATCCAAAGGCACCATATGTAATAGCATGTAGTGTGCCGCAATTTGATTTCATCATACACACTTACTTTCGCTTCCTTCCAGACCTGTAAACACGCAGTTTGACGGCGTCTGCGCAAAGGGGGAAGGAACATGACCAAACACAGCCGGAGATCAGCGGTCAGTGAAAGTGAAAGCGTTTTTGATTAAGTGTTTATTTTCAGCCCATGGAAGCTCCTACATATATAGAAAAAGACACGATGTAACTCTGAATCTCTCAATATCTATGTTGTGACAATAAAAGTTTCCCATTTACTTGTGCCTTCCCTTTTATGGTACAAGCCTTACTGTGTTTTGATTTGCGAAAGTTGGATGTTGTCCGTCCGGTCAGCTGTGATTGATTACTTGGACGGTTACATATAGGTGACATAGGTCGCAGCGACATGCATTGGTGGCATTATGGTTAGTGTGGTCGTGAATGCGCATGACGTCCCGGATAGGTAAACCATAAACGCAATCAGACCACACCGTCGATATTTACGCTAGGGGCAATTAATTTATGTATGCTATATCTGTTCTTCATCCATATCAATCGACGACCATCGTCGTTTTGGTAAGTCGCTCTTCCTCATTTTCAGATACCTGGGTCATGGTGGCTTTCCACTTTTCCTCCTCTTCAGTTTTACCGATTCATTATATGATTAAACTTGTGTACGTTTTCCGGTCCGAAGTTAATTTTCCATTTTCTTCAGCATCATCTTGTCAAGAGTACAATAATACATAATTTTTATACTGAGCTAACCTTTTTCGCATACTTTCAGTAGTTTTATTACCAGCCCAGATCGTATCACTGGAGTCTCTCTATCTCTGTTTCCGACAGATAAGGATTTCTGTTTCACATTAGTCCACAATTTGACTAGCTAGCATTGGTCAGCTGGACCACAAAGTTTCCCACCCACATAACTCATGGTCTTAGATCTTCAGGTTTACATCGGATACGTGTTGTGCGAGTGGAACCACAAATGGTGCAGCCCAAGCCACTTGCGGTGAAGGTTATGCACAGATTTCCTTTGGATTCGGTCACTGTAACAGACTGATACAATAGGGATGCCGTTAACTGTGCTTGACCGCGATCAATGTTCGGTTATGTTGGATCACATTTTGTTCGGTTCAGTCTACCGGATGGAAGTCGTATCAAAACTTGGTCTGGACGAATTTTCAAGCTGAAGCCAGATCACACTGCTAAACCGTGGTTAAGTGAACTACTTGTTGTAAACTACGTGAACTACGTGCCGTCACAACAAGACTGGACCTTAACGTGGTGTGACGGCTTGCGAATCTCGATGACCTATTGGGCCAAACTGGACGGTGTGGTCACCAGGCAAGCCAATAGGTAGGGGTCTGACAAACCAGTCTCCTGGTCCTCTGGGTTGGGGGTTAGAAGAAGGTTGGCATCTTTCTCCGAAAAATGTGCCACTTCTGGTATAATGCCAGCCACCTGCTGCCTTGCGGTACAGGCTTTTGAGCCAAAGGCTTTGGTTATGAACCCTAATCGTTCCCCTAAGTTCGGGCGTCCTGACAGTATCTCAGCCCACACACAACCATGAATAGTCACAATACAAGTAATTCCATACTGCATCGGCCGTCTCGCAGTATAAACCAGGTCGCCCCATCTGTTGTATACAGCAGGGTGGATAGGTGGAAACATGCTACTGCTGGCTACTCCCATACTGTCATAGAAAATTTAGTCTTCAGACCCTTGTCAATCTCCGTTTCTGATAATTACTTTACAGGCCCCACAACAGATGTAGCTAACCGTGGTAACACAGCCGGTAAGGTACGTCTCTTACCATTCAGCTTCAGGTCTCTTTCGTCCTTTGCTTAGACCTAGAATGCGAATTAATGTAGGTGCCTTCAACGTTCACATGTTGTATAGATAACATTTTTACTCTTCGTCAAATTCTGGAACAGTGTGATGTGTAACGCTAACCAACAATCGCCATATTTCTCGACTATGAAGGAACGCTCGATTCGGTGAATCGATCTACACTTTTAGAGTCGCTTGAACGCAGAGGTGTACCGACCAAGTATGTGAACATACTGCCAGCCCTTTATTCCCATACTTCAGATCAGGTTAGTGTTTACGGTGAGCTGTCTGACAGTTTCAGCACCATGAGCGGTCTTCGTCTAGGCTGTCCCCTTTCACCATTTTTGTTCAATTTCGTCATGGACGAAATAATGGAGGGCTGTCTGTGGCACTCACAAGATACCGGTGTGGACCTCCTACCTGGTGGAAAGCTGACTGATCTTGATTATGCTGATAACAATTTGTTGCTGTTTGACAACTTTCAGGTGGTACAAGCAACGCTGAACGCAATTTCGCGTTCTGCTAAGTACTTCGGACTGCTCTTGGCAATCTCAAAATGCAAAGTACTTCTGCAAGATCGCTGTGATTACGTAGATTTGATGTAAGATAATGCAGCCATTGAGGTTGTTGACCGGTTTGTATACCTCGGAAGCTGCATCAGTGAAGACGTAGGGAATGAAATGTAAGCGCGTATTTCCAAAGCTAAGGTGGCATTCGCCAATCTGAGGCACCTCTGGCGACGGAGAAGTATTTCGCTGAAGCTTAAGGGTCGTGTATATCAGATAACAGTGAGGGCTGTATTACTTTACGGCAGCGAAACCTGGCCGCTCAGAGTAGATGACGTGAACCGTCTTCAGGTATTTGACCACCGATGTCTGCGTTCAGTCGCTTGTATCGACTGGCACCAGTAAGTGAGCAACGAGCAGGTTAGGAAGCCTGTGTTTGGCATTGATTGTCAAACGAGTTCTTTTATTCAGTCGCTACATTTGCACAGACTTAGATGGTTGGGCCATGTAGTAAGAATGCCAGCTAATCGCTTGCCACACCGTGCACTGTTTGCCGACGCTTCGACCGACTGGCATAAGGTGCGAGGTGGACAGATGATGACCTGGCGTGGACAAATAAAATCGTTCATGGGAGGGTTGGGCACCGTAGATCGGGTTCGTCTCCTAGGCTGGAGCTCTCGCGACTCACAGAGTTGATGGTTTGAGATGTTAGGTGAGATGGCGACTAACCGAGCTCAGTGGCGTGAACGTTGTCGTTGTTTGGCCGAGTTGTCTGTGAAGTGAGTGCACTTAATGACGCGGGGCAGTGAAAGCCGTAAGGAAGCTGTCTCGCTGAGGATGCCTTACTTTCATTTACAGCTCGGTTGTTTGCGAAGTGTAGGCGCCTCGATGTTGTGTTTGAGTATAGACATGGCTATTTCTAGTAGTTAGGTCTCCTCCTCTTCCTTTTTCTTCTCTCTTTCTGTATAGGATTTTTTCCTTCATGGTTGTGTGGCAGTTAAGCATCAGTGTGAATCACTGATGTAATACTGTCTATGATGATGATGTTGATGTCGTGTCGTGATACCTGAACAGTATATTGAACCGATTGTTTTTATTTAGGCGGTCTTTGTTAAAGTCGCGGAGGAGGCCGGTGGCAAGATTAATGCAAAACACGTAGGTACGCGATCGATTGCCGGTAAACTTGCACTACGGTATATGGGAGATTTTGCTATGATGAGCAATGTTCACGATGCTCCCAGAAGTGACCGACTGCGCCTATCAACAGGGGTTCTATTGCCTTAGTGTTATCTTGTGAAGTGTGAGAAATAGCGCCCAAACGAGCACTCAGAGGCCTGTTTAGAAATCCGATACATCCGCTATACACAGGATACTCAAAAAGACACAAGCATTGGCCGTCCCGGAAGGTCTGAGTAGTGAAGGTTCGGTTACTGGATGTGGCCAAACCTGAATCTATAACGAAACTCTTGTTCGTTATAGTTTTACTAGTCACTAACAAATTAAGAAACCTCAAAGATATTCAGTGAATACTGTTAAATCAATACTTTGGATCTTCATTGCCAGGACTGGCGCACGAGTTTATTGCAGCTGTATTCTTATGGGCTGCATCAAGTGATTTTGTACTTATGTCCGTTGCTTCTGTCGTTAAGATCGTCTAACTTAGAAGAATTGGATGATAAATATTCGAACCGTCAAATCAATTAGGGTGTCTCGTTGTGTTTCGTTTAACATATCAACTGCCAATGGAATAGAATTGCACTTGTTTTGTGATGAATCTAAGGTAGAATACGGTGTAATTGGTTATATGAATCTGGCAGCGTCGAGCGCTTCCTTCAAGTGCTGTTTCGTTCTAGACAAATCAAGAATGGCCCTGCGTAAAATAGTTACTATCCCAAGGCTTGAACTCACGGCGACCATCCTTGTAGCAAGACTGATGAGGCTCCTTGTGGACGAACTGAGAATGCGTATGGACCGCGTAGTTCTGTGGACGGACTCAATAATAGTACTGCAATATATTCGCAATACATCGTTGCGCTTTGCAATATTCGTTGCAAACCGAGTGAGATTAATACGTGAGTATTTCACTGTCTCACACTGGAGATATGTGCTGTCTGAGATAAACCCGGTCAATGTTGCATTGAGGGGAGCTTCACATTCATTTTCACATAAGATTGACTATTGGCTTCAGCGACCAGAGTTTCTAGCACTTTTCAAAACCAGCTGGCCAAAGTTATCATTTCCCACTGCAATGACAGACGAGAACTGCCAAGTTAAGCGTGTTTTGACTGTTGAGACTGTGAATACAATGAATGCCATTTTGAAATGTCTAGTACTTGGCCCTCTCGTTTCGTTGAGCTCGTTTGCTTACTAAAATCCGGGATCCAAAGAGGTCCAGTGGAATCAAGGCCACTACGTGTGTTCGAACTGGAGCGAGCAACCAGTAAGCTGATCATGCTTGTTCAGAAAAAATGTTTTTCAGATGACCTGAAATATCTCAACGCTAACTCCATTGACATTGTCTCAGTTGCGACCAGTATTAATAGACGGTTTATTGTGTTTTTAGGGAAAGGCAGATGTTGGCATTGACCAGAACGACACAAAACCCGTTATTTTACCGTCACAGAACAAGTAGTTAAACATTACCACGAGGTGGAATGTCACATGAGTGCCACACATGTGTTTGCTTTCATTCGGATGAAATTTTGGTTATTAAAAGGGATCGCGACTGTCAGGCGCGTGATTAATAAGTGCTATAGATGCAAATCACTTTTTTCGAAACCGTGTGAATAGCTAATGGCTCAATTACCAATAAATAGTGACTGCTAATGGGTATCCATTCCGGTTTACTAGAGTGTACCGCTTTGGTCAGTTGAAAGTAAAAACAGGTAGAAGTGAACATAAACGCTACGGCTGTGTGCTTACTTGTTTTCAGACTCGTGCTATCCATTTGGAGGTTGCCCACTCACTGTCAACTGATTTGTTCATGATGGCACTTATTAGATTTGCGGGTAGACGAGGTGCTCTGGATGCTATATGTAGTGATGACGGCACCAACTTTGCAGAAGCAGATTCAGAGCTGAAGAAGAGGCTACAAGCTTTGGATAAAAAAAGTTTGCTAACTGCTTAGTAATTCATAAAATTGACTAGTACGTTAATCCAACTGAAGCCAGCCATAGAGGTGT
>LUCH01000102.1:38646-60884 GCA_013368495.1 Paragonimus heterotremus | reverse complement strand
ATCAAAACAGTACACAAGCCCGACCACCTCGGCAAGGTAGCAGTATAGGTCAAGAGTTGCTTTAGAATCTCCTTTGCCCTATCTTCCGATGGTCTTCAGTAGCCCAAATGGCTTTCGGGGCCCGATGTTGGATCTGTTAGATTTTGTCTGGTACGTTTATCGCCTTTTGTTTGGTATGATACGGAACGATTAATCCGTTGAAGTGTGTTTAATTTGTTTTACAAGGCCGATCCTTAATTTGTCTTTATTTGTCTTTGCTGTGTGCAGTAAACAGTCATGATGAATTTTGTACCGTAACTGTACATTAGACTTTTACTTTCTTCCTTCTTATAACTACCATTGGTTATCCGCTAACACTCTCTTCTTGGTATTGTTTGACACGTTCTCATCATCATCTGTACCCGATTGTTTTAATGAGGTCATTTCCTGTTGACTGGTGGCTGTTTGTGAACGCGGGCTTAGTTGCTCCATTTTGATATCCTTTGCTAGACAATTTGTGTATCCGGTTGATTCACATTCAAGGCGAGTTAGTACCTTTATTGTAATTTTACTTAACAATACCTTATAAATTTCAATCCTTTCGATCGACTTTTCTGATGTTTTTTGGACTTGGAAGATGGTCCCGTTAACCCGACCAACTGAATAAACGTTATTGGAATTGTCGAGTACGCGTTACTTAGTGAATTACCCTAAATCGCCAGGAACGTTTTAACAACACTGGTAGGCAGTTGTGAAACTCTGGTTTAACTCCAATCGAGGCTGATGTAACTCACGGTTGAGTATCTCATGAAATTTAATTAGTGACTTGTATCTAATACCACATGCGTTACGTTCACCCCATCTTTACACATGAGATCTTGGGCTGAACCTCATCGACTTAATTTTGACGGACAGAAGATCAATAGATTTAAACCGAGTCAGGTGGCTTAGTGAAATGCATTGTCAGCCACCGCCAGTTGACCGTCTATATGGGTCAGAATGTTAAAAACTGTTTGTTGGTTCCTTGCCATCTTGTTAACTGTCAGCTTGGTTTATCTTGCTTCAGCTACAGAGACTTGTAACACTATGATAGCTACGCCTTATATGCATGAGTATGTAAATTACGCAAATGATGATTTCACTCGCATGCATATCACCTATTCCACGATGAGTACTGAGAATGAACTTTGGATTACTTATGTTGTGAAGTCCCCTTTTGTAGTAACCTGGATGAATGTGTCAGACGTTCGAACTGGTGAACAGTTGTTCTATTGTGAACTAGAAGATGGAAAGCAATCTTCTAGTTGCTGTCTACACCTTTCTCCTGATGAGGAGACTTTGAATCTCTGTACTAATTTTTCGCTTTTCCTCGCGAACTCTGATGAACAAGAGAATGTGATGAAACTCTACACCAAAAGTATACAAGACCCATCTTATGTGTTAATTTGGCTTGGAATACGTAATGGACAGACCAGACTTCGGTATTTTTCACAACACGATCACCGAGACGGTTCGGTGGTCTGCCCGCAGTTTGCTCGTGACACACCGTACACAGTGCCTGTCGATCTGGGTAATGAATTACGTCAACGAACCACACTGTACAGCATTTCGCATGCAGACTTGACCAGTCCAGTCATTTGGGAAGAATATGGCAGGTTTGAGTTGAATGTGGTGGCGTTCGCTTCCATGGATCACGTATTCCAGGTGCTATATATACGCTATTATCCTCATCTAGAGATCTTCACAAGTCTCAGAGTTGATCTAATGCAGTCAAACCGCCGTTTTGCTCAACAGGGTTTTGAAGGCCGCTTCACCTTGGGAATTCAATGGCATCCAGAATATCGACATTATATTCATGTGTGGAACCTAACTTTAGGTATACCGCGGTACACTGTGGCTATGTTGTTCACAATCCACCTACAGTCAATTGATATTGAGAAAATTGCGTTGAACCAATTGGAAGTTTGGATTAAAAACGAAAATGAGTCCAATAACCTGTTTACCTGGCCAGAGGGTCAACAAAACCCAGCGTCACGTCTTATCGGTTTGAGTTTAACACGAGATGTCATATTTGTCGAGGGGCAGGATAAAATTCTACACATCGATGAAAATGAAGTAGATGGGACAAACACACGGTATTGTTACAAACGGCAAACTAAAATGGTGGAATACGAATTGACGCAACGAATGGTATCTCTTCCAGGGCAGCCCTTTTTCAAATTGGCCAATCTGACTGTCGAAGACAGTGGTATGTACATGTGTAAAAATCGATCACAGACAGGATCAGAATATGCAATTGTGATGGACTACTATATAATCGTATTACCAAGAAACAAAGACGTATCTGTTACTTTTTCCACACTACCTATGTTGGAGACTGACAAACTGGAGGATTCTTACCCCTATATTGACGTGTTAAACAGATCTTATATTTACGAACTCAAGAGTCTCTATGTTAGTTGTATATATTCACTGAGTAATGGCTTGGATAATCATGATGGCTTTCAGCCAGTCTTTTTTTCCGGGTCAAGCAAACAAAACCATTCATTGTTTCGCAAGTTCAGAAGAGATTTAGGCGAGTTCTCAGTCTATGTGCTTACTTACCAAATTAATTTGGTCACAAACGTAAAAACGGAGGCAAGATTTTTATTCGAATGTTCTTACGTTTACAAGCCAGTCTTCCACCTTTTACACAACAGTCGCCCGGTACCTCCGAAACTGGCCAGAATTACTCAACGGCGCCAGATCATTCAAGTACCCTATAGCAGACCGCTAATCATTGCCTCCTCTATTGATGCGAGCAGTACGAGCATAACGGAACAATTAAAACGATCATCACTCGTGTTGGAAGATTTATACACCAAAACATCGATTAGGGTCAGTCGGGTTAACATAATGGAAGGCGTGATATCAGGGACTTTTGTGGGGCTTCTACATGAATTCAGAGGTTGGGGTTCAGTTGTAACCTACTCCAAAAATACGAACCAAACAACGTTCAGCATAGTTCACTGTAACACAGACGGTCAGAAAATCATGGTGCACGAGAACGATAGTCTGTGGAGATCGGAGGAAATGGGCAAATCACACACACTGATCGCAAAACATTTTCACTTTCAATGTACCCTTTCATTGGAAACGATACTGTTGGTGTTTAGTGTATTTAACTCGTGGCAAGAGGTGGCCAATCGAAGCCTTGTGGCCTGGTCAGCACACCATCGACTTTATAAAATGATTGGTGGAGATCAAACTTATGTGGATTTGAGTGTTGACTACCCGCATGCCACAGTTTACGGTGCATTTAAAATTGCAGCGATCAAAGTGGGTTGGATTGGAACAGTCTATCCTGGAAAACCCATCAAAATGTTATGGCCTGTGGGTGATCAGGAGATAAGAGAATTACGATGCATCTACAGCACGTCTGCGGATTCACCCCCAACGAAAGTTAATTTGGGGTTTTTGGCACAAAAGCTAGCTACCGTTTCCATGTATCAATTGGCTAAGCGGAATGCAAGTGAAGAGGACTCCGGTTTGTACTACTGCACCACGTGTCTGAACTGCAGTTCGGTTGCGTTAAGTAACACCCGTCGTTTGGTAGTATTACCGGATGCAAACAGATTGCAAATGAGTGTATTACACGGAAATGCAACATACCACGGCTCTGGTTCTCCGGACGATCCTATAAGAACAGAAGCTGAGCCTGTGTTTATCAGGTGTTCATGTATGGTTCACGCTGGTTTACTGACAAAATTTGATTTAGTAGTTACCTATGAGACAGGGATACCTAACAGCACAGAGCACCTACCGTTACATGCGTCACAAAAATTAAAGCGGTCCGGTTTGCAAGATGCATACCATCGTATTAGTGTAATCTATGAGCTTGAGAAACCCACAGAAAATGTTTATTGGAACTATACACGTGTTAATTGCTCCATGCGGCTATTCAACTTAACTAAAGATTCTCACGACCTATCCAAAAACGTCACATCACACGTTATCACCAAGAGTTTGTATTTCTCGTATGATATCGTACGTCAACCGGTTATATTTCCACTGTTTATCAAAACTACCAGTGATGCGCTGACAAGTGGATTGCGTAGAGATCAAGCAGCTGACATAAGTAAGGCTTTCTCAGCAGAGCAGGCATCGGCTGTACGTGAGCTCGCTGGGATGTATGAAATCGAATACACAATGTTTATGGGATTACCCGCCGGCTGGACCCAAGTATGGATAGTCTACAAATCAGAAAACGAGGAAGGAATTTTAAACTGTCATCACGAGAGTGGCGTGCCAATTAGGGGTCCAGAGGAGGTACCTGGTCTTGCGTCCACGCAAATATACACATCAAACGGTGGATTGAATTTTGTTCGGCACAAGTTTGCTTGTTTGTTGGATATCGACAGATTTGTCTTAATCATGGTCGCCTTTGGGAATGTCAAGCATGAAGGAAACCTGAATACAATGGAGAAGTTGATAAAACAACGGTTTAGTAACTGGCTGCTGTCGAGGCAAAAGAATATGTCATTATCAACTATTAATACCAAAGTTGCGGTGAATGATATGAGCATCAGTTACCGAATAACCCGGCTGGATATAATTTGGAGAGCTTCAGTTAATATTGGTCAGCCAGTTTTTATGCTGGGTGAACGGCCAATAGATCCGAGTGCAGAAGTAAGTTGCTTCTACAAGGCGAACGAAGCAGATGAGTTTGGCACCGTTCCGACCGAATTTGCTTACAACAAGTCTCAACCCACGCGCTGGTTTCGTGCGACGATTGCAGAAGCTAAGTATTGGAACTCGGGAATATATAAGTGCAACCTAACCAACGACCGTTCCAAGTCCTTGCCTCAGATTATTCTTGCTCCCAGAGAACTAGTTGTTTTGCCGGATTCGTCTGTTCTCATGCTACACCTAAACCACAAGCCAGTTATACCCAATACACTTTCCAAGGCCAACTTTACTCAGTACCTTCCGTCCGGAACTCCATTCCTTAAAGCAGAACAGCACGCGAGTGTACGATGTATTTACCTTGAATCGCCCATCCAAAGACTAGAGGCTAAATTACACATCGTCTACCAGATGTATGACACCAAGCGAGCAAAGTACGTTTCCCTAGCTGTGTTTGATCCAGTAAACTTCACGATACGTACAGGTAACCTTGTCTTCACAACCGGAAGTCGGATGATCAAAGCACCTGATGTGATGTCCTACAAGGGCTCATTAAAAGTCACCTGTCAATTGATCTACCGTCCAGGGGTTATTCCACATGATCAGGCTCCACCGATTCAAACTAAACTCATCACTCAAGAGAAGCACATACAACTAAATGTCAACACTAATCCATATATCTTTCCAAGTTATATACACTCAGAAAAATCCGGCCTGTTAGACAACTTGCTTAAAATTACAGTGAACGAGATGAGCGCCATTACATTCCATCAGTCTGGATCTCAACAAAGACTGGAAGAAGATATTGTCACTTTCAGGTGCGTGCAAACACTGGGTGTCCCAAAAGGTTTCACACACACATGGACAATCTATCAACACAATAATCAACTCAATCATGACGTTTGTACACAAATTAGACTGAAGCAATTCAAACGAGATGAAGTTCCACTTGATTTGCGTAGACATGATGCTTACACGCATAGTGGTGGAAGAAATTTTATTAATGTAACTTATTCCTGTGTTTTGCAACCAAGGCACTTGGCAATTGTGTTCGCCGTATTCAACATGCGGGCGAAAAGTTACAGTTACAGCGGTAACAACCAAACGATACGATGGCACTTTAAAGTGATAAAGTCCATTACAGACAATGTTCGGTTTTGGCTTAATAATCCAGATAGTTCTGAACAACTAGGATTGACCTCGTTGAATACAGATTTGAATGTCGCTTGGGTGGTGATAAAACTGAAGATCGGGTGGAAGG
Organism: Paragonimus heterotremus; assembly: GCA_013368495.1. Taxonomy (NCBI): domain Eukaryota; kingdom Metazoa; phylum Platyhelminthes; class Trematoda; order Plagiorchiida; family Troglotrematidae; genus Paragonimus; species Paragonimus heterotremus. The sequence goes on along the minus strand of LUCH01000102.1, from coordinate 54,979 downwards.
CCTCTGTTAGGATTGGAGAATCATGGAGAATACTGGTTCATGGGTCACCTTCTCCGGGAGTGTCAATTTCAATCTACTATCAAGAATCGGAAACCAGCCCGAAAGTACTGTGGAATCGTCAACCCAGCATGTTAACTGGCCTATTTATTGGATCTGAAAAAGCGAGCTATAATCATTCTGGTATTTATTCCTGTGTGATGGAGGGCACCTGTGAGGAATGCACACTGAATCAGTGCTTTCTGCCCCGTCGATTATATGTGTTACCGGATACATCCTTGTTAAAAATGTATCTGAATCATCGTCGCTTTTCACCTAATGAAAAGCTTCAGGACAACATCACGACTCAATTTCTAAATACTGGTGAAGAGGCCTATGTCTACTGTGCATATATTCGACCTAAAGGTTTTGACACTAAAGAACGATTACGCTTCAAGTACGAATTAACATCTACGTCAAACTATGCAAATAAAAGCTTATCGTATGAATCGTTGGATTCCCGATTTGAAGAAGTCAATTTTGGCACAATAGTCATCGCCCCATATCGCATCATAGCACCCAAAACACGCACTGTTACAAGCCTTTTGGGGATTGAATGCTCCTTAAAATTCGGTACACACAATTACGATCCCAATGATCTTTCGTCGTCACGTGAACAACAGGAATTTAGAGTGACGAGGCAGGTGACAGTTCGGCTAAGACTTGGTCCGAAAGTATACACGCATTTTTTAGGGTCAAGTGATATGGTTTTTAGAGACTGGATTCGTAGCTCATTCGCAATGGCTACCAGTCCACTACTGTTCCATCAGAGATCATTATTATCAGATAGTCTTATGTTGGAGAAGGTCACAGATTTTGGTATTTGTGCTTCACACGGGTCACCTAAAGGATGGATTTACACCATGCTCTTTCTGATCTATGAAACAACCATTTTACACGAGCCGTGTGCACTGGTACAGCAACAATCTTTATCAGAGCGCATGCTGCCTACTGAATTCCTGCGCGATCCAGAGTATGATCCGAGCAGGAGTGAATCCATAGTTTTATCTTCATTTCACTGTTTGTTCCGAAAGGAAAACATTGCTTTGGCAACTATAGTTTATAATGTACCTTCAAATGTAAACCAGACCCTGGTATTGGATGAATCTATTAGAAGCCTGACTGATTGGCTACATCATGCATTGGATAATCCTTCTGAAGGGAAAATCAAACCACCAAAAACTTCCGAAGGTGCCATGGTTACCTATATGATCGCAAAACTAAGTGTCGTGTGGACAGCTTCTGTGCCAATTGGCTTTACTGTCGAAATGTATGGTTACAGACGGAACTTTCCGGATTTTATCGATTGTGTGGTTGACCACCGAGGAGACGACAGTGATTATCCGGTCGATGAGACTTTTACCATATATAGCACACCCCTTCCTCACGTGTTTCAGTTAAGAAAAAGAGAGGTTGAATACTCCGATACTGGATTCTATTCATGTTCATATCAGCCGGCTAACTGTACGGAATGTTACTTCATCCCGACCATTGTGAAGCGTCAGTTGATCGTTCTGCCGGATTTGTCTGTGGTTCACATGTTTATCACACACGATAAACTCAGTTTAACTGATGAATGGACAGGTAACTTTACGCACTGCGATCGAGAAAATCGACCTGTGTTGTATACCAGTTTGTCTGCTTATGCACATTGTAAACACAAACTTTCTTTCATTGAGTGGCTCCAACTGACTGTTACTTTCAGACTTTACATCATTCGTAACTCAACTGTAAAAGAACTCATACCGGCCACCCGCACAGAACCACTGTCCAGGCCGGGTGAGCATGCATTGAATTCGTACATGATTAGTCTTCAACCGGACGATGAACACGGATCAGAGTTACAAGCTGTATGTGAATGGGAGTATAAGTTCCCAGCAAGACTGCCGAATGATATGAGACAAGAAACTGATCCGATTATCCTGAATCGCAGTCGCATCATTCTGGTTCGGGTGCTGATTCCTCCGCAAATACACAACCAGTACACCGTTTCTAACAACCTCACTGTCCAAGGAGTTATTAAACGGGCTTATGGAAAAGAACAGAATGCTGTACTGTTTCACTCTAAGTCCCGAACTATACTAGTCGCAGAGCAGCAGGTGCAACTACACCTACTGTTCACACTGGGTGTGCCCAGGGGACGGATGTTTGTTTGGACGGTCTACGAATATGCACATCGGTTGTACAAAGAACCCTGTTGGCTCACGCAAATGGTCAACCTGACCCAACAGGTTATACCGGCAGAGCTCCATGGGCCTGATGCACGGACGTACAGAGAAATGAATGTAGTAAATGCTTCTTTTGTTTGTAGTTTTCGAGCGGAACAACTGGCACTTCTTATGTATGTCTACACAGTTCAAGAAGAGATTGATAAGCATCCGGAAGTGCCATCTCTTTTGACTGGAGCATTATTGGCTATCATCAAGCACTGGATAGATAATCCAAGGAGTACACAAATGATGAAGATAACGGCGCCGAAAGGTGTTTTGTTGAATTACCGCCTAATAAAACTACGGATCCGCTGGCCCAATTCGGTGGATGTTGGAGCTCGTATAAAAATACTTGGCTATATCCCGATGGATAATCCACAACCGAGAATTCAATGTTTCTATCTGCGCAACAATTCCTTCCAATTTATACCACACGAACATCAGTTTCATGTGATCAAGACAAGTGATAATCTGGGTTTTTATCTTATCAAGTCGAGTGCTGAATTCTATGACACCGGTGTTTACGTGTGCAATGTTACAAATGTGCAGTGTGCTAATTGCACATCTGAATTCGGCTTTATACCCAGAAATCTCACAGTTATACCGGATGCATCTTTCCTACAGATTTATTTAAATCATAAATTGACCGATTTGTTGGATCGAAATTTCACTCAATGCACCGAAGACTACAAGCCATATTTGTTGATTGAGCAAAGCGCTTTTGTATTCTGCACCTATAAGAAACCGATTATTTCAGTGATTCAGCCCTTGCACTCATTCAAAGTGTCGATCATGACCAGAAACCAGACCAACGCAAATGAACAGCTAAAAGCCACCTTTGTCAGACAAAAACACGAAACCCGTGACACTTATGAAGTTATCACTCAAGCCTATCGTATTCAAGCCCCTGCAACTCACGAGGCAAGCGGTCCACTGCGAATAAGCTGTACAGTAACCTATCCAAATTCGAGCATGAAATGGAGTCGTGGTCGTACTGTTGAGATTGTGACACATATCAGACCTTTCATTTTCGAGGACTACGTATCTACCAGTAGGGGACTATTAACGGATGCTTTTAAATATCATTTGAAGTCTGTACCAACCTCAGCAGTAGCATTTTTCAACTCCACTAAACCATTCAATATGCATTTGGAAGGTAAAGTACGTATTAACTTCACGGTTGGACTTGGAAAACCAAATGGCTGGGCTGGTATTGATCTACTGTATATGGACAAAGGATTGATAAGAAGAAAACGTTGTCCCCAAATGTTGTTGAAATCATTTGACGACGGTTCCGTTATTCCAAAACCCATCAAAGAGTCTACCTACTACAAAGATTCCGGAGGTTATGGTTTAGCGAAATACACCGTCAATTGTACACTAACCCTCAATGTTGTAGCTATATTGATCCTGGCCATCAATGGATTCAGTCCACGTTTGTCATCAGCTGCTCGACAAAATATCTTCTACAGTTCCGTATTTGACACACTCCAGTACTGGTTCGCACAACCAAACCTATCGGTCTCAGCTAAATCGATAATTATCCCATCAGGCTCATACGTTAGATACGGTTTATTTGCACTTAGTGTTGGTTGGCGAGCAAGTGTATTCGTTGGTGATCCGATCATCATGGTTGGTCTCATGTTACCGGGCTTGACTGGCCATTTGCACTGTTATTATTACGGACAGTCAGAAAAATCGATCAATAGGAGAGAGCTAAACATAGACAAGTATTCAATTTTTATTAACACAGACCCCAAGAAGCAACTTTTCGAACTTATTAAACCGATGGCGTCGATGACCGATTCTGGAATGTATGACTGCGTCTTATCGAGTTGTCCAACCTGTATTGCCTTGAAACTGCTCGTACCTCATTACTTGACTGTTACACCAAGACACATAGATGGCTCGATACATTACAGTTTAAAACCAGTAAGGAGTCATTCAGAGAATCACACAGTATGGAACTTTGATCAGACCATCAACGCGAACGGAACTAAGTTTATATATGCAACACAACTTGTGCGAGTCATTTGTGACTATCATCTACCCATAGGAACCACTACGCAGTACAATATTCAGTTTTCTTATTCGAAACTGTCCAGAAGAAACCAATCCATTCAACATCTTTTCTTTGAGGGAGAGTATACAGACAGAGTACGGGCGATGAGCTATCTAGCTTTCTACAGTGTTCATCGAATAATTGGCCCAACTGACATCCTCCTCACAGACATATTGGAAACCAAATGTCGTCTGCAACTCAGTCAAAGCACTCATACACAAGCAGATGTCAATAGGGTATCCGAGGATGTTAGTTTGAGTCGGGCACACACGTTACTCATACGAACGTGGATCACTCCGTTTATATACGGTGATTCTATCCAAACGGACAACAAAGTCATCACACATGCTTTTCGGTCAACGCCGAAGAAAGGGTTGAACGGTGCACAGTTTTTACGGGATTACGAGAAATACAAAATAGACGAAGGGCCGTTAAGAATCACTTACGTCCGATCACCCAGTGTTCCGAATGGCTGGTCTGGGGTATTTTCCATTTACAATCGTTCACGAGGCTTCGTGGTTCATGCCTGCGTGTTGGACTACGAGCACTACGTAAGGCGAAACTTACTTGATTCATCTCAACATTTACGACCCGAGGTCTCGGAGGAAAATCAATACATCTGTTTGCTGCTCCCAAAACAAATTGCCTTACTAATCTATACTGCGCACTATCCTCAAAATGGAAGAAACCGTTCACATTTTGAGAAATATTTTTTGCCTCATGTGGCCGGCGTAATCGAAACTTGGTTTCACGAACGTACTAGTACTTGGAAATCTATTGAATTTGAAATCGATGCCGGTGGAGACTATCGCCTTATTCCCGTTCAAGTTCGATGGACCGGAACTATAAAATTGGGTGACCCGCTGCAAATGTATGGACTGATTTCACATAACACCAGCCACACGATAGATTGCTTTCATGGACTCACGAGCGCGGTAGAACCACTCCAAGGGTTCACTCTTAAAAGCAATCACACCATGGGTTACTTTGTATTACGAAAACCCCACGTTCAAATGGCAGATACAGGTGTGTACGCCTGTATGGCACCTCGTGGTGTTAAGTACAATCAACCGGTTGGCTTCGAGCAAAGGGGATTAACGGTGTTACCCGATTCCTCGATATTGGAACTCCTGGTTGAACGTGTCCAATCGTCTCGTTCAAGCGAGTTGCAGTGTCAAATTGAAACGTTGGGAATCCTAGCATCAGAAGATCGACTTTTGATTACATGTTCAAATATCCTTTTTCACAGTAAGTTTACTGCCTTCCAACACATTATCGTTCATGGGTTTGTGACTGATGAAGAAACGCATAGTAGACTCACCAGATTGGAGACCAAGATTGTAAAGAACAGGGATGGGACGGAGATGTTTCAATCTCGTGCGACACTTCAACTCCCTCGAATTTATGAAGAGTATAGTGAATGGTTTGTGCGTTGCGAGCTGTCTCATCAAGTGTCTGAAGTTGCCCCTGAGGGCCGTTCAGTAGACAGAATCGTTGGAGGAGAACTTACCACTGAACAGTCGTATTACGTCCTCAATTTGCGTGACCCGTTCATCAAGGATTATCGTATTCAATACTGGGTCTCTAATCCGGTAGATGATACTGACTTGAAGTTTGTTGACGTGGACAGCTATGAACATATGGAGGAGGGAGAATACAAAATTACTTTTACTGCCCTTCTGGGATTCCCACAAGGATGGACATTTATTCGAACTTTTTATGTTCAAGACAATCAACGGATTCAGTCAGATCACTGTGGAGACTTACCTGAAATTTATCAGAACAAAAATGATGATGTGCTAAAACAACACTTCAGTTCTTGCATTTTACAGCCGGAACACATTGCTATTCTCATGGTTGTAGTCACTTCGATTGATATGTCGTTAGAGGCGGAAAATGTGGAGTACCAACTGGAAAATCTCTTTCTACAAAATCTCACAGTAGAATTGTATCCAAATAGTCCAAGTACCACAGACAAGCTGGTTGGCGCGACCCATTGTTTTCGGTTTGATCATCGTCTTATCCGGCTACGGATTGGTTGGCGGGCAACGGTAAACACAGGTGAATCTATTCGAATGCAAGGGACATTAGCCTGGAGGGAAATGGAATCACTCCTGTGTTTGGTTAGAAACAGACAAACGGGTGCTGAGAAACCGTTACCAGATTCTTTTACTTTCATCCGAAAAACAGGTTCTGAGCAGTTTTTTCTTATCAAACAGCATGCGAGCCCATATGACACAGGAATCTATCTCTGTAGAGCCGAAAGTGAAACAGACAGTGAAATATATGTTGGTATGCAACCACGCACATTGATCGTTTTACCCACACAGGCGGATGTCGGATGTGAGTTGACACTAGACCAAGCCGGACTAAACCACGTTAATATGAAACAAAGATTACCTGACGGTACGATGTACCTTCTATCCAGACAGGTAGGTTTTGTGCAGTGCCGGTTTACAAAAGCACTGAGACAAATTTATTCGGTCACTTATCACCTGGTCTATCAAATGCAAAATGATATGAACGACACTAACGATATGATACGAATGTTGGAAAGTGAGACCCATCTAAGCGAGCAAGTGGATACTAAGACAATTCGGCGCGTTTATCAAATCACAAGTCCTAAAGCTGAAGATTACACTGGTTTGTTGCAAGTAGGATGTCTGAGTAGATTTGAAAATCTGACAACGGACCATGACATATTGGATTGGACTGGTTCCTTTGAAGTTAGCTGTACCAACTGGTTCACAATACAAGAGGCTGCCAACGGCAACCTCACTATTACTTCTCTGTCTAGAAACTTTGCAGAACAACCAGTACCTCTGGGGTCAGAATTCTTATGTTCCGGTGGTCAAGGTATGCCTAGACTGACCTACAGTTGGGCACGAATCAAATCTGAATTATACGGTCCACAGACGAATGATCAGACTGATCTTGCCATGGTTTTACCGGCTGACGGCGGTGGGTGGGGTGGTCCCATACAACCGTTTGTGGATATGCCACTGAAAGACTTAGAGGTAGTCGGTCCTTTGCTTCGAGTACCGGAAGATTTTAGTTACCGTGGTATGAGCTATATGTATACGTGTGTAGGCAAAAATAATATTCTTGGAGTGGAGCACAGTATAAAGAAAACTATACACTTATCCATACTCATTTGTCCAACAGACCGTGAATCTATGGACCTAACCATCTTTCTCAGTCCCAGACTAATGTCTGCCTGTAGATTTACACATAATCCACATCCGGATATGCAGTATTTTGGCTATTATTTTGTCACATTGATTCGACAACTCGTTCTCGCATTACCGTATGGAAGTAACCGGACCAGATTCACTTTCATTCATCGTGAGAAATCAAATCTCAGCACATTTTCCTGGACCCGATTCGACCATCGCTTGGACAAAAAAATCATTTTAAAACGTCTTTACTCTAGAACAGCTAAACCTACTTCTGGTCAGGCCACATGCAACTCGCGTTTAACTAGTCTCACAAAAACTCTGAGCTCTGTGAATCAAGTATACACGGTTGGTTTCGTTAACAACCCTGTACTACTTCTTACTGTTGATAATTTTTTGCTTGTGGATTATGGACCAGAACTGGTAGGAGAAGTGGATAAATTGAAACAGATTGGAGTAAAAATCATCCTGGCTCTCACACATCCTCAAGGAGGTACATTTCGAGAGTTCAATGACAATCTTATTCGTATTTTGAATCCCTTCGCAACTTTGAACATTTTACCATATTTTGAAGGTACACACAAGTGTGACAGTTGTCAGTTTGGTCTAGAAGAAAAGAGACCGAGAATTCGACGTGCAGAGTTGTTTGACCAATTGTGTCATGCTTCAGGCAGTCAGTTACCGGCACCCATCAAATCCCCCAAGTTGACCTATTCTTTACCTGAAAGACATCGGTTTCCCGGACTTCATTTACTAGTAACCTGTACAGAGGCTACGGTTGATTGGGCCAACCCACAGATGATCACTCAGCTGGATATGTGCCTTTCAAATCAAACAGAAGCCAACAAGTTAAACCGGAATGTGCCAACTGTTCAACAGCTCAGCAAAGCATGCCATCGACATTTATCTATCCAGCAGTATTTGCCAACTTTAAAAACATCGGTTCGAGAGCGGAAGGGTTTTACCAACATGATAATCATTCGTGAGATTGCTGCAGAACCATTCGTGCTCTGCTTTCAGCGACTTGGTGAAAAAGACCCAAGCGTAAGTTCGTCTCTTATACTGACGATCATGATATGTGAAATCACAATTTTTAACAGTGACTGTTCAGATCAGCAAGAGAATTATATGGATAGACTGACTTCTTGTTCAGACTAATCAAACAGAAGCTAAGTCATTGGATTTTCAGCTCAGTCATTCGTGTTTCCGACTTTGTTTTGAGAAGCGTCGTAAAGTTTGACCTACTTAAAGGACATTGACGACATACTTTTAAACGTAATCCGTAAATTAGGCATATGACCGCTCAATATTTCATGGCGAGTTCTTTAACATCAAGTCATAAGTTACCAGACTTTAATTTCGAGCGAACTGACGTTTTCGCAAACCTTAATGCCATACTTTTTGCGAAGGCCTTTTAGTCCTCTAGTAGCAATCAAATTAATTGCGAAACTGACTACGAACTGACACTGATTACTCATGTGTTAACATTTCACACCGACACTCAACTCTTGAAAATGCTATCATAATTACTTAATGGCACTCAAAAAAGTATGTGTTACGACATTTTGGGCCTGCTCTACTGGATTCGTAATTCAGGGTGGATCGTAGTTTCAAGTAGACAAAATCCATCTTACGGGAATATCAGTTTTGAACAGAGAAGTCAGAAACAGTTTTTTGCAAAATGTATCTCTCGAGCACATTTCGCTGCATCTCATCAGGTACATACTGCAGTCTGTGTGTTTATATAGCAAAGTTCAATGGTCATTGTGAAGTTAAACAATATCAGTTTTATCGCATCCAAGATGATTATTGACACATTGCAAATATAAAATGTCATATTTTGGATCTCTAGCGAATTACTGTGAACCTACGAGAGATCGCTGAAAGATTTCTCCAAATTCTCCTGAAATGCCCACACCCAAAGGTCTGTGCCATTAAAAGAGGAAGACTGGCAACTTTGTTTGAAAAAGACAAGCTCAAAGACTAGCTTCTAATTCAACAGTGGAGTTTATGGCTTACGCCGGGCGTTTCTGAGGGAACACTTCAAAGATCATTGCAAAGTGACAAACTCAACTTTCCTCAATCGTGAACAGACTTATTGCCGCTTTCACTTTAAGGAATATCGCTCGTGCAAGCATCGCCAAAGAGTTTGTGATATTTTATAGAGAAAAGAGATCGTCTGAAAGTACAAGGTATGTGAAGTCACACAAACGTAACAGTAAAAAAGAAGCGATGCCATCGGGTAATTAAAAAAATAACGTTTGTCAGCTATAGTAGGTTTAAGGTGCCATCTTCGCTATAGCCCCTGCATGCACTCTACATATTGGGCGTAATGGATTTTAAATAAAAATGTACTTCGTATAACAAGATTTCTGTGAATTTTTCATCGTCACTTGCTACACATATTAACAGTAGATATTCTCCAATACAAATGTTTTCCCACATGTAACGCATGCCATGGATTATATTGGCCACTCAGTAGTCCAGTTCTAAACCCGAAGGAAAGTCTACTGAGTAATCCTTCCTGGTAAATAGAGAAAGACGCCAGTATATCGAGTTGGGTTGAGAGTTGTCTTCAGAGCAGAATGAAGTCTCTGAGCCTGGTTACTTTTATTACGTTATGAAGATTACAGCGATAAGCCGTATACACACAGGTTTTCATGAGGAATGGAAAGAGCTTCACCCATCTGTTGCAGCAGAAGACCCTTTCAAAGTGAACTCGTAGTAAACTTGCCGTTGTTTCTACACTTTTGTTCGAAATCGTTCAAACATCCAAACGTTTCATGCCCATTTTTGCTTTCAAATTTACCATAGTTGCCTCCGTTTGTAAGGCAGAAACTTCCGACGGACTGGGATCAAGTATCAACTGCTGATTGGTTACATGACCACTATTTGTTTGCATCAGGAGTAGTTCATTTTGCTTCGGGCAATCAGACCACATCATCTTAAACGTAACGTCTACCTACCGTGTTCCCACCTGGTGTGTTGTGGCCTGCTTGGTATGGCTGTTGTGTAGACCGGAGATAGTTGAGAAACTTATACTGTCAAGCATACACAAGACTCCTGCTGTTATTTCTGTCTATAGTTGGTTCATTATTTTTACTGAAGTTTTGAAGTCAATCTTGCCACAGTGGCTAAAAATCGATGACATTTTATTTCCGGTAACACTAATTCCACCCGGTGTTACAACGCCTGCAGCTGAGTCGGGTGCAAACAGCAAAGCAGATTACTTGTCCAACAGACTATCAGCTGCGTTTTTGAATAGTGGTTCAAACGATGTGAATGAGGTGTTTTGGTCCAATGGTGAGGCATGGAACGTTCGTTTACTGTTAATTGAGTTAGTTACTTCAACACAACATGAACACACCAATTTTGTTATTATACTGCAACAAATTGCAGTAGAATATCAGTCTCTTTTCATCCAGAAATACGAAGCAGTCACAACTCAGCGGTTGAACACACCTACTGCATAAAAGATTCGGTCAATCTTACTTTCCTCACTGACAAACAGTTTCCTCATATTCCGTATCGCCACTCCAGTCAAACCTACAACAGCATGTTAGAAGTGTGATACTTTGCATTTCGGAGTGTATCTGTAATCTACCTGTCTAACTCTGTTGTGATCGGTTCTAGCAGGCACACCTGCAATAAACATTCCTTCGATTTAGTTTCTGATCCTTCTGACTTCATTAGCAGCCTTCCGAAAAACGTATTTTGCTCTGAAGCTTCTAGTACTTCAAGAATAAATTGCAGTTCCCTTTCATGTAATCCTGAAAATGGAGAGCAGTTGTTGGAATATCGTCCCGCTTACAGATTACATGTCACTCAATACCCTTTTGCGCTTTACTGCTCCACCGGACATTCTACCTATTTTGGATCAGGCATAATTTGGGATTGACCACATCGCCCTTATTCATGTATGACTGGGGTCCATTTAGGATAATTGCTTTCGACCTGATCACACACTGGAACTTTGTTGTTTCACTCTTAATTTTCCCTAGGGAATGACCCTTCAACCTCAACGGCTCATTGCTAAACATTTAATCTTGCTCATGGATCCCGACAACAGATGCACCCGATTTTGGTAAACTATTTGAATAAATACACAAAGGGATTTGGAACAAAGTAAAATAGAATCGGCTGTTTTTTAAAGGGAGAACTATATCCAAGTTGTAGCAGACGTTTCAAATGCGGCACTGTTCGAGTTATTCATATCTGAAACCATTATTGTGTGCAATTCCGAGAAGCCGTTAACGACATAATGCAGGTTGCGGTGGGATCACCACGACTGCAACTTGTTTCAAAAGCAATTGACTGGATACTACACATAAGTGCGGTAGCGGCGATCACTTGTTAAAGATGTCCAAATGACATCAACCAAAAACATACTGCTTAGCAATAATCAAAATACTATAAAGCATCCCACATAATGCTGGTGGAGAAACACATTTGCCGTGAGTTACAGATTTTACTTTTACATGGGTACATAACCGAAGGACAGTATAACTATATGAAACCTATTGGTAGCACGACCCCGCATTTATGTGGTTTACCAAAGATTTACAAACCATAAACGCCTTTGCGGCCAATCCTTGCGATGGCAGGTTCGCCTTACCACAAACTGGCCAAGTGGTTAGTGGATGTTTTACAGCCAGTTCGCACACTCGCTTCCAAATTCTGCCTGAAAGACACTTCTGAGATGTGTGAAATTCTGGATAATACCGACTTAGAAGGAAAAGTTATGTGTTCCCTTGATGTAAATTCGCTCTTCACAAATGTGCCCTTAAGGGAGACGATCGACTTTATCTGTGACTTTGCACTAGCTCATAACATAAAGCTTCATATACCGATCGATATCTTGAAGCCTTTGATGTTATTGTTTACTGAAAATATCAAATCTTATTTTCAAAACATTGGGTTTAAACAAATAGACGGGGTTGCGATGGGTAGCCTTCTAGGGTCAATTTTGGCTGAATTATTCATGTCCATGATTGAACTCCGCCTAGCGAATACACTAAATGACATCCCGATTTATCGTCTATATGTTGATGACATAATAGTATTCGTACAGACAAAGAGACAATAGAAAAACTATTGGATTTATCGAACACTTCGCACCGAAATCTAACGCCATCGTCTGAACCCGAAAAGGAAGACACGCTCGCCTTTCTGGATATCAGCATCAAGCGACGGATGGATGGTACAGTGTGTCGATCGGTACACCGTAAGTCCACCTGAGGAGGACAATATCTGAACTTCAACAGTTTCTCACTCATACAACAAAAACGTTCGCTGGTTCGTTGTCTGTTTCACAGAGCGCGAACTGTATGTACAAGTGATATACTAGAAACATAGTTGAAATTTATTCGTGAGATCCTGGTTTCCAACGGTTATCCACTTTCACAGCAAACGGAAAATAGTTAACCGATAAGAAGCGTTTGTTTCAAAGAAACCGGTGTGCATGCAGTTACCGTACAAAGGAGACAGTAATATGTCGTTTCTAACGCGACGACTGACACAGGTTATTCAACGCATGTACAATGCAGCCACACTGCGTTTACTCAGTCGCACTAAGTCACACACTTCCTCGCATTAAGACGCGGATGCCAGAGCTGTCCACTCCATATTGTATCTACCAGTTCACCTGCAGCTGCGGTGACGTTTACATTGGCAGAATTGATCGGTCCTTGCGCTTTAGAATGAAGGAACATGTGCCATAGTGTATCGAGGACTTGATATGTGGCGTGACCGGACACAACAACAACAACAACAAAGAACGCAAGCCAGCCTCTTCGGTCGCCAGACACCTGCTGGAGACCGGATATGTGGTCGACCCGACAAACGCTTTCCGTGTGTTGATGCGTCATCACAAGCCCGTCATCTTCAAGTCACTCGAGACAGTGCTTGTCATGCGTAGCAAGCCAGCCCTCTGTGTGCAAAAGCTGTTAACCTTGAACCTCCGTCTGCCATGGTTTTGACCAATGACAGATGAGTGTATACACTGACTGGATATATGACCTTAATTCGCCTAAATGTTTTTTGATATTCGCTGCTGTTATTTGTAGCAACTGACGAGAACATACGAAATGGTACTACCATCTTGCGAAACCGGTCTTCTGATTTCACTATTCAAAATCAAAGCACTGTTTAGCATGTTTGAAAATTTCCTTGATTTCAATGTCGAGAGAAATCTTAACCGTGAGTTCAGTTAATAATGTGGTTACTCTAACTCCCTCTTAGGAAGCTAACCACAAACATATGTGTTTAAATGTTTGGATATTTGGAGCCAGTGGTGTAGTAAGCAGTCTTGTTCCCTCATGAGAACGTAGACTGGAGATCTGTCCCCTTTCATAACAATTATGTATGTCCATGACGCACTCCAGCAACGGGTGAATCCGTGTCAGGTACGCCTTCAAACAACAATCAGCTGGTAAGTCCATCTGAATGTGAAAACAACGATCAAGACTGAGTGATTTTCAGGTTGTTTCAACCACACCTCCTACTGCTAGCTAACAGTGATAACCTCTAACAGCGTCATACATGTTATGTTACGGGAACATATTCATTTGGTCTGCAGTGCTGTGATACCTGAAACAGTAACGACTTTATACAGTGTGTACACAGACTAATACACAGTGAGCAGTTCAGTCTATCCTGTGAAATGTCTAGCTATAGTTTTCACGCTGTTGTCAATGACGTCACTCAGACTGTTACTAGACTAATAAATCAGTAGTGTTTATCAAGTGAACGGTTAATAAATTATTCCTCCGATGACTGAATGCACCATATCAGTGTTCCGGAGCTCTCAAATCTTAAACATGTAATTTCTGTCACACGTTGAAGTTCTCCTATAATTCCTATTAATCCCACATCCAACCCCCTCCAGGTTAATGGGAAATAAACGAATAAATGTTTGATAGATGTGTATCTTTAAATTATTTGAAGCATCACTTCACAAATGTAACTGATCGGGCAAAGTGCATGACAGAATGCACCGTCACAGATTTCCTTTAACTGGCCGTTGGCTGGTTTTTAACTTAGCCCTCAAAATTTTGTTGTTTGTAAAAGGAATCAACTGGAACGCTCTACAAATCTAACGTAAGCCTTCTAAAGTAGAAAAGATTATTTCGTATAATAAGGATTACAAACTTTATGACCAGTGTGCCATCCGTGGAATGAACATTAGTCTGTCACAAAGCTCAAAATCGTGGAGGAAAGCACGAAACAGCAAGACCGGAAAGCTTGAGAAGAAGAGCTGCTCATCACAACTAGCCAGAACTGAATAGATCACGTATAGAAATGTATTCATCGGAACCAATATCAAAAGGCTTCTGTAGAAAAAATCCTAACATAGAGGCTAACGAAATACTACAAAATAGTAATTAGTATCCAAGCCCTAGTGTTGTGAGCCAAGAACGCGGATGGCACAAGGGTTATTTATTCAGGAAAGCAACGTGTGGGTCATACGTTTCTACAAGACAACAAAAATAAACCACTCATTTGCATACGGTACTAGGCCCAGACCGTCACGTTTGCCACAAATGCCAATGCTTAGCTTCTTTATGTCGCTCGACGTACCAAGAAGCATTTGATGGGATGCTACACTTCGGTGTTTCTTTTTGTATTTTTCCTGCGATTATTTCAATGTCAAAATCTCTGCTCTGGCGCCCACAACTCATTGGCAGTGATGTGAGTAGTATGTTACGGTAGCTCATCCTCACTACACTCCTCTCCCCACAAAGATTGTTTCAGCTGCAGCAAAAGCCGTTCAGGTTCTCTTCGCTCTCTCGACGATCTGCGTACCGGTCTCGGGGACGTCGATGTTCCATGTGGCATACCGTTTACAAAGCTGGCTTCCGTATACCCGATGTTTATTCTTCTCATTCCTGATAAAATACACTGGACCACGGTGGTCCACTACTAAATACGGTCCTTTCCACTTTTCTGGGAACTTCCTAGTGTTGTTATCCAAGAACGCGGATGGCACGAAGGTTGTTTATTCGACAAAGCAACACATGAGTGATGCGTTTAAACAAGGCCAGAAACAAAACCACTCATTTGCATGCGGTATTCGGCCCCAGACCGTCTCGGCTGCCACAGACGTCGATGCTCACTTCCTTTAAGTAGCAACGACCATTTTGGGTGATGGTACACTCCGATGTATCTTTCTGCATTTTTCCTGTGGCTTATTCGATGTCAAAATATATGCTCTAGTCCTACTTCTGAATAGCCGTGGTATGAGTAGTACAGTACGATTGCTCGTCTTCACTGCACTAGATCTGCGTACTGTTGCGCCTGAACTCCGCCTGTCTCTGTATTTAACCTTCGGCCCAATAACCCTGCGGTTGACTGCTCCTTAAAAACGTCTTGTGCGTTCGCCGAGTTTTGGTTGGCCACTCTCCGAGCTTCTGCTAATTCACGCATGCTCATTCATCAGTCTCCTCATAAACCAATTTCCTGATCGACTGGCAGGCGTGGCACGTGCCCGTACAGTAGCTCGAATGACGACTTCTCCGTTGTTCCTTGTGGCGAACAGCAGTCGACCAACAGAATGAACGGTAGTGCTTCCTCCCGGCTCCCTCCTTTCAACGTCAATCAATGCTTGATTAATCTCATCGTTTCAAATATGCCCATTACGGTAATGAGAATAAAGACATATAGGCGAACATATGTTTCCGATAATTCATCTTCAGGCCGGTACAATTATATACGGAATTAATAGAGTTAGATCGTGATATCGATCAGACTCATTACAGAGAAACTAGGTCACCGGTCATTCGATTGGCGGTGACTTGATTGGTCGGTTACGTCACGCTTTTCCATTAGTTTGACCGCGCAGGTTGGCCATC
>LUCH01000102.1:12756-35267 GCA_013368495.1 Paragonimus heterotremus | reverse complement strand
CAGTAACCTAGTTTCTCTGTAATGAGTCTGATCGATATCACGATCTAACTCTATTAATTCCGTATATAATTGTACCGGCCTGAAGATGAATTATCCAAAACATATGTTCGCCTATATGTCTTTATTCGCACTGCTTGATTGTACGGTTCTTTCCGTCGGTCCGTTTGATTGAGAATGGTATGACGTTGTACGAATTTTCTTGATTCCCAAACGCTCCAAACAGTTCCGAAACTCTTCACTTTTGAAACAGAAACCTTGATCAGTCAATATGTTTCGCGGTATTTCATGATTTGCAACGATGTGTTCCATCACAGCCCTGCATACCGTGCTTGCACGCTGATCGGGTATAGCGGTTGCTTCGATCCTTCTTGTAAAGTGTTCCGTCATCACTATGATGTATTGATTTACAGATGTGATTACTGAGAAGGGACCCATCACGTCTAGCGACCATAATTCCCCAATTTCACTGACCGGAATTGGTTGTGTAGGATACTGACTGGGGTAGTTGGAACTCTTCAGCAGCTGACATTGCTGGCATGCTCGCACATAAGTGTTGACATCATCCTTCACTCCCGACCAGTATGCTCTTTGCTACAACAGTTTGTAAGTTCCAGGACATCCCGTATGAGCCAACTGATGACATTCCTTCACAATTGCCTCTCTCAACGCCGTCGGTATAACAGACACGTTCATCCCATCCCGCAGTCGACGCACTAAAATTCTGACACTATTCAACCACGACTCTGACCAGTGCAATCTGAAGGCGTTCACTTCCGGATTCCGTCGTCCTCTGGTGCTTGTTCTCCCGATATAAGTTGATCAATCACCATTTGGATTGTCTGAACCGTTCTATGCGTTGTCTATAACTTCCCGGGGTCATTCTCCAGTTCAATACTATTAATTCCAACCACGTCCTTGTGAACCTCATTCATGTGCTGCGTTCGAGAAAGCAAATCGGAAACACAGTTCTCTTTTCCAGCTACATGGCGAATTGTGAAGTCGTACTCGTTTAATCGCAACGCCCAACGAGCCAGCTTTCCTTGGGGTCTTTCGCCGACTAAACCCATTTCAACGGTTTGTGGTCAGTCTCCACATGGAAACATCGGTCGAGCAAGCACGGTTTCCATTTTTCCAATGCTTATACGATCGTCAAACACTCCTTCTCTGTCGTTGAGTAGTTTTGTTGAGCAGGAGTTAGTACTCGATTGGCATATTCCACAATACTGTCTTGCTGCTTCGGTACAGCTCCGATTCCCACATCGCTTGCATACGTCGCGACAACGAAGCTCTGTACAATCACTGGCAACTTCAGGGTCAGCTATCCCTCCTTCATCAATTGTTGGATCTCGACGAACGCTTGATTGACCTTATCTCTCCAGTGAAATTTGTGATCCTTTTTCAAAATCTCGTACAACGGGCTGGCTAATTTATTGAAGTTCCTGATGAAACGGCTATAGAACCCGACACGACTGAGAGACTGTCGCAACGTCCTCTTCGATGTTGGCACCGGAATGGCCTCGATCGTAAGCAGTTTCTCGTGAATTGGTTGGACCCCGCCCTGACCGACCTTGTGACCGAGTAGTATTACCGTTCGTTTAGCCAGTTGACACTGAACTGTTGATTCGTAGGCCGGCTCGTTCAATTTTCTGCAACACATCTGAATCGTGTCCAGTATGTTCCTTCTCATTCGCGCTGTAGATATCGATATCGTATCTATAGACAACATTATTGTTCAGTCCTTCCGACATCTTCAACATCAGTCATCTGAAAGTGAAGGAGGCACCTGACAGTCCGAACGGCATACGTTTGAAACGATATTGCTTCTCTCCTACTATGCATCTTGTCTTATCTCGGTCCGATTGCTTGATAGGAACCTGCCAATATCCAGGCCGCAGGCCTAGTACTGCAAATATCTTGGCATTCTGTAGCTTGTCAAAAATCCATGCCACCGCTAGGACTGTAATCTCGTTGAGTCCTCTGAAGTCGATACAAAATCGAAATTTACCATTGGGCTTCCTCACCAACAGAACAGCAGAATTGAACGGACTATCAGCCTCCTCAATGATTTCCTCCCTCAGCATTTCCTTCACTTGTTGCTGGATTTCCGGCTGCGGGTGAACCGGAGTCCTTCTGGGTCCGAATGGTCGAAATTGGTCCGGCTTGATGGAGATTTCATGTTCACTCCAGTCACAGTAGCCATATGGGTCTTGGTCCGTGGTGAACAACTTTCGGAATTTGCATATCACTTCATTCAGCAACTGACTGTCACAGGCTGGTATAGTTCCGGGTGCGTTCGCTTCAATTTGCCCAAGCTGATGTTTGCATTTCTTCGCCAATGGAACCACCCCATGTTTTGTTACGAGTTCACCATGCTTCAAATCAATCACAGCTTCAGCGCGTTCAAGAAAATCCGCTCCCAATATAGTCTGGCGTGCGTCGGGGGAAATGACAAAAGACTGCTTTACTACGTGACCATCGATTCCGATATCATATTTCGCCACGCCCGTAACTCTGAGTGTAAACCCACCGACTGTTCGAACGATCATCGCACACAGCTGAACACTTTCTTTTGGCCTCGGTCCACTCAATCAAATCTCAACCTCAGTATCAATCCAACAACACTCCCAGCTACCGTTGATTACTATCCTCACCTGAACCACCGTCTTATCAACTGACCCTATTATCGGATCACTCTTCCCAGACAAAAAACAGTCAGCAAAACGTTTATTTACATAAGACCTTTTCTCGTCACGCGGGCAAAATCTTCGCCAGTGTCCACGTCTTCCGCATCAATAGCAGACATTGCTACGGTTCTTCTCTCTCCTCATCTTCAAAGCCGTCACTTCTTGAGTCATTTTTTCCACTGCGATACGCAGGTCATTCACCCCACTTGGTTCACTCGTCTTCAACTCGCTGACTGTCGGGAAGTTATCTGCCAGTAATTGTCGAGCCGCATCGGCCAGCTGTTCTAACGTCATCATATGTGCGATGTGAACCACTCTGAGCTGATCCCGGACTGTTGGTGGCATTCCCTCCATGAACTTGTCCGTCGGCATACGCTGCTCTGAGTCCTGGTCCAAATGTGGCAGGGCTTTTGACAACGCTGCCCCCAGTGACACGGCATTAACTAGAGCGTCGCCCCCTGGTCCAAGCCGGGCGCACTTGAACTGCCGCATTTCTTACTGACAGTCGGCTGGGCTGCCAAACCTAGCGATCAGCGCCTCCTTCGTGGCGGCCCACTCCAGCTTCGCGGGCCCCCTTCGCCCTACCCCTGAGCAGCAACCGCAGGGCCGCTAGCTTCGCCCAGTCGGTCTTGACTCCGATCATCTCCGCCACGTTTTCCAAGTCCTCCAAGAAGTTCCGTAAGTCCTCATCCTCGAACGGCTGCGGCTACGGGATCTTCATTCTCCAATCCTGGTCACGGCAACAATTGCTGTGAGCGAAGAACACGGATGGCGCAAAAGTCGTTTACTTAGGAAACTAACAGCTTAGTTGTTCAAGCAAGACAAGACATAAAAAGACTCGTTTGCATATGCCAATCGTCCCAGAACGTCCCGGCTGCCACAGACGCTATTGCTCAGCTTCTCTGCTTAGCCAAAATTATTTCATGACATACTGCACTCTCATATAGATGAGGTGTTCCTTCCTGTGTTTTTCCTCCGGCTACTTCTTCGACCCGCTACTGAATAGTGGTGGTGTGAGTAGCATGGGACGATCGCTTGTTCTCACTACATAGGTATGCTGTTGACTGCAACACACCGCCATCTCGGATAGCGTCTCTAACCAGCGATTGGAATGATCACGAGGACCCCATCCAGGCAGGCGACACCTACCCACTTTGCACAATGGAGTAGTCAGGGTCTCCATATTTCGTGACCGCGCTGTTGGTTGACCACCACGCGGTTTTACCCAACTGTTTGTGGCCTCAGCATATAATGCCCGATACGGTAAACGATCGGATGACATACGGAGTATGTGACCCAACCATCGCAAGCTGTGTATCATGATTAATTGACCAATAGATCGCGCATCTCGAGTATTCCGGAATACGTGCAGGCGAACTGCCACATTGCTCACGCAATCAGTCCACTTAATATGGACCAACTGGCGGAGACAACGATGGTCAAACACAGCAAGTCTGTTGATACCTCCTTTGTGAACAGGCCACGTTTCCGAATCATAAAGCACAATGGGACGCACACTGCCATTGTACACCCTTCCTTTCAGCGAAAGCAGGACGTCTTTCGACGCCATAAATGATGCAGTTTGACAAACGCAACACGTGCCTTTGCCATCCTTGCTGATATCTCAACAGCAATATTACAGGCTGACGAGATAGTGCTACCCAAGCATGTGAAACTGTCCGCAGTATCAAGCGGATTACCCGCAATGAAGAAAGTAGGAGCTGAAGTGCCCCTGTCTTGAAGCAGCACTTTGCACTTTGAAGGTGCAAAGCGCATTCCATGCAAACTATCCCGGCCACTCACATTGTTCTGCATAGTCTGCATGTCTTCGAAAGAGGGGCTAAGTAGAACAACGTCGTCCCTGTACTCCACATCGGTCAATCTAGCGCCAGGAAGAAGATCAACACCGAGCCCACTGGGCCCCCTAAGCGCACCGTCCAGAATTTCGTCCATGACAAAATTGAACGGGAAGGGGGAAATCGGACACTCCTAACGAACACCACTAGAAGTGATGAACGCCCGAGACGGTTATCCATAAACTCTCACTCTGCTTGCAGAGTGAGCATACAGTGATCTCAAGAGATTCTCGTTTTTCTCTGGTACTCCCTTGCGAAGAAGACAGCTCTAGAGAACGTTACGAGCAACTGAATCGAAAGCAGCCTTTATGTCCAAGAAGACCACGATTGTCGACCGCCCATAAGTGTGCCGATGTTCCAAGATCCGTCGCGAGGTAAAAATATAATCAACGTAACCCAGACCGGATCGGAATCCTGCCTACTCTTCGCGTATCTGACTTTCTCTTGGCTTAGTGAGCCGACATAAAATGAGACCAGTGAGTAAGTTGGATGCAATAGACACCAAACTGATGCTTCGGTGGTTGTCACGTAGACTTCGGGCCCTCTTCCTGAAAACGGAAATGACTGTTTATAGGCACCAAGCACGAGACACCTCTTCAGTCTCCCAAGTCGTTTGGAGAAGTTCTGTCAGTTCCCATATCAACCTCTCCCCACCATCCTTGAAAAGAGAAGGAGGGAGGAGGTCTAGACCAGGAGCCTTATTACGCTTCAATAACTTGAGCTCCAGGAACACTTCTGCTTCCGATGGAGGATCGTCTAGAATGCAACAATTGACCACTCGGGTCACGACGTTCACATGATCTGGTTGAGGCCAGCTGAACTGCTCTGTAAAATGTTCAGCCCACCTGTCAAGTCTGCGCGATTGATTGATTGATGTTAAGTGAACCATCTTTTTCACATATGGTCTCACTTACACCGACTCGACGGCCAGTACAACCACGGATCAGGAAAAAGAGCCTCCTGCTGTTCCCAGATAAAAAGGCCTCTTTCATCACCTTTTATTGTTCGACCAACTAGTGCTCACGGTCTTTGCGCAAACTTTTAGTCAGCTTGCGTTTAAGTTCTCGACGGTCGTCATCATATTCAGAACCAGGTGGGGTCGAGCTACGCTTGTTCATGAGGTTTATCGACGTGACGGAAATCCAGTTATGTCGCAACTCAACAGCTCCACCGGAACCTGCCTGTTCACAGCATGCTTTCATAGCTTCGGCGATTTGTTCCCAGTGTTCATTAGAATCCTTCATCTCACTCGAACTGGGTAACTTGTTCACTAATGTGTTCTTTACATCTCCATCGCCCGAATGCCAGTCAAGCACCTTGCATTTACGGGCACGCACAACAGCATGGTCCGAGTTCAGGTGGTTGCTCCACAAGGCACGACAGTCCTTAACAGAGTGGCGCCACCTGTACTAACAGCTGTATGATCCAACTGTGTCCACGGTTGGGAAGCACACGGAGGTCTCCAAGTAACACAGTGTTTCTTCTTGTGTTGGAATGCGGTGCTCGAAATATACAAACCGTGGGATACGCACAGCTGTAATAGTCTTTTGCCACTATCAGTGCGTTGTGCCCGGACACCAAACATACCTCCTGGCCACTTCTCATCCGAAGAAAGACGACCAAACTGAGCGTTAAAGTCGCCGCTAGTTGGATGATGTCTGAGTGTTTAGTTTGCCTCAGAAGGTCAACGAGGGCGTCATAGAACGCATCCTTGGTTGCATCCGAATAGCTGTCCGTCTAAGTGTACGCCGATGCAATAAATACACAGCGTCTTTCTGATTTGCATTGACAGACTTTTACTGATGTAGGTTCAGTTCTGTCTAATTCTTCTTCACGGAAAACTTCAGTAATTCTGAATCCATCTTCGACCACCGAATGCGCAGGATGTGCCACATAAATTGGAGAGTGCAAGTGACTGAGGGAGTTACAAAGTACAACAAAGTTTTGTTTACCGTGACAGTTGCAGCCAGATTGATAGGGCCGGTGTGCTGACTGCTGTACTATTGTCAAAATTCCTGACAACCTAAAACTACTAACTCTGTCCGACCGTGCTATAACTGGGGTACCAGGTTGAACTGATATAACTGACAGTAAACCAAAGTGCGATGGATCAGTCTTAGTGAAATTAAACGACACGCACAAGGTTGGTCCGTTTAATCGAAGCGTACTGGTCCATTCGGTTATTAGCTAGGGCTGACAGAAAAGTTGCCGTATGCTTTCTCCGAGACTGATTGGATAGCCTGAGTGTTACTCATAATCGGTTTTGCAGTCATCTTCCAGTATCTGTTTGGTCACGCCTAGTTTGAGGCCTGTATTATACATGTTAACACGGCTACCCAAACATCTCCATTACCAAAAGTACAGCCGACAATGCTGTTTCTTTAACTTATTCAAGCTATCATCGTCGCCAGGCCCCGCGTATATCTATTACATAACCCAATTGGCTGTACATGTTTTGCTCAGTCTGTGAACAATTGGGCTGGGCAACGCCACATTTTTTATGTCATTTAGTTTGTAGCGTTAATTTCATTTGATTTTTAAGGGCAGCATTGACACATTGTTTGTATGAAAATATTTTGTCCAAATTATATATCGTTCTACTTTGTTCGGTGCATTCTGTTTCCCTCAGCTTTTCGATGCCGTAAACTTTACCCTGGGGTCCGTATACGGTCACGAGTTTCCTTTGGGAAAGCCGAGTCTGTATGTTGAGCATTGGCCAAAGTTCGACACACAAGCTGCCCTCTTCCGATGTGCGTTCAAAGGATTTCAGACGAATCTGGAGGTTTTATTGTTAGTTTGCAGCGGAAACTACAGTAACTCAGACAAGTTCTTCATCCTCGCTCGATGTCGACCAAACCTGATTGGAGATGACAATATTACTAACTGTAATATGGTGTGGCTTGAACAGTCTACGAAACACCGAATACATAAAGAATTTCGATGTTTGTTTAGGCCGATAGAGAGATCAACGATTGGGGAGCGCTTCCTCACACAACTACCCACAACATCCGAGTCAGTCCAGTTCAGCGATGCGCTCAGCACACCACAAACCTATTCGGATTGTCCCAAAGCACCAGAGATACGAGTAAACCCACACGACGCTGATTTCCCATTGTTTACGGGATCCAGACTGGAGTTTCAGTGTCGTACGTCTGGAACTTCAAGGAAAGAACCCATCAAACTATTCTTTCTAGCTCCTTCATTCTACTTTATTCTTTGTTTTCGTACTAGGACAGTTGTTAATGTGTACCAGAACAATTGCTTTTTTACTTCGTTAGATGATGAGGACTGTACAAACGAAGTCCAGAAGGATCCAATCTATGCCACATTATATCAGACCAACTGTGTTACAGAAGCCGGTAGACTCGGAACCCCCGATCTTCACATAATTTATTTCTCAATCCCTAAATTACGATTAGAAGATTTCGGCAGTAATGTGTTTTGTCAAACTGTAAGTCTGTATACCCTCGGAACCACGGAAGATTTTTTCATGCAAACCATGATGACTAGCGACATTCATGTGATTCGTTTTCAACTGGAACCACAAATCACAGCATTTCATTATGATCGAACCCATCAGATTTGGAAATGCTCCGCGGCTGCCTATCCTCTGATTCACTTGGGACAAATTCGTGTGATTCGTGCACAGCCTATGTGGTTAGGTAAACAGTTAACCACTTACATTTCTAGTGCGCATCATGTGAAACGATCACCCAAACAGTATGAAACAATTTTACCAGGAGTACCATATGGGATGTTGGAATTCATGGAAGAAATTACTTTTCATTCCGTACTCAGCAGAACCGGTGGTTTGACTCACGGTAAAGTAGAACTACAATGTTCATTTGGACAAGCTAGCCGAAGGTTGATCACTAAAATTGGTAGCCAAGATACAAAGTACGAGCCGATTCTACCTGCTTCGCCGATTCGCCACTATGGTCAAGTGATCACTATGGTTTGCACACTAAATTCACCAGAAGCCAACCCAGTTCAAACAGTGATGTTGCATAAATGGATGCACACCTACTGGTTGACATATGACTTGACAGTGCTCATCATCGTCTTGTACTCCAAAGATGGTGAGGACAATTTCTTTGATTTGCATTCGTGGCAAACAGGATTTAAACTGTTTGGTCTATGGAGTCTCAACAAACTACCACAAATACGCGTCCTCAGCGACCAGAGACACGGAGTTTTATCCCTCGGTATCAGCGTTCTTGTTGCAACGGTAAGTGGGATAATATTAGCGAGACCATAACAGAAATGAGTGTGAAATGACAAAATCTCCTTAAGTTCAAACTAGTAGAACTTTCCTATCATACTGCAACCAAAAAAATGTTTTCTATGTAACCACAATTTTCATTTAGCGCTATCGTCGAAGTACTTGGAAGTATGCCTGTGTAGAAATAGAATGTTACTGGTTTATAGAATGTAATCATAAAGCTTCCTCAGCTATCAAAAAGCCCACATCCCAACTGGTACTTTTTCCTTTGGAACTCCGTTAGACTAACGTTTGACAGGTTACTTATACAGGTTAAATTACTGGGTCTCATTAATAAATCCGTGCAAAAAAGCCAAAGGTGTTAGCCAGTAGGTTGCTCGATCAGTTCGCTCACTTTCATTAACCGCAAAACAAGCAAGTTAACATATGAAAGCGTAAACGATGTGATGTTCTCCGGAGTAACATTTCGTACATTCTCGTCACACACTAATTTTAGACATCAAGGTAAGGTTCCATAGAGCGGAAGTCATGGTTTAAAGCATTAGACAGATGGACAAGGAAAGGAAAAATAAAAATATGAGGATGCTGACTACCAGGCAGCCGTAACTTTAACACAGATTGTTTCTGAACCTACAGGGGTGATTTTGACGTCTGATATATATATATATATATATATATATATCGGTCATGAACTCATCTTCGTATGTCCTCCACTGATTTAAAGTGTGCTGTTAGCATGCACATTGGCAAATTCAGTCGAAGTAACCTGTTATCGCTAGTTTAGTTGATCGAACAAAATAGGCCAATGATAGCCGGAAAATATACAACGCAATACCCAGAATGACGACGGAAGAACTCGATTCACTATTACAAGCAGTCGCTATATACATATATATATATATATAATAAGGATCGGTTACAATGAGAATAATCGGTAGACAATGGCAGTCTGCACATGGCTTGACACGCAACTTATCAGTCAGTGTGGTGAGAATGTGTGAGCGGATGTTGGTTGCTTTACATGTGACGTCCCGTGATTGTGGACAAGTCCGAATGGGATAAAATCCCTTTGTCATGAGTTATATGACTTCGTAACGCTTGTGTTGCGTGCTAGGAAATGGTTCTTCAGGTATACACGGCTTTTATCAATTTCACTTGATTTCAGTTCACGAGTCTCTTGTTTGACCATGAACGTAACAGTGATGGATTTCGAAATGAACCCATCCTTATATTCCATCCGCTAATTCAAAGTGTACAATTAAATGCACAAAGCAGTCAGATTATTCCTTTCTGTCATCAAGATGTTGTTATCAAATAAAACTATTCGAAGTTTCTTGAACTGACTGTCTAGTTTTGAATGTATGAAATATTCTTAACTAATTGCCAACACAAGTGTACCGGCTGAAAACTAATCACGTTCAACGTTCGGGCACACTTTGAAATTATACCATTTAAGAATAGTGTTAAGGTTTTTCTGGACGTATTTCAACCTGTTTTGATCATAATAATCATCTAATTTGATCTGTGGTCATCGTTTTGTAGCCTACAGATATTTCTCATCTTGTGATCTCTTATGGACCTTAACCAGTGAAGATACAACAATTAAGGAGTCTGTCCGTGTGGCATTGTCTACTTGATAGTCTACGACTACAGCATCCGGATCACCTTCCACGAGTGATCTTGTTGTAATCCAATGGGCATACATTGATAAACGCATGATCCGAACATCCTAAGGGTGTATACTGGGAAAGGGAAAATATCGGAGGGCTGGTGACAAGCGACATGTCAATCGTGGCCCTCAGTATTATCGGAAAATTTGCAATGTTATTTCAACTGGGTGTCGTTCAGAAGCTGACGTCAGAAAGACTGAGACCCTGAAAAGAATACTCAAATTTGATCCAAAATACTGATGATTTCGAGGAAATCAACAGTTATTTGGCTCACAGATGGTACAATTGAGCGTTATGTGGGTATTATCCAATAGAATCAAGTGATATCCAGTAAAATAATTTTGTTAACAGTGGATTGACATGGAATTCAAAGATCGACGAGGTAAAAGTTAGTTAGCTGAAAGAAGAAATCGGCAATCCTGAGAAGTTCGCCGTTAATCTTTCATTTGTGAAAACAATGCATCGACTTAATTTGAAATACCGATAAACTGACTGAGGAATTCTAACGGATTTGTCAGTTAAGACATGTTGTCTAACAGACGGTGCATAAAATAGAATAAAGTGTTTGATATTAAAATCCACCTTATCCGTATTGTTGAATCAGTTCGCATGAATGCTACTCAAAGTTAAAACACGAAATGCAAAAGAAATATGCACTGAGGATTGCCAGATAATGAGACTGGTCTACCAAAGTGAATAATTTAACTGATTGTTTAAGGCAGTAACGATAAAAAACCTACGTCGCGAGATGTTAACATTTCGTTTACTCTCTTCACTCGCGAACGTAAAACATTAGAATATATAGGATATGCGGATAACAACAACAATAGAAACAATCAACTATTGGGTTTACATGAAACGAGGACTGTTAATATTTTCAAGGCAGACAAACTGCGTGCGTCAACAGTTTAAATACACACAGGATCGGACGGCGAATACTGAGTGATATTTCCACGGAGAAGGCAAGCAAATTGGGATTCCGATTACGCAACAATATGATGTGTATCAACGGGGTGTGAAACAATCGCGCTCGTAATTGTCGTGGTGACTCCGCTGCTGATCCAGGCTGGATGGTGCTCACGGATACGTTCAGATGAACGCCTGGTCGTGCGACCCACGTAGCTAGTTCCACAGGAACAGATAAATGAGTATACAGAAAAAGAAGCATCAGAAACAGGCACCTTATCCTTTTGCCATAAACACAAAGCTGGAGTAGAGTTGAAACAGACAAGCAGTTTTGGAGCGCAGGATGTTCTATTGATGACACTGTCAAGTTTCCTAGTGATTGTTTCGTCAAGCGTGCCCTCTTTGAATGGTAATGATATAAATACTGCTTTGAGAAGAAACGCGTAGCAAACAAGCTCGTTTTCAGTGTTTCATCATCAGGCTAAATACAACACATTTATATGGGTTCGACAGGGGTAGTACATCAATAAGGGTAAGGGATGTTAATTATTAGTGTCAAGTTAGTCAGACTCATCAAGTGTTTGGGCAGATAGTTGCTCCTACGTAACAGATCGATCCGGGTTATTGATGCATGGCCACGGGAGGTTCAATGCTTTGGCAAGACGTTTTTGTGAACATAACGGGGGTGAGTGTAATCGAATTGCTATGGCTTCTGCGATTGCTAATAGACGACCTTTGACCCACTTCGATTGCACTCCGCAGACTCGATAGATCGGTTTGAATGATTCGGCCGGGTTGATCACATGGTTCGATTCTTTTCTTTTTTCTTTTTTTTTCTTTTTTCACTTTTTTCTCTCTTTTTTTTCACTTTTTTTTTCTTTTTCACTAGGTTCATTTTATCTTGTTTCTGACGATGCTGTATAGTGAGCACCATGAGCACCGTGAGCATCATCCAGCCTGGATCAGCAGCGGAGCGCGTGTTTCACACCTAGTTGGTACACATCATACTGTCTACCTGGACTCCTGTTTCCGTCCGATTTACCTAGTCAATGCCAGTCGCTCCAAAGCTGTCAGATGCCGAATTTTAGCCACAGCCGAAGCGATTGTAATTCGATTGAGAAATTCACCTTTGTGCGCACAAAAGCGCTTTGTCCAGCCGTTGAAGTTGCCATGGCCACACACACCATGACCGATCAAACCGTCATGGTGCCAGTGGCGTCATAATGGTGGCGTAACCGTACCAAAACGTTGTTTCCGTGTACGCCGATGACGTGTCTGACCTCACCCAAACTAGTTACTTGTTTTTGTCCGTTTCGCCTTGACAACTCTGTTTCACATAAATTGTTATGTAATTAGCCTGATGATGAATATTTTAAAACACTGCGTTCCCTTGATGATGAATAACCGAAAACAAACTTGTTCGCTACACTATTGTCTTCTGCTGACTACCCTGGGGATTTTTAACCACACGCGACAACAATTGAAACGAGTTGGTGGGGTCAAATACGTGACTTGTTCCCATGATGTCCCTTGCGATGGATGAGGTTGGATTTCATTTCACTCGCTCTGTTGCCATTGCCTGTTGCGTCATGGCGCGCACCAACCATTTAGGCATATGTTCAGCCATTCTTTGCCGATATAGACGTCACCGCAACTGCAAGTAAACTGATATATTATATGGCAGTCTAGATCAGTCTCCTCTGACTGTGAACATCGATGGACTTCTCAGGATAGCTGGTTGCGATCAGCACCTTCATTAACCTTTCCTCCCCTCCTTGCAAGCAGTCATCGGTGCATATCTCCCGGGCTTTATCAAACAAGGTTCGCACCAGACCTTGTTTTTAAATAACTGGTGCAAAAGAAGAAAATTGCAAACACTAACCGCTTCAAGTGGGCTTACGGTGCAATGAGCGTTATAGCGAGCCATCCTGTCGTCTGGTGAATGAAATGTCTAGAAGAGATAAACTATTGTTTGTTTCCTCATCATGAGAAACATAGAGAATAGGATGAACAAAATTTAAAAAGTTTAAAAGTGAAGTAAAAGTGTTAACCTGCCACTACCGTGGTGGATTAGCAAGCCGGAGGTACGAGTATTCCTATACTCCGCGGAATATCTCAACGCCGGATAGGTGCGTCCAAAAGCCTACAGCAAGCGGATTGGGGACAGGGTGGGCGACCGGATGGGTCACCGCTCGACTGGATTGGATCAACGGGCGAGATACGGCAGGAAAAACAGAACTGGCGACCAAATCGGAGGCGCGTATATCCCAACACTCAGAGGAATATCCCGACACGGTCTTGGAATACGGTCAAAGCCCACAATGGATGGATGGCGGACAACACGATCCATTACTCAACGAAATTTGACCAACGGACGAAGGATTGCAGGCGAAAAAACCCCCGATAGAGGGCGCCGGTTATACACACAAATCGGGCAGAAGTGTACATGACGTGCAAGCGAAAACCGGGGAGTGTTGTGGACTGGAATTCTGCTTCATAAATGCGAACGCGCATGTAGTATGGTAACTAGCGATTTGGACAATAAAGATTGCGCTTTATTGGACGTCTTTTCGCCACACTACTACTTTAGTTCGAGAAATCTCCTCAAACAGCCCTGAATTCGCTCTACAGAATGACTTGAACTAGACATACCAAAGAATCAGAGTTGAAGTGTCAGCATTGACCGGCTTAGTTGATAGATATTTTTGATGCTCACTTGCAATTCATATTCATCTGAAGTGAAAAGGCGTTTTGGCGAACAGTCTGTTTTCGGTTATTCATCATCGGGCCAATTACATAACATTTTACCCTGGCCTCCCGTGATTGACTCGACACCCCCGGTGGCCAATTTTGCCACCTAATTGCCCTCCACTTCACAATCTCGTGACGTAATTATGTAATTAATCACCTTTGATTTTGATCGCTTGACAACTATGATGATATAAAATGTTATGTAATTGGCCCGATGATGAATAACCGAAAACAGACTGTTCGCCAAAACGCCTTTTCACTTCCAATGAACTCATGGGGCTATTCGAATCATATTCATCTGTTCAGTTACTCAAAAGCTGATGCAAGTAAACGGGCACATTTCAATCGTACTGTAGGAAGTGATGTAGTACACTGAATAACTCAACTGGTGGTAGTCATAAACCTAAGTATATTTCTCAAGAATTAGTGATAACAAACCAGCATGTCTTTTTGTTTTCCTGAGTTACATTAGAGTAAAAGTATTAGTAGATTTTTTAAATGTGTTAGAGCTGAGAAGGGAACTAAAATTGATCAAGATATGTTAATATTTGGTATCCATAGGATAATAATGTCGTATTGCTGAATCACTACGAAAAAGTCTGTAGAATTTGCTGATTTTTCTGCGAGTTCTCTGTCTCGTTAAAGATGCTAAATTCGTTCAGTTGGCCGTACAGTATTTTGATTACTGTAATAAAATTATGTTCTTTGATCTTTTGACCACATTTTCTCACAGGAGTTTGACTCGGGGTCATATTTCTGTTCAGGACGATCTGTCAACAATTTGCCATATCAGTCAGGCGCCCTACATATGGAATTAGTTCAAGGCATTCAGAAGCAGATTGCATTTGGCTACCGTCTTGTCAGTGTTGGTAAAATGTGGACCAAGTACACTCAAACCGCCAATCTGCATGAGCCCATTCATCTACGTTGTGTTTTGTGGACCACAAACCCAGCTGACCGCAATGTGGATCAGGTTGGTTTATCACTAAAACAAGTCTCACCTAAAGTAAATCGTACGGTATTGACTCCACTAGGGCATACGACGATTGTTTTAAGGATGATTGAGCACTACGAATCGGCCGAATTAGACACAGAAATGAATCTAGTTGAATGTTTCGCAAAAATCAGGCAATCCAAGGCCTATTACGCGATTATTGACGGACCTAAAGTGGTGTGCAAATCATCAGCTTACCTTAGCGTAAGGCCACTTGAGGATGGGTCCTATGCGCGTTCCAAGGTTATTGAATGTTTCACCAACAGCTCATGCAGTTCAATCAGCTTTCGATGGTCATGGTTGGCTGGACCGGTACCACCGGTGACTATTGAAACGTATGATTGGCACCACATAAACTACAGTCATGGAAGTTTCCTTTATCTGTCTGCACTACCACGTGGTGGAACCTATCTGTTTCGTTGTGTAGCTAACTGCCGTTGTGGGACAAAAATAATTCCGTTAACGTTTACTCACCAAATTACTGTGGATTACAATTTTGATGACGTGAAACAAGTGGAATCTTCAGATCCGGGTGATGTGGAACTCAGGAAGATAGAGCAAGGTCAATCGGAAGAAAGCAGCGAGACTTTGGAAAGCTTAATAAAACGCTGGGAGCCATCTGAATCAGAACCGTTCGCCAGCGTGGAAACGGAGGAATCCACATCTGTCGTGCCACGTCCATCGCAACCAATTTCAATTGAGCATATTGCGATGAATGAAACACGAATAATGTATCAACCTGAATACTCAAAGTATATGTCAGAAGAGACTTTCAGGGACACAGGTAATGCGGAATTTCTTGAAAATTTGGATCACTACGCTATCCGACTAATGAGTGACAATTACGTCAGAGTGGTCAGTCCAGAAAGGCAGTTTGTTCGGATGGACCCACAAGGGAAACGCTTATTTCCTGAATTTGAGAGCCGTCATGATGAAAGCTATTTAGCCCATAAATTGGAAACCCTCAAAAGAATTCATCAGACGAAAAGGCAATTTCAACAGATGCTAACTCGTGACAGTGGCGAACGTGAAAGGGGAGCCACTTATCATAGATCATGGCCCCCGAGGGATGAACACATCAACGAAGTCTTGGATGTACCTACTGATAAAAACGAAACCCACAACGTTTTTCTCAGTTCAAGACGAAAATCCATTCTGGATGATGGGGGAAGTCCGACTTTATCCCAGCTGGCAACGGACACAACCACAAGTTTTGTGAAAACAGATATGGAGGACTGGTTGTTATTGAAAAGAAAGCAGTTAGGCAAGCGTCGTATTCTGCACCTTAAATCCGATAAGTTCGACTTCCAAAGGGATGGGAGTTCCAGGTATGCATGGACTCTTACACTGAATACTGGCGTTAGTCCGAATGACGAAATGTTGGACAAGGCTCCCGGATATTCCCAACATGACCATGAAGACGTGCCAGTGGAATTTGTGAAGAAAACGGAGAATAATGCAGTGTTGAGCGAGGAATCTCTATCTGAAGAACGTGTAATGAGCAGAAACAGAATGGGTTCAAGAAAGCATCACATTTCCAGATCACTGATAAATGATAAACAGAGAACATACGCCGATCGAGTGCGGATGCCGATGCACACTAGGTGGTCAAAACACAAACCATCTGGCCCCAGAAAGCTTGCCGATTATGGGTCGGACATTTATTTAGACTTGCGAGGTCGCACGGGAAAATTAGTCTCCCATGAACTATCCAATCTCACATGGAACGCAACTGTTAGTAAATCATCGCTTCAGAAACTACGTCGAGACCGTTATTTCGAATTACGACATCGCTCGCTTTATCCCAGTGTAAACGTATACAGTGTAGAGCCTGAATCATTGCGTTCAGTTTACCAGAGCAGAACTGGATTCCGTGATTATGATCCAACAGAAAGGTTGGATGTTAACATTTACGAAAAAGACAGGCTTGAACGCAAGACTCCCTGGTGGACACGATTACTACATTGGGAGAGAGTTAGATTCATCCGCCAAGGCGCCACATCGGTCCACCACGTGCATTCGCCCGGTCCACCGACATTCCAACCAAATGAATCCAGGGACAGCAACGACCCAATTAGATGGACCCGTTATTTGAAGCAACTACACGACCATATATTCACTCAACATATATCACATTCTGAAAGTGACACGCACGAAAAACTTAAAGAAAATGCTTTTTCTAACGAGGTACAAATCAAACCGGGTTTTGTCATTTTACCAGGAAGTACAACGGCCCTGTGTCCGAGCCTGATTCCTAACAAAAATAGTAGTTATTATCTGAGCACGTTGGAATGGTATCGGTGTGCAAGTCTGAATGAACAGAAGCAAGAAATTCTGGGTATCTCTTTGGATCAACGTCGGTTGTATCTTGGATCAAACAGATATCAAAATTCTACACGCGTTTATGCCTACCCGCCATTAAGATGGACTCATACATATACACTAGATATTGATAGACTACATATCCAGGATTACGGATTCTACGGTTGTGTTAACTGGTATTTATCCGACTCACTGGAGAAGACGATAATTAAGTCACACAAAATCTCCTCCCATCCATTATGTCTTATGTCGAAACAGGCGAAGCCTGAACTGAGGATCTGGCGATCAGAAGAAGTGACTTTACAGCAAATGTATAAATGGCTGATCTCAAAAAATGGAACAGATTCTTTGAACGTTGAACAAACAGATAGGATCGACAACCGCACCGTGGAACTTGGCTGTCTAAAACCCGGACAAAAGCTCATTGTAGCTTGTACAGTGAATTCTTACAGATTGTTCTGTGATAGAACAGATGAAATTGCAGGTGGTCTGCGACTGGTTAGTACAAAAATTCAGGCTCATTTACACTCCAAACATAGTGAAAAATTGCAGTACTTTACGAAGACTCCATTGCTTAAATCAGTAGATCGGCTAGCTCTGTTAACTGGAAATCATTCACCAGCTTGGAATGTACGAGCCATGGCGTGGTATTTGACCGTTCGACCAGAACATGTGGGTTCTCATGTGACTTGTGAAGCACAAGCTGAGTTAGGGCCTCCCCCATTTGTACAAGTAAATTATTGGAATTGGCTAAATGCTCAATTCAGACGACTGGGAAGTCAGCACTTAACCTCTCGGTCCAATCAGGTCAAATTTTGTGTGTCCATTGGTCTGGAAATGGTACACATCGATCCAAAGCCGACCCAACGTCAAGGAACGCAGTTGGATATACTGTATTTGCAACCACAACAGCATGTTACCTGCTCGATGACGAGCGAAGAATTTCGGTCGATAAACTTCACACTCTATCCCATATCTGATCAAGAACTGACAGAAGCCGAAACAGGCGGCCTGTCGCGGATATCCCGTTGGCTTGATCGAGCTCGCTTTCCGCTAAACTGGACCCAAGTTTACGGTCAAAATTATGTAAGCATTCTTGTCCCATCTAATTCTGATGTGTGCGGCAACTACATTGCAAGCTGTATCCTCAATGGAACCGATGTATCCGCCGTGAGTTTTTCTTATTTATGGTTTACTACCATTAACTTTTATCATCTGTTGCCACGCTTACAGATCGCATCAAGAAGGCATTTTCATCATCGACAGTGATTGACACGTACACCTATTTGTTGGGTCATTATAGTGATGCAGGTGGAGCAGAGATGTAACCCAGTTTCCAAACAAGACTTTATGCTGTAAACCAAACATCCATCATCAAAGCGCCCAAATATGAAGCATCTCCCGAAACTCCGTCCCACCGCCAAATGCGTAATTCAGACCAAAGGACATACCGAACGATCATGACTCTTAGCGAATCGGGTGGGGGAACGGGAACAACACACTGCCGCAACCACAGCACTCTTCAGCCCACGCTGGGTACCAGTCCAGCGCTGTTTTCAGCGATGAAACAGTTACAGAAAAGCGTGTGAACAACCAGGTCTTATCGATCGTCGACCGCGATCGTCAAAGCCCTGAGTCGATCGGACCGAGCGACTTCACATGAAATGCGCTTGCATCCCCACCCTACCTACAGCCAAGCTGATCTGGCTGTGGTTGCAGCAGTGTGTTGTTCCCGTTCGCCCACCCGATTCGGTAAGGGGCATCACCGTTCCCTATGTCCTTTGGTCTGGATTACGGATCTGGTAGCCGGGCTACAGTTCGATGACCGTCCGCAAAACTAATCGAGATATAGATCTCAGCAAAGTATCACCTGCAAAAGCGACTCCTTGAGGCCTTTACTGACGCATCCGACTGACTTCGCCCATTTAAAGATTAGTTCGCCTAGCCAACAACAACACACATCAATGGTTCAGGCCAGTAGCCAACATGTTCAACGTATTCATAACCATGCTTGTGTTTAACCTGGAAAACAAGAATTAAACCTACTAGTAGATGGTCTCATATTTCTTTATCAAGACAATCTTTATCTACCTTCTTCTCAAACCAGGCTTACGCATCAGATCAGGGTTTTTAACTGGTCAAACCCTTAGTTGACATCCTCAGTACATGCCCACATGATCTGACTATTTGAATTTTTAATGTCTTACCAAAACCTTAGTTAACCTTTGAAAAGTATCGACTTATTGTTGGCCCAGTCGTTTGCACTTGGCACTGTTCCCCAATACAAGGTTATAAAGTCAAGACTTGTCAAAGAGAGATGTTATGGTCCAAGAACGCGCATGACCCAAGAGCTGTTTATTCAACATAGTAACATATGGGTTATGCGTTTAAACGAGACCAGAAACAAAACCACTCATTTGCACGCGGTATTCAGCCCCAGACCGCCTCGTTTCCCGAAGACGCCAATGCTCAGTTCCTTTAAGTAGCAACGACCATTTTGGGTGATGGTGCACTCCGATGTTTCTTCCTCCATTTCTCCTGCGGCTTGTTCGATGTCAAAATGTATGCTCTAGTTTGACTACTGAATAGCAGTGGTGTTAGTAGTATGTTGCGATCGCTTATCTTCACTACAACCGTTGCACCATTAATCTCGGTCCTGCGTAATATGAGGCCAATGCATATTCTTGAAATATGCTGCCTCATGAGAACGTTAAATCCCTGTGGCAGCAAAGAGGTGAGTTATGAATGAGTTCAAACGAAGGTATGGCTCGAGTCTACATCAATTATACATTTCCGACTCCTTTCAAAGCACAAAGTTTCCTGTTCCCTATTAGATATCTTCTTTTCAGTTTTCGTTTACTCTCGTCAGTCGCAAACAAAATATGCAGGTCATATACGACAGAAAAATAGAGGTCAACAGTCCGTAGACACGTGGCTTGAGAGTGTTGTGTCATCAGATGTTGCAGTCATTTTGGGACATGTTTTCCTACTTGCTTGGATAGTTGTCAATCTGTTCTGCCTAGTCAAATGTCAGAGCAACTATAAATGAATGGGCAAACAACGTAAGGGACATAACATTTGGACAAACTGTGTTCGCGATTATGTAAAACTTGTCCTTTGGTGGATTGACCCCAGTGTAACTGGACCGCCGCATTGTTACGCAACCACAAGTCGAATTTACTGTGTTGATCTATTGATTTGCCGTGTTGATCAGAACTTACCGTCCGCCCGTTTGTGCACTAAATGGTTGAAGCAACCCATCGGGTTGCCGTGGTGTTGCTGACAATGTACACATTCCTTCATCCTGTCTATCTCTGTTTGTCTGTTGTATATAACCTGCCCGCTTTAAGTTTGCGACAGATGAGAATAAATGAAGTGTTAACACCTCGCAATATGTCTTCCTTCTGCAATGAAGAAGTTTCTGAAGAAAATCCAGCGTTTCATTTTAGTATATTAAAAGCTCCACGTTGAAAAATATAGTGTGGCCTCAGGAATAGGACTGGTCAAACTAACAGTTCATGTAAAGTAGCGCACTCCGTACTGGTTACTCACTAGTGAAGACTATGTGGGGATACACTAACCTTGCCCAGTTAGAACAGGGTTAGCGTTCAAAACCGAATGAATACCATCAGAGCTGGTTTCCCACAATATATCTAAGAATGATTTGTTTCACCAATAATAGGGCGGGTTTTAGGGCGGTCTATGACCAGGAAAGTACACATGACGTGGTTTTGGTCCCTTCGGCGTGTATATTTCGGGCTCTGCTTCCTTTTAATGTTGGAGTGAGCAGCCGGTCAAATCAATGTCCTATCTAGTCTTATTGTCAAGGCTCTCTGTAGTAAGCGAGTGTTTTGAAGAACTGAACAATGATACTTGCATGTACACAATTCAATCGCTCTCTGTTCTGCTCCTCGATTTCGCAGAATCTACTGCTTGTGATACAACCAACACCGGTAACATTCGTTCCAGAGCGCGGAGAGTTGAGAATCCGGTACACCTGGCTGGTGTTTGTATTGCCGGTTTTGAGTTTGCTCTACTTTTATCTAAGAAAATGTATGGAAGAACGACACCAGCGAAACGAAGCACATCTGGCATTATTATTCCGAGATATTGGCACGGACATTTCCTCCGAGGGTGACGATTACCAATAGCTGTCTTTTCTGACCTCATGCTATGTATAATTTCTCGTTACTTTTGTGTTTTTAATACTTGTCTGATCATCAAGTAGACAACGAGAACCAATCTGTCATATAGTAATTTTGTGAATAGAATAACCTATTTGCTACAAGACACATTTTTCCACCAACCTCGGTTGCAATCGAATGTTGCTTGATTGCTTTAGAAAACCTCCTGTTGACAATAAGTAAGACAGAACCGATTTGATTATTTCAACTACTGACAAAGTTTCGTAGAGGTATACTTGAGACCAGTTCAACGTCCTATCCCCAAATTGTTTCTTGTTGATTGCCACACCTGAATTGTCCTATTACAGATCACTCCCCCTAGCTCTTACATACTGCTAGCAGCCAGTTAGTTCAGTTTGTTACCTTTGTAAGTAAATCGGGCGCTGTTCCAAACCGGGTGTGAATGCAGGTAAGCTAGTTGTCACATATGCAGTCCCCAGACCGCTGTTTTATTTGGCTGTTCTCTGAGCGTGTAACATAGTCAGAAGAGCAAACAGAGGTTGAATTCAGCGGTGTATTACGTACCACGTAGCAATACTAGAATAACCAAAAATACACGGAGATATACGAAAGTTACGTTGAAATGCAACTGTTTCTCTATTCGTTCGACTGAATGCCCGTGCATCTGGAATTTCCGTGCACTATGCTGCTGTGGGATGCTCCCAAGTGTGTTTGTATTTTGATAACGATTGGTGGTCATTTCTACGTGAAACCGTGGTCACGAGTAGCTTCCACACAGTACAAAATCAGAGGGAGGACGCAAACGAACAGTCACTGTAAGTGTGTTAATAGACACAGAGACGAGGCGGTGACTCCCATACTAGCAACTCACAGATACGTGAGTACTGATAAGTAGTCGGGGATTTGGTTAATTTCAAATTGAACATCACTCACAATTGATCGCAGCTGTCGCATTCCCATA
>LUCH01000102.1:0-12597 GCA_013368495.1 Paragonimus heterotremus | reverse complement strand
TTCGTGTTTACCACTGCGCTATTGACCTCACTTGAGTGTCACGTCACCGTAGCGCTTAAGAACAATCGAACGCGTCAGCAGGAAAAGTCACTTTCGTTGGAAAAGTCCAGCGGACTACAACCCAGTATTGATTCTGTTAAAATGTGTCGAATCATTTTGAGATTGATGTACTATGTTTTATTAATGTTGAAAGGTGACCCTACGTCTCGTTATCTTCCTCGGGTAAGCTGTATTAATCACCCTTGTTCTAACTTCAGATATTGCTACCACTTCATTTACCGTTATTCACTCTGAGCCACGTAAAATTCCAAATGCCAAACTCAAACATTTTCTCCTATTTTTTTTATTGAGTAACTCACAATTCAAATATTTCGTTGACCCGCTAACATTGGTTTTGCCCTGACCCGACCAATGACCATTTGTTTGAGTGAGCTCAATTCCGTTTTATCGTCCCTCATTACTGAGCGCTGCCCAGTTGTCAACTCTGTTGTACTGAGACACTGTAAAGTCTGTTACCTTTTTGCTTTCTTGTTACATATTACTCCCCATACCTGCTAAATTTATTGTACATATGAACTACTTGTCTATTGTTTGAATCAATACACACTTCGTCCTCGCGAGCCTTGGTTTCTGCCTGCACGTGGTCGTTGTTACCAGGAGTTAAGTGTGGCAACAGTCAGTTTTAGTACGATAAGGGAACTGAATTCGCTGGGATTTCTTTATTATCCAAGAGGAACGTTCTTCCGACATATAGCGGACTTAGTGTAGTAGAATTTATCGTGGACACTTACTGTAGATTATTTTGTAACATAGTCGATTCACCTCTTGGTCCCAGTACAACAATCTTTGTTTAGTTTTCGAGAATTTTTCACATCCGAGATGAGAGATTTAATTTTCTTTTATGTGTAGTCAGTTAGTACCGTTTTCAATCCACTTCTCGTGAACGCTTTCTCATTAATCTTTTCGAAGATAAATCATCCTCTCTGCCGTTGGATGTTTGGAATAGCAGTTATTGGACCATCATGTCATGCGTAACTCCGTGTGAACTTTAGTATTTTCCAAATGATTCAATTTTTCTTTCGAGTATATTCTCCGTTTATACCACTTAATCACTCAAATTAAAGTGTAACTTGGTTCATTTTATTATTGTTAACTGCTTTTAAACGTCTTCAGCGTAATTTGTTAACAAAGAGAAATATTTTGTTATGATGCCTACTTCCTGTGATGTGCAATGCAAACGTGACGTGGTCGAAAATTGCAAATTCAATTATATCTCCCAAACCACACAAAATTGGGCGTTTCTGTGAGATGAAAACATGTATTCCACCATGAAAATTCTGATGGAACCATTTCCAAAACGTAAAGTCGATTAGGAAAGCCAATATAACGCATTTATTGAAGAAAAAAAGGGAAAATATTTTTTTCAACGAAAGTGCGAATATGATCAATTCTTAAGTATATCTGATTTGTCTTATTGCAACACAACTACTATACTCGATAAAATCTATATGTTTGTTCCGTAATACGCATTTTAATATTTCATGAAAATTTTGAAAAATTTTCTTTCGTGCCTAAATGGCTGTTTCCGACTCGTTTCTGCGTTGAAGCACTATACCGGCGAACTACATAATTGCCAAACAGCATATTCCATTTATCCTGACATCTTCTGATATCACGTAGTGTTCAAACGGTCAATTACGGATAATTCACTTCTGTACATTGAATCAACATGACGGTGAACGATGAAAGCACCTTTAGAAGAATATTCAAACTGAAGTACTCGAAATTTGAAGAATATCTAGAAAACTTGCGCAAATTTCAGCGAGAAACTTGCACAGGCTTTTTAATTAACACTTCGCAGACAGCTGCAAGTGCTTAAAAGCATAGGGGACTAGAACTGCCGCCAGCCTGTCCTTATGGAAGTGTGCTGTACAAATGCGTACACTGTACACGTCGAACAACACCCTCCAAACGGTAATGTTTATTTATCCAATTGATGTGATAACAAATTGTAGTTTTGCAGATTAAAGGCTTAATACATTCTGAGTCATAGATTATCGTACCGACGGATACCTGATCTAAAACACGAACCTGGTCCACTTACACGACTTTTAGGATGGTAAGCCTAATATGTATCCTAGGAATAGACATTGGGCTGTTGATGATGAACTGCATGTATGTGAAATGACGAACCACTTTAAGAGTGTTCGTGAATTGAGGTTATATGTGAACAAAAAGTATGAGGTTAGG
Organism: Paragonimus heterotremus; assembly: GCA_013368495.1. NCBI lineage: Eukaryota > Metazoa > Platyhelminthes > Trematoda > Plagiorchiida > Troglotrematidae > Paragonimus > Paragonimus heterotremus. Next base: position 10,347 of record LUCH01000102.1, on the reverse strand, counting down.
ATGTGTCGACATGATTTAGGCAACCTACGCACCAGGCACAACAAATTAGATAATCACAACGAACTTATTAAGTTGCGAGGTTTACTAAAAGTGGAAGACAGTTATAGCATTCTACTGCGAAAGAAAGTACTAAGGTTCGTTATGTTCCTGTCTAAAAGTGCCTTTCAACTGTATCCTAGGTATGAGGATATTATTCTCGGGCATGTCACTCATCAGTTAAATTATGACGCCTTCGGGCTGTGACATGCTATGTTGGTGAATTTGACTGGAGTGGGTGTTAAGTTTTTTCACGCACTGACGCCGAACGAGACCACTGCATGCTTAAAATGCTGCCTTGCACGTCTGCTATTTGAACCTTCATTGTTGGTCGTTCAGCGGCACAATGGGGGCAATACGTGATGTTTCCCACAGTGTGTCCTTGTATTTTGTCGGTTTCACTTACTGGATGATGTCTCCTGGCGTTATCGTCAGTTGGTAGGCTTAGGTGAATATCAGAAAAACCGTATTAACCAGTGGACCCACAATATAGTTTCCACTGGTTACAGAGGGCAGTTTAGTAGTTTGTTGTAGGCTGTGAAGTCTGACAGTAATGAGACATACCGGTATCTGGTGAACATTTGGCTTCCTTGTAACAATGGTTGGGCCCTGCACAAACTTAATTCCCCTGTGGTGATCGGTAACCACACCACCAATTTTGTGGAAAACGAGAAGAAACACATCAAAAGTGCAGTATCTGAACGATCCAGCACACCGTCGAACGTTGCAGTAGTGTGTTCAATGAACGCCAGTGCAAGTTAAACGTTGGGGGCCTGAGATTGTTTGAACCGCTGGTTGGCCTGGAACGTCCTTCAGTGATTCTAAAACCACTGTCACAATATGCCAGGGATGTTTTTCTTAAACATTATAACAGTATTAAGGTAGTAGATATTGCTTATGCAAAAGGTACGTGGGAAGTGCGCTGTAACAAAGGACGCATTTTCCACGTTGATATTGCAGGCGGTAATCAGTATGGCTGTTGTTTTTCATTCCAATGGATGGTCCTCTGCTGCATATTGTTGTTGTGTTTCGTTCGATTGACAGACCCCTTTCCAGCATAGTTGACAGAAGTCGATGTTACCAGTCCCCGATGAGGCCCAGATTCCGTTTTCTGGATGTGGCGAACCCGTTGCTTGTATGCCTGTACCTGTTTTTCATTCTCGTTTGGACAGAAAAATGAATGCTGCTGATGTTTGCCAACATATAGCCGTCTCATCAGGGTGTATGAATGAAGTCAATAGTCGTAGACATGTTGCTGTTTTACGAGGGGTAAGTGAGTTACTGTCAAGCTATCGGAGCTTTTTGTTGCACTGTTTAATCCCAGGTAGGGTGGTTGTACAGGTAAGCGACCGAACATCTTTCGAGAACTTATGACCGGAGAAAACAATGAAAAGCTGTAGTGAATGGTAAGGGTCGTTCTCTTTCGATCCGAAAGAGGTTACTAAAAATCGAACGCCACTTGTCAGGAAAAGCGTGACAATGAACTCTACTATGTCAACCTGCGGCATTTTCCCCACTGCATATGAGCCAAGAGAGGCTACACAAATACCGTCCACAAGCAAGATTGCATTTGTGTCTGACGAATTAAAGCAGAAGCCCGTAGCTTCCACAGAAGCATCAAATGTTCCCTCTAGCAGCGCAGGAAGTCCAACATTAAATGTCGTGTGATTGACTAGGAGAGGCCGGAGATTGGGATAATCGAAGATCCCATGGAAACAGCCGAAGCAGTCCAAAACGGAAGTTTCCAACGGCGGCGTTTGTCGGATATGTTTCCAGAAGGAGGACCCCGTGGATCTGGGTGGGGACAACGTGCGCCGGGTACAGTACAGTCAATTTTAGGTTGGTACAACCACCCGTGTGCCAACTACAGATAATCTTAACCCGTTTACACCTGCGTGGACTGTGACGACGTGAACCATACAACGTGAACAAATTGATCATTTGCAAACGGGTTTGCTGTGGCCATTGCCGTTGGACAAGGTATACAATATGTATCGCTGTATGAATGTGCACAGTAATAGACTTTCAGAGTATCATGTGTATACATATATATCTATCTATAGTATATATACTACATGCATATAGTACATTTATAAATAACACATCCCGTATAACGTAAAATATATACTATATATATACATATAATGTAAACATATGTATATATACACATATATATGCTTATATAAACTTATATATCCGCGATGTGCATATATACATTACATGTACATAATATAGATTTTACATGTTTTATGGAATATACGTGTTACATATATATATATATATATATAATATACCGTACATATTGTGAGAACTCTTCCACAGTCTCACTCCAAATTCGTTGAGTTACCCAATGGCAATATTTCAGAAGACAACAAACATCTCGGTAATTTATATATTGCCACAACCGAGGAACAAGAAAATGTACAGCCAGCAAGCGTCCTGCGTGTAGCGCAGGAAACGGAAAAATAAAGTAGTTTTACGCTAGCTGAAATAAAGTATACAATTGGGGCTAAACAAACATACCTCAACAGGAAGTATTAAGTTATACGGGAAGTATCAACAAAAATTAAGCTATTTTAATAGAGCTTACCCCTCAGAAGGCCACTGAGGTGAACAGAGGCCTTCGTCACACAATGTAGGTGTGCAATAATGGGGTAGCCAAAATGTGGTGTCCGTCGCTAGATAAATACCCAGTTGGTAGGGAGCATATGATAATAATGGGGAGAATAGTTCATAGGGCGGTCGGTCGCGGACTAGCGGTGCGCTGATTGAGTCCGTTATTTAGTCTCAGGTGCACATCTGTCGCAGGGGGCTACCCAACCCAAAAAGGCTCATAAGTGAGAAAAAAAGGAGATAGGTTTATTCAGTGCTGAACGATGGTCTTCCGGAGTTGTCTCTTCATTGCACCAAGTCCAGGTGATACAAAAACTGAGCAAATGCTGAAACACATGTGCCAGGTAGATAAACAACCTTACCGTGTTAACAAACCGTTCGGTAATGGTAATCCGTTGGAGTTCTGATACCTTTCAGTTCATCGACTAATACTGCAAACCAGTTGCTCTAAGAACATGCTCAAAAATAACTCGGAGAAAACGTGTTGGTGTATATAGAAGGAAAAAATATAAAATAACTGTAACAGGACAGTTGTGATAGACGAGTATTTTATATGTAGAAAACACTAACGTACTCCGCAAACCTTGTAGGCTCTCGTAATCACCTATCACTTCGGTCCTGCAATGCAGGGGATGTGTTTGACATACGCTCCAAATGGGAAGGCGCAGCTGAAGATGTAGGCAGGACCCTGGGCTCATCTTCTTCAATAAACGTGAGTTTTACTTGGTCAGTTAAAATGATCTCGCGTTTGCGATTACGCTCGACGGTGAAACACTTTTTGCTTTGTTGTAGCACGCGAAAAGGGTCTGTATGTGGCGGCTGCAAAGGCTTGTGGGAGCCGTCTGCTCGTATGGAGTGGGAGCAAGAAGACAGTATCTCGTGCAACTACACGGGTGACGACCGCTCTTGTGGTTGAACTGGAAGTAACTGTCGCAGGTGATTCGCCAAGCGTGCTACCTACCTTCCGTAATCTGCAGGTTTGGTCTTCCTAGGGGACATTAATTCGCTGGGCAAACTTAGAATGCAACCGTAGACGAGTTGAGCCGGTGTGGCCGTTAAGTCCATCTTGACGGCGTTACACAACCCAAGAAGGATTAGCGGAAAGGCTTCTTGTCAGAAGGGGTTTGACTGCTTACTGTGGGCTGCTTTTAACTGACGATGAAATAATTCCACCATCCCGTTGGATTTCGGATGATGAACGGTAGTGCGTATGTGCTTGCACCGGAGGGTATTCAGGAGATCTGTGAAAGATCCTTCAAGGCGGAAACCATGATCAGTAGGCACCAAAGTGGGACAACCAAACTGGACTATCCAACGCTTCACAACCAAGGCAGTCGTTTTGGAAACGCGATCGAGAAGTGGGAGTGCCCCTGACGACCTAGTAAAGCGATCGATACGAGTCAGGAGGAGGGTAAAGCCGTTAGAATGTGGTGGCAGCCCCATGAGATCGACGTGCATGTGACACCGATGTGTGTTGGGTGCAGGGAAGACACCGGTGTGGTTCTTGATATACCTATGGACCTTAGAACGACGACATTCCAGGCAGCAGCCAGTCCAATTTCGGAAGTTGGAGTTCACTTTAGGTCATACAAAGCGTTCACTGATAAGCTTCACTGAAGCACGTATACCAGTATGCTATAGGTTATGCAATGCGTTGAACACTGCACTACGAAATGATAGGGGTACTACAGGCCTAGGTACGCTTTGTGAAGCATCACACAGAATAGTGCATTCAGAAGAAGTTAATGGAATAGACTGTATCTTGAGTGAACTACGTTGATGGAGTTGCTCTATCTCGGAGTCGCCTGTTTGTGCCGCAGCCATAGCGGCCAAATCAAGAAGAGTAGGCGTCAAATCGCCTATCTGGTATATATGTGAGAGGACGTCTGTGACATGGTTGAGAACACCTGAGGCATGCTGTATATCTGTCGTAAACTAAGAGATATAGTCCAGGTGCCTGCTTTCCCTGGGGGAATACCTGCCGGACGATGAGTTCAAAGAATACACCAATGGTTTATGGTCGGTGTAGACCGTGAACCGTCGGCCTTCAACAGCATGCAGAAAATGGCGTACTGCGATATAAATGTCGAGCAATTCTCGCCAGGAAGTACTGTAGCGAGTCTCCGCGGATTGCAACCGTTTGGAGAAGGATGGAAAGGGTTGTCAACTACTTCCAACGTACTGCTGTAGCACGAGGCACTTACGTATCGTATGTATCCTTTTGTTATGCAATTGTTTTACTATTCCAATATCCTGTACAATTTGGTGATACGTACGATTCGAAAATATACGTTCTGCGTTGTTGTGTCTGAGTGTGTTTTGCAATTCTTATACGTTCGATCGTTATCCTATATAGTTCAGTTCCAATTACAACAGTTGGCGCCACGCTTTCGTACTATTTACAATGATTACTGAAATGGATCGATTATCCCCTAATTCAAATGCTCGAGAAGTGGAAGATTATTTGGAAAGATTTGACATTTGGTACCTCACATAATCTGAGTTGGACGAGAAGACGATGGTTGCTTTCTTTCTGCATTTCATCGGCATGGGAGCTTATGCCCTTGTCAAAAACTTGGCTTTCCCGGAGTTATCAATCAATTGTTCCTATCCTACGCTTCAAACCGGTGAATTTTGTGGCAGTTGAAAAAGCCCAGTTCAATGTGGTAATCCGGTCTGAATCTCAATCGATTCACGATTTCGTCTTACACTTGCAAACACAAGCAGCCAGGTGTGAATACGGTATCCAGTTAGAAGATCAGCTACGTGATCGGTTGATTGCTGGTATTAAATTGCCAGAGCTACAACAGAAGTTTCTCTTGCATCTTGATCAAAGATTCCAGATCGTTCGTGAAGTGTGTGAACAGTATGAGGACGCAAAACAAGTTACGAAGACTACTGAGGTTCTCTGAAATTATTCTAAGGGCAACATTCCAAGGCCGAAACAGGATAACACATTCAAACCGCGTACTGATTTCCATGTGCCAAGACCATCCGTTCAATTTTCTACAAGAAGTAATGCGAATCCAGTTCAACAGCAGTTTGGAAAATGCGCATCTTGTGGACGCAATCATTCCCGGTATTTATGCCAACTAAAACAGGCAAAATGCTTCGGCTGTTGCAAAGTGGGTCATATTCATTCGGTATGTAAGTCTAGACGTTCATGTCACTTAATGACAAATTCTAATTCGGATGTTCAACCATTAACTGATAACGTTTCTACTCTTTCTTTATTTATTTTGCCCCAAAATACTTCTCATGTTTTTAAAACGTTAGTGTCTGCTTCTGGCGAAAGTCATAATTTTATTGTTGATACCGGTAGTGTCGAATCAATAATTTCACATCCAGACCAAGTTGTATTTTATTCTGAGGCAATTCTGCAACCCACACAGGTTTACATTCGTGGTATCGCTGGTCATTCTTTGCCTGTTGTAGGCTGCTGCACCGTATCGGTTAGGTTGCCCGATGCTAGTCCTATTGATTGTCAATTTTTAGTTTCAAGCTCAGGACCTTCTATTCTTGGACTCAAAGTTTTACGACTGCTACATTGTGACATTTCGCTACTGACATCACGGAAGGAAGCTAACAGTAGACAACTTATACTGGACTGTTCTAAAACCAGAGGGGGAATGCGAATACCGAAGGTAAAACTTGAAGCTTCAGTGGATCCAGTCTTTCTTAAGAGACGAATCATCCCATTTGGTTTGCGGGAACCTGTGCACAAAGAATTGAAGTCCATGTGTGATAAAGGAGTAATAACGCCTGTTGACTCGTCAAACTGGGCGACTCCAATGGTGACACCACTAAAAGCTGATGGAATTACACCTAGAATTTGTGGTGACTACAGGTTAACGTTGAATAAATGTCTACTACAACACACCTGCACAACAGAAGAACCCGAGGATATACTGTATCGTTTGTCAGGTTCTAAGATCTTTTCAAAAATTGATTTTAAGGATGCTTATTTGCAAATACCACTTGATGAAGTATCAAGTAATTTGACTGTGATCACTACACCATTCGGACTGTATCGATACAATTTTCTACCATTTGGTTTAAACGTTTCGTCAGCTGTATTTCAGGATGTCATGAATACAATTGCTAAAGATTTAGACGGCATCGAAACCTATCAAGATGACGTTATTGTTTATGTTCGCGATAAACCCACCCATGACTATCGCCTTCTTTCTCTGTTGAAACGATTTTCTGACTTCATTGTAGCCATTAACCCAAAGAAGTGTAATTTTGCAGTTTCTTCTTTCTCTTGCCTTGGTTACATTGTTGATTGCAATGGTTTCAAACCAGATTTACAGCAGTTAGCCCCATTAGTGAATGCACCGTCACCCACTAACCTTTATGAATTCCGTTCTGTTCTGGGTGCACTCCAACACTATTCCTGTTTTATTCCGAATTTCGCTCAATATGCCACTTCTTTATTCGACATGTTATCCATCAACAGTTTTTCTTGGTCCATTAATCACAAAAAACGCTCCGTACTTTGCCTCACCATCTTCAGACTACTGCTGTTTTGGAACTGTTTTCTGCCAAATATTCGACTGTAATTACAGATGCTTCTCCCACTGGAATAGGTGCGGTTCTTGAACAGTGTGGTAGACCTCCCATGTAGCACACTGCCCGCCGCGATATGCCGGTATCACGCGGGTTTGGGCGGGCAGTGAGTAAAATGTCGAAAATAAAAATCCAAACAATTCATTATGTGATATTATGCCATCTATAAAAATCAGTTTAATCGAGTTCAAAAAAGGGGTCATTATTTTCATCAAATTTGCTGCTGTTTGTTTAAGCGCACTCGTAATTCCAGACATTTCCTTATGGCTGCTCTGTAGTGATAATTGAGGTGGGTGTTGAGAAAGTCGATTGTTTTTCTTCGTAGTTCATGGTATAGATAAAATTGACTTGCTTCCTATATTCTGAAGCCAACTTTAGGGAGAGTACTTTCAGAATATTCTATTAATTGCGCTGTACCTTAAGTATTCACGGAGATACGGAACTTCAAAGAAATCCGAGAAATCTATATTTCTGTGGTTGACGTTTGAATTTTGTACAAGTTCAGGATGGCATATTCGGCTAAATTGATATAAATAGACAAGTGTGTGTAGTATGCCCGAAATGCCCGAAATGACTACTGAGATTGTTGTTTCACTTTTGCTGTATCTCGAATATTTAGGAAGATATGGAATTTCAAACACACTCATAAAACTTGTATTATTATTGTTCGTTTGAATTTTGTACAAGTTCAGGTTGGCATATTCGGGTAACTGGATATGAACAGACAAATATGTGTAGTATTATTAGAATGCCTAGAAGGAATGCTGTAAGGTTGTGGTGTTTTACTTCTACTCTATCTCGATAATGTAAGGAGATATGCTATTTCTACTTCATCAGTGAAACTTAATCTTACATCTAATTTTTCGTCCTTTTCCTTCTCTGTTTCGGTTATCCGTGGGTGCTATGGGAGAAATCGGGTTGCTGGTGAATGGGATTAAACTGTTCTGATGGACAAATTTGTTTCTGGAATATTTGAACGAGTCGAAACGAAAATGTAAAAAGACAGAATATAATTTTCATTCTACTCGCGGATTTCTCTTGAAAATTAGTTAAGAGGGGGGTTGGAAGACTTCCTAAGCCTTGAAAATGAGTACCGAAATTGTTTTGAATAAAATTGCCGGTATTAGAAAGGCTGAAAAAGCTTCGCTCGCAAAGTTTTTCCACTGCCTGCCGATGCCCTCGCGGGGCCCGCGCGGGGCCCTCGTTGTTGTGCTACCTAGGATAGTTAATCAGCCGTTCAAACTAACTACGTAAATGTGAAAGGTGTTCCTCTTCAGAACAGCTGAAAAATAGGATATCGTCGAGGTAGGAAAAAAACGAAGTCTAGACCGCCGGTGACCTTGTGCATAAAGTGCTGTAAAGTCTAAGCGGTATTGGCCAGTCCAAATTTCATTCGCAATAACTCGAAAAGACTAAACAGAGTAATGCCAGCAGTCTTGGGCGCGTCTACGGCAGCCACTGGAATTTAGTGATAAGCGCGGACTGAATCGATTTTGCCGATGTTTTGGCCCGCGAGACAGGTCGTTAGATTCTGTATGTGTGGACTGAGATGCTGTGGTGAAAATCTACACTATTTGCTGCTTATCCAAACCCTGACACAATGGGAGATCTAACAGATAGCCAATCCAAAAGTCACATTAAAGATACTACATCAGTATTGGACAAACAGTCTCAATTTTACGCATTCTGTTATCCGTTAATTCCCTTGTTCTGTAATGCACCAATGAACGTTCAATTTGTGACTTTGTTTGTGCTTATAGGACCAGTCAGTAACAGGCTATGACTTCCTTAATGCTGTTGTACATCCATAAATTTGGATTATTGTCTCATGAATATGAATTGCTTACTGCAACCAGTACGATATCTTCTCCTTATTACTTACGTGGAAGGCTTCAATCTTTTAGCGACCGGCGATCGTGTGGCTTCTCTGAGGATCCCGGCTGCGACCGTGTTTTCTTGCTTGTTTGTTCTGTACGCATGATTCTGTGTACGTCTGCAACAGGAAGCCTGATACGAACTCAGTGTCACTTTCTTCAGTCGTGCAGCTAATTGCGCGCAGAGAATGCTTGCCCTTCCCTTAACGACTCATCTATTATTTCATTCTTCAATGTCGTTCAATCGGAATCTAGTCGAGCGTTGTTTAGCGCACTCGAAGGTTCCACGCACTTTTCGCTGGGCTCGCGTTTGAGCGCCGCCGAGTGGGCCGTAGCCCATCTCGCCTTTCTCTTCTTTTTCATCTTGGTTGCTGCCGTTGGTTCCAGACTAGACTAGAACTAACTACTCATCGTATTTCCAAATACTGCTGGAAATAAACGGTTTGTTTCCAAACCCCGCTGTGTTCTCTAGTTCTATGTCTGTTCGGACTACGTCACGGCTGCTGCTCATAAAAGGCGTATTAAATTGTTAATAGACGAGGGTCTAGAGCTTACCCATTTGTCCCCTACAATCTGAGTACTAATTTAGGGCCATTCGAAGTCCATACTTCCCAGTATCACAGATACTAATCAGGGACTACTACTCTACTGAAGACGCAGTAGTCACCGCAGGGACGCCAGTCCCCTGATTGTTGGGAACTAATTGCTGTGGTGGGACCCAAGAAGTGTGGAACGATCAGATGGTCCCGAGTTCTAGCATAGGTTCGAGCTCTGCTCTAGCGACTTTAAGCTTTTCAGGAACCAACCTTCAGGGTCTAACCGATACGGGTAGGCCTTTGGTTCTTATTGTAGAGACATTCTTGGTTTGCCACGTATTCAAACTATCTTGTTACTTATTTTGATCACTGACACTCTTGATATTGTCTGACTGCATGTCCGCATTTTCTCGTTAGTTCGATCGTCAAGGTCAGAATCAACACAATTGACAACCAACGGCTTGCGGTCGCTAGCTGCTGGTCTGCCGAGCTTTGCTTCTGTTGCGCTTTGTTTACAGCTTGTTTTCCCGGTCTATTTGCAATACACGCTGTTGTCCATCAACTGGTTTCCTGGTTTAATTATTGCAGGGGATAGGCACGGTTCTAGTTAGAAACGTTCCGATCCACTACAATTCGGTGAGCCCGATTTTAACCCTTTTTTCAGCACCTATTTCGGTTCACTGTAATTTGGTGAGGCCAGTTAAATTATTCCAGCAATT
>LUCH01000101.1:330012-350239 GCA_013368495.1 Paragonimus heterotremus | reverse complement strand
AGATCGGTTAGTAATGTCACTGTCACTGTCGAGAGAACGATAACTTCTGATACTTCCAGGTCGTTTATGCCGCGGAAGGGGGCTGACTTGAGAGACCCCACCCAGAGCCTCTGACTCAAAAGTCTGACCTGCGATACAACAGGATATGGGGTTTTTTGGGGGGACCCCACCCGGAGCCAATGACTCAATAGTCTGACTCATTCGGCAGTGAGGAGCTTGCCTAGCCTGAGGGCGCAGTGAATAAGACATTGGTGTCTCATTCTGAGCACTACTGCGCGCAGTGGATGTACTCTAAGCAACATCAGGCTTTTGAGAGACACTAGATGTTTTTCGACAGTACTGGATAATGCGCCGGCGGTCACGGTCAACCGTCGGGTGATAAAAGTGCTCTTTGTTTGAGGGTTCCTTTTCTAACTCCCTTTTACCTGAGATGGAAGACAGCAGTGCCGCAACTATAAAAATAGTTCTGCTGTATGCCCATAGGATCGTGTCTCACTACCTAAGCACTCTTACGCGGTCAGTAGTGCGACATACAATCCTATGAGTGTAACTGCTTTTCATCTGACTGTTCCTCTTTGGCCTGTCTGACAAGGTTGCACCTGGATGGACCGGAATCCTAGTCAGCATAGCCCGCCGGATCAAAACAGTGCACAAGCCGGACCACCTCGTCAAGGTAGCAATATAAGTCGGGGTTTACAAGTTTACTTCATGGTATATTTTCTTTGTACTTGGATGTCAACCTCTATTAACCATCAGCACTTAGTTTGTGGAATTACTATTCACGGTTTTTAAGAGTGTTGGATTGGAGATCATCACAGCTGTATTTGCCACATGGTAAACAGGATTCTAATTTTATTCTATTGATCTGAGTGTAAACTATTTTTAAGGCCAATTGCTGAAGCGTAAGGTCAGCAAGTGAAATACACTCCCACAATCAAAAACAACCTTTAAAAAAATAGGATGATCTCGGCGATTACCAGAAAAGCGCTGGATTGCTGTTTCGACCTTGTGGTATCACGCTGACACAGGCCACATCGGTGAGTAGAACCCACGACTCGTGATTAAGTAGCAAGCGTTTAAATCATCAAGCAGTTTTGGTTTAGAGTCTTATCTACCCAACCACTCAGTGGTGGTCAGTGGGCCTACTAAAATTAGCTTGAAACAACTTCTTTAGCTGTTGTGGTCTGTTTTATTATAAACCGTTATCCGGCATCCATTGAGCTGCAGGGTATCAAAAATCTACCACGGCCCCGGAAGAGGTTGAGAAGGATTTCTTGTAAACAATCAACCCGTAGGTTGCGAAGCGCTGGGGAGACCCATCAAAACCGAAACAACCCTAGACGGCTTTTCTGGTAGTTCAACAGCTTTGCAAAATATCCCATCATTCTCTTTCTGGGGCTGTGGCAGATATTTGCTAGTTTCTCACGCCAACCATAAATGGATGATTGATTTTAGTCCATGAAACAAAGAAGCGCAACAGCTAGAGGAAGTAAGAAATAATCTTACGCACCTTTGGTCGTTCTGTAGAAGCATGGAGATAAATGTGCATAAGTTCATGCTGTTTGAGGGTTTAGTTTACTGACGTAAGTTCATTCTTCGCCCTCAACTTAATTGACTCTGAAGTCTTAGCGTTCATTAAGAACTGGACTTTGAACCTCGATAATTAAAACATTCTGAACTAGAGGAGCAAAAGTTCACGCTGCGAAAATGAAGTATTATCTAAAATTCTATTACCGTTTACACAAAATTAATCTTATTAAACGCACAACCACAGTTTTCTTTAATTTTTGTTAACTTCCTTAATAATACCAAAGTTAGGTTTAGAAGAAGCATATACAAACACGTTTGGTTTGTCGAAAAACTATAATTTGCGAGTTGGTGCAACCTGAACCATTTGATCTAGTTCTGTTTTGCATCCAGCGACTAATCAACCGAATGGACCAAAAACAGTTCACAACTCTCCGTTCGGTTCACTTCCATCTGTGAGTGGAAATCAAAGATCATGGCATAACGGAACATATTTCGCCATGTTCACTGTTTTCTGTTTGTTCACTAACGTTGCATGTACTAAGATGTTAGTTGGTGGTCGACTTAAACGTTTTTCCCATATTCTTTGATACATATTTTCAGAACTATGTAACGAGAAGTTTAGGACAATTTGTCAACCGGCATCATGCTTACCATGGTTAATAAGACAAACCTTCAGAATAGTAAACAAAAGTAGTACAACTATGTGGGTTACATCCGTGCTTTTGTGGTCAATAACTCATTTGTGATTGAACCGCTTCATTTATCTCTGACTCACTGACTCGGCAAATATGTGAATATATCACGATCAGAGAATACACGGAACTTTTGCCAATGTTAAAATCTCAGATGGTGGTTATTAGTTAAAACTAACCGAGAGCATCGGGTATGCGAAACTGAATAGTGGCAACGACCAAGGAATCGGCCTTTTGGTTCTGCTAAATTTTGATCGTTAACTGCGCAATACGTGTATTGATTTGCACAGCGATTTTATTGATTTGTATGGCAGATAGCTAACTACCACAGAAATGAGGCAGAATAGCTAAACAAGTATTCTTTGTCTAATTAAATGATTTCTGTTTCATAATTACGCATGCCAAGTTTCATTTATATTTACCAATCAGGTTTCCATTTTTGCGCCTTCCGGTTAATAACTAAATGGTAAATAAAACTCAGGTTGGTGAATTTCATCCATACTGCTATATGAAATTTCTTTTCACAAGGGGTTTATAAATACTTATTGGCTGGCAGATATTGAGTAGAAAACCTGCATTTAATACTCTTAATAATGACGTTATCGTGATGCTTCACCAAAAATATTTATACCAGTAACTTGGAAAATACTTCTCTAAATTATTGTACAATTTCTTGGTTATGCCACATGGATTTAGAACCAAAATGAGTTATCTATTTCGCAACATTTCGACCCTCTCGGAGAGCCCCTATCAGGCGACTTAAATCAGAAAATTTACATTGTACAAGCTTCAAATGAGGTAGACCTCAACTGACACATGTTTATTTGTTTACTATGCGGTGTGTTGACAACCCACCACACACAAACATGTGCCAGTTGATGACTGCCTCAGTTGAAGCTTGTATGATGTAAGTTTTCTGATTTAGATCACTTGATAAAGGCTCTCCGACAGGAGTCGAAAATTTGTGTAGCCAATAAATCATTTCGGTTCTAAATCCGTGTGGCATAACCGAAGAAGTACTTAGTAACGAGCATAAGCATAATGCACAATGTTTTTTCTCAACTCCGTTCTGTTTACGGTTTGGAAGTACTTATTTTTTCATGTTATAATCAATGTAATAAATACCGCATTGTTTATCCTCCAGGAATTTGGAGAAAAAGAAACCATATTTATTCCTACATACATTTTTAGCCTAATATCGTCCGTAAATCCCAGACAATCGCCGCCCGTGTTGTCTTAATTTGTTTGCAATAATTAACCGGAAGTGAGCACGAATGGCTGACTATATCTAAGAATATGCTGTTTTCCTACTGTCTACTGATATGTATATGAATTTGGGTGATTCATCACAGTATTACAGTCAGTAAACTAAAAATCACAACACTTGTTATCGTCAAATAAATAAACCTGCATACATTATTTCAACAGCGAAGGTATACCATATTCATGCCCCGTTGGTGCAGACAATTGCAATCCAGATGAAATTATTAGTTTTACCGGTCACACTAGTAAAGACACGAAATCTTCATTATACTACTTCATCAACCCATTAAAATGGTATCCAGCGTGACAAATTTCGTCCTTTGTTTGGCTCAGGACCGGAGAGAATCTGGACGAGGTTTAATGTAACAGACCTGCGAGGTTACCGACGGTACTTCGATTACATTGGTCACCCCATCATAACCGATGCTCAAAACAACTAATCATCCAGGTTGTAATGACTTCCGTTCGTGGCTTTAAGTACTGTTGGTCCAAATCTTGTCCGAGCCATCTTTACCCAAGATCATTACTCAGAGGCGAAAGTGGTTGGGCGTTCACATATGATACTTCGGTAGCGCCTAATGTGAAGTCAGTGGTACAGAGGTAAACACGGTTGCCTCATGAACAGCGTGGCCGTGGTTCTTGTCCCGGCAGTGGCGATGATGTGTACTACTGACGAGCTCCAATGAGAGGGAAACTCGAGTCTAGTGCTTCCTTTCGAAAGGGGCCGATTGGAAAGTCTATGAGAATGCGACAGCTGCGATCACTCGTAGGTGATGTTCAACTTGAAATTTACCTGAGAAGCCAAACAAAGAAAAGGCTGGTCATTACATTGTACGCCCAAATAAATGCCATATCTGTGTGTTGTGAACCTGTAGTGGTCAACCCGAGTTACTGAATAAACTAAATAAGTGCTATCGATGATAACAAAAATGAATCAATGGAAAAAAATAGTTACAAAGTTCCAGAAACTTACAGTAATCAGCCGATTTGACTCACAGACAGTGTTTAAGATGACCACCACAATATTCCAAGTTACCAGTATCCAGAAATGGGGAATATTATGGAGTTACCGTGGACTGCTGAAGCGCGATCAGGGATGTGACGATGTTAGTAGTACAACGGAGCTATGAAAAAAATTAGATGATAGTTCTGTGAAGCATCGTCAAACGACTGCGTAACGAAGAGAACAGCAGATCAACGTGCACAAAATTTGTGCTGTATTACGAGGTCACTTCTATCTATTTGAATAACATTCAAAAGTGATACATAAGGTTGTTGTACAGAAATGAAGCATCATTTGTGTACAAAAATAAGGAAATCTTTATAAACCCAAAACTCACAAAGCATAAGCAATGGAGACAGTAGATACACAAACATTAGGCTGAAATAAGGCAGGTCTAGTTTTACACACCGTCAGACTAACGATGCACAAAAGGATAATCGACTGGATATTGGAGACAGGTTTAGGTGTACGAGCCGAAACTCATAAATTCAGTTACAACTCAACTACGTACAAATACATCCGACCTAAATGACTTACGGAGAACAAATTGTCGATTGTACACAAATATCAAGTAGTAACATAAAAGCGTTACCAGTGTGATCTACCATTCAAACTATGTCCTTCTTATTAGTCCATACCGGTAACGGAGTATCACCTTGAGGGATCAGCATGAAACGACGTAAACCTTCGATTGGTTTTTCATCTGATATTAGCAGACGAACCATTCATGATAAAAGCCGTCCAGTTACTCCGGTTGCTGTTTCCATGTATTTAACCAAGCTATATGTCTCCACATTGGTTCACCTAATCGGCACAAAAAAGTACACTTCAAGTGTTGCCAACAGAAAACCACTTGTGAAGATGTAAGTACCTTAAAACAAGTGCAATATTCAGTTTATTTCACTTGTATTAGGAGTAACTGCAAAACTTCTGTTGTTGACGAATAAGTTATTGTGACGTGTGTGGACATGAAATGAAACCCGTTGAATTGAATAGATACAATGGATACAGTCCCATCGCCACACCATTGGGACCGTTGTTCGCAGAAGTCTTCATGGCGAAGCTTGAGAATGACCAATTAGAAGAAGCCATCCATGGATTTGGCGTTTATAAACTACATGTGGATGATATTATATGTATAGTTAGCGAAAATGCTAACCCAGCGGATATCTTAGCCATTTTCAACTCTGCCCACACGAACGCGATATTTACACTAGAAGCTGAACGTAACGATCAACTAGCCTTCCTTGACGTACTCATCCGGCGACGTGCTGATGGATCCGTTCAACGTAAAATCAACAGGAAAGAAACTTGGAATGGACAGTATATCCATTTCAGCAGCTTTGTTCCTCTAAGACAGAAAAGGAATCTCATAAACTGCTTGACTAATAGAGCCATGAGAAGATGTACACAGGATACAGTCGCCGATGAATTACCGTTTCTACGTGCACTGTTCTTACAAAATGACTGTCCAGAGCGTTTTGTAGACAAGACTATGCAACATCGTCAGAAGCAGGATACGATGAACCTAGTGGAAAACAAAGCAGTATTTATCTCATTACCATTCAAAGGGGATACGCTTGCTGAAACAATCACTAGGAGACTTGACACTGTCATCAATAGATTATTCTACGCTGCAAAATTACGCGTCTGTTTCAACACTACTCCAGCTCTGTGTTTACGGCCAAAGGATAAAATGCCCGTTTCCGCGGCTTCCTTTTGTGTATACTCATTTGCTTGTTCCTGTGAAACTAGTTACGTGGGTCGCACGACCAGGCGTTCATCTGAACGTATCCGTGAGCACCATTCAGCCTGGATCAGCAGCGGAGTCACCAAGACAATTACGAGCGCGATTGTTTCACACCTCGTTGATACACATCATTCTGTCAACCTGGACTCCTGTTTCCGTCCGATTTACCGAGTCAGTGCCAGTCACTCAAAAGCTGTCAGATGACGAATTTTAGCCACAGCCGAAGTGATTGGAACTCGATTAAGAAATCCACCTTTGCGTGCACAAAAGCGTTTTGTTCAGCGGTAGAAGTTGCCATGGCCAACCACACACACCACGACCGATCAAACCGTCATGGTTCCACTGGCGCCATAATGGTGACGTAATCGTACCAAAACGTTGTTTCCTTGTCTGCCTCTGACGTGTCTGACCTCACTCAAAATAGGTACTGATATTTGTCCTTTTCGCCCTGACAACTCTGTTTCATATAAATTGTTACGTAATTAGCCTGATGATAAGTAACCGAAAACGAGCCTGTTCCCTACGCTATTGTTTTCTGATGACAACCCTGAGGATTTTTAACCACATATGCAATTTCTATAAAAAGGAGATACTAAGATGTTTCTAACACGGCGACTGACGCAAGTCATCCGACGGACACAGAGTGCAGCTGAGCTGCAGTTATTCGAGCTCCCCAGGTCACTCTGACTTCCTCAGGTGAGGACGTGGATATCATAACTTTCTACTTCACACCGTATTCAACAGTTCAACTGTAGCTGTGGCGATGTTTGTAGTGGCAGAGCTAATCGATCCTGATACATCGAGGACTCACTGCTTGGTGGGACCCTACAGGAACCCATCAAACAACAGAAGCCGGCTTCGCTGATCGTGGATCCCCTGATACAGATCTGTCATCTAGTCTATCCGACAAACGCTTTCCGTATTTCACTGTTACATCACAAGCCCATCACTCTCAAATCACGCGAGTTGCCGCTGTATGTGAAAGTTATTGTTCTTGAATCCTCGTTTGCATTGGTTTTGACCAGTGACAGATAAATGTATGAATGGATCCGATTCATGAGCTTCATTCCTCTGACTGCTTTAGATTTCGCTGCTTTTATTTGTGACATTTAACAAGACTACACGGACTGGTATCACGATCTTGCAAATCTGGTCTTCTGACTCCGTTATTAGGGTTCATTCGAATTCGGATTCGGGCGGCATTGAACCTTTAGGAGTGTCTTCCATGGTTGTCCATACGAACGCACGTCCTTCATACCTAATCAGGGGCAGGGTACACTAGGGTAAAACTAGGTCAACTGGACTTGTACTCATGATTTCAAATACGCGTCAAACTCACAAACATGACCTACACAAAAATCTGAAGCGTGTTCATCAGCTGGTAACAAATGAAATAAATTGCTACGGAGGGCTCAGTGTATCAGCCTGGATGAAAGAGCAATTATTGGTAAGAGTCAGCGATGGAAGCGAACAGAGAGAGATGACAAGTAATAAGTATTTAACATAAATCAAGAGATAAAATATACTAGACGTGTGAAAAAAGTTAAGTGCAACACAAGAGTACCAGTGTTATATTCTAAATCTCTGACTGACTGCGCAAGCACTAAATCCTCTAAAACAGTATTGCAGTGACCTATGACACACCGGGATAGACGGTATTCAGCCTTTACCAAAACCTTTGCTGGCAGCCTGGTGCCGTTCACTTCTGGTTTTGAAGTGGCTAGAGATATTGAAGCCGAAGCTCGCCCGTTGACTCACAACCAGCACCCCCTTTTTTCTTAGTGCATGTGTAAGTTTGACAATAGCACCAGAACCAATGCGAAATACTGTGCATTGTTATGGTTTATTGACAATGGCCATTCTGTTGATCGCATTTAAAGCTGGTTCAAGGTCTTCAGCAATGCCTCCAATCCTCCAGAGCTTTCCAGGATCCGTCACGTCTTGAGGTAGTCCGCAAAAAGCAGTGAAGTAACAAGAGACCGGAAAGCACATTGATGTAAGACGAGGAGAGAAGATGTTCCCAAACAAAGCCTTGCAGCACCCCATTCATCATAGTACATCGAGGAAAATGCTGGTTCTTATACAGACACGCTGCCCCCTGCTTCGCAGAAACACACATACCCATTGTAAGACAATCCCGCCCAAACCAAAGATGTGTAATTACCTGCATAGCCTCTGATGAGATTCCCTATTCAAGTCCTTACTAGAATAAATGAAAACTACATTTACAATATGACCTTGATCCACCGCCTCGGCCCATTTCTTCCTTACAGTATGAATATTCCTGAGAGAACAATGCTTACACCAGACAGCATGCGGGTGTTGGCTACGAAGCCTGAAACGTGACAGACACGTTTCGGTATCCTCTCTTACCGGCCTCTCGAGGAGTTTTACCATGACGGTTAACAGATCGATAGTTAGCAGGCGACACCCTATCCCCCGGCCTCCCGCAACCCGATGAAGGGTTTCCATTTCAAATGGATTTAAAAAGTACCATATTAAAGTGACTGCGTAAAACCATTGCAAGTTCACAACATAGTTTTGATCCACCCATCAGGTCCAGTGGTTTTTGTGGTGTTCAGCTCTATCCGTACTTAGAAGGTTAGAGCCTCAGAGATCTGCTCATTTCGTAAAACGAAGCGTACCTCGACTTTTTGTTTCCAACCTCCTGGATGAAGTTGGAAGTTTCAGCATGGAGGAGCTAACATACTGCTTATGCAATAAGCACAATTTATCGAGATCAAAGGATTTCAAACTTGATCCCTGAGCAGAAGTGTCAAGGTACTGTAGCCTCCACAACGTTTTACTTATCCAAAAAAGCGTTTCGAGTTGTCTGATTAGCTTCTTGTTCTACTGGCTACAGTTATACTAGAGTGTTAGTACTGTTGTGAAACAAAATTACTTGTGGGATGTCGAACAGAACACAATTACTGTACCCTGGGCAAAAACACAAATCCTTTAAAAAGAAAACGTTAACAGAAAGAAAAATAACACTTAGGGAAAAGTAAAACAACAATCCGGGACGGTTATTAGTCAAACTTTTGATACAGTTCCAGTGCTGAGGTAAATTCACTTATTTCAGATATTGTGGTTCGTTGTCTGTATCTCACCGTTCATGGGAGAATGACCGCGCATTGCAACTTTCACGTGATTAGCGTTGATCATCGGTTTGGTTGTTAATAATTATGCTTTGACAAGGTATAGTCGGGTAAACTTAAAATGATTTAGTTCTGGCTTGTTACTGACCTGTAGAAACTAAGTTCAGAAGAAACTCGACCATTTTTAAAATGGAGGAACTGAAGTAGAAAGCGCGAATTGTGGGATGTTGAAGATGATGTAGATTTTGCATGTATCTTGAGAGCGGGCTGGTTGAACAGTCAACTTAACTAGTAACAGTAAGTGAAATTTTGATCCAAGAAATTTATCACGATGCCAGGAGATATCGTTGGCTTTCCGTGACCATTCAGACCAACCATTAAGTTTTTAAAACAATAATCTAGTTTGTTGTTTTAGATTCATCAAGCATTTCGGAGTGTAGTTCGTCCTTCGAGCGAATTCTGGAATAGATAGTTGGCTACATCAGAACGAATTGGACTATCTTGGCGTGCAATTCGAAAAACCGTTCCTACCTTACCACAGTTTTCTAGAGGAAGATTTATGGAGTGTTTGACAAAGTATTCCATTAATTGTATTGTAATGATAATCTATAGTATGAATAGGACCGTTAAGCTTAGTACGCGGTTGCAACGTGCACTATTGAAACCAATATTTTCTATGAAGTCCATTGCGCGTCTGTTCACAATTCATTCGATTAGGTGAAGGAAATTTGCACACCTAGTTGCATGCTACCACTCAGAAGAATCTTCCACATAAATCATGATCCTCAAATCATCCCCACCCTGAAGCTGAATAAAACCAACAACGATGTTAATTTACACTTACCAGGCAAACGGTAGTCAATCATGAATCGATCGAGAATGTTACCTTCTCTGTTCGTACTGTTGGTTCAATTTGTCAGTCGAGTTTTTTGATAATGGAATCACAATTAACACGGTGTGATCCATATGTGTTACCCTTTCTGTTCGCTATGACCCTCCAATTTTCCACAATTGTAAAACACATATGTGAACCAGTTATTTGACAGTCAATATTTTGTCACGAAAGCTATAAAATATTCACAAGTGGTTAATCATACAATAAGTGCGGGACTTCACACTTGACTTACACCGTCACATGAGTGTACAATCGACCATCGGCAGTCACGTGGCTCAACAGCTGTGAGCTTGCAACTGTCCATCATTGCGACAGCGGTATGTGACAGACAAGCGACCAATGCTCTAGGCTACTGATTCAAGTAACGTGTTGAATGATTACCCGTTCCAGTGATTGCTCTGAGCTGATTGTCTATCCGAGAAGACGTGAGAGAGAGAATTCCAATATTGATGTCCACAGTCTTGACAACAGAGTAGTGGGGGGAGCTGAGCTATCCAATTGTGCTCAATAAACAATCACGTGTTCTAGTTGTGACTACATCGTTAGCGAGGCAGTAACAATCATTTAGTTGTGTTTACAACAAGGAGTCCGATAAGTGTGTAAAGCTGCTTAGTAGACATCAAGCCACAATAGATAATGTTAAAGCTTGCAATATTTTTCGGAACGTCATTCAGTACCTGTACTGAACCTTAGAAAATTGTTAGAGTATCTGAAAAACCGAGAAGTACAAAACTAGGAGAAACAATTACTTCAGAACCTTGACAGAAATAAGATTGCAGTCATTTGCTCGTAACGCTGCAGATAACCGTTGCCAGTTGAATAAATGAAAACCTAATGACATCAGACTATGTTTATTGTTAAATCTTTTTGTTTTTAGATACCTTGTCAAAGATATTTTAATGAACCTTTCAGTGTTATACACACGTTAATGCATGAATAAGTTGAACAAGCCATAAATATGCGGTTTGATTTTTCATATCGTTCAGGAATAGGAGAAAACGTTGTTATGTCAAATAGGAATTATTTTATTGGTGAATTGCATTTATGATTAATCCTAGCATTATTTGTGTTTCATTTGCTTGAGGTTCCGCAGAATTGGTATAACTTACTTTGCTAAGTTTGATGTACGTAAAACTGAACGCTTTCATTTGGAATAAAACAACTCAAAAGTGTTTTCCAAGTATATGTTAACATATAGTCAAGTGACGGTGAGAAGCATCACACAAGTTGCTTTTGAGTCGCGTCCACGTCCAGTTACTTGGTATTGCTTATATTTTTACAGTTCTGATGGCAGTTTGGGAGCTTGTAAATTCGCCAAAAATTCAGGAGACACATGAGCGAAAAATCTCTCAATCGAATGGCCATGGTGAGATGGGTTTTGGATGTTGAGATTGGAAAATGTGACCTCAAAAGAGTCCCCATGTGGGAGATTCTTAAAGCTGTCACTGACCAAGATATAACTTCAGGGTAGCAAATTTGCGGATAGTTTCTGTTTGTTAAAAGCCCTTCAATACGCCGGTGTGCAAACTTGTAATTATACTGTTGATTTTCAACCTGACACATTTACAGACAGTGGCGATAAATCAGCTCAACTCAACTTCACAAAGTTCTAATTATGGTATTTTTGTTCACAGATTTTATCACTTTCAACAGTCATTCAGCAAATTTACCGTGCTGTGAATAAATCATACAAAGGATAGAGTCAATTGGTCTCCACAGCTTCCGAAATTATTAGTTAAATCAAGCAACTTAAACTTGTAGATAGCAAGAAGTACACGTTACTGTATTTATTCTAGTTTGGCTTGTTGTTGTTTCCTAGAGGTGTTGGTTTGATCTTCTACGTCCAGCTGGTTAGTTCTTGTTCTCATCCTTTGACACGATTTCGTTCATTTGTTGAATGTAAGCTGCACTGGTAATCATAGGACTTATTAAACTTCCGAGGCTATGTTAACAGCACATATGCCATTCGAACTTATCTCAAGATGATTGTTTTAATGTCAAAGTAAGTCCAGCTTTATCGATACAGTATTACGTTATCAGCAGTGGGCCGGAAGTTCCCGTGGGGGAATCTCTGCTCATCATTCTACCTGTGCTCCAAATTTTACAGTTTGTAAATTCTTTGTTAGTTTTATATGCTGGTGACAATGAGACCTGACAACGTGTGGACGTTGAGACTCAACTTTAGAGGGTGTTATGTGGATTGAGCGTAAAATGTTGCTGGGTCACACACAACCGCCTCCCGTTTAACACAGCAACATGTAAAGTGCTGCATTGCCGTCATTTCAGCTGCATAGATTAAAATCTCTCGGATAAAATTTGGGATATCATTAAAAGCGAATACAAGTTGGAAGTGAGTGCTTCTTGTGACCTTAGTCTGTCTCCCAACAATGCGTCAATCGACAAGAAAGCCCATTTTTTACTGGACAATTTCTCTTAAACCGTTTCGCAAAAATGTGTAATTCACTAATGCGCCACCATTTTCTGCCAAGTATCTAAATTTGTCATCATTTTGTAAAAGACATTACTCTTACTGAACATGTACAGCATAAGGCTACAAACGGATCAAGACACCATGTTCTCCTTCTTACCCGGAAAGAATGTGCATATTGCGGTAGTTCTCAGTGTGTTACCGGCTTATCGAAGAACTGATTTTTGCGAATAGAAACTTCCATCAATCCCCGAGTTCCATAAGTATTTGTGCCCAACAAAAATGACCGTTTTTGGAGTGACGTGCTAACGTTGAAACGTAAACTAAGACGATTGCTTTGAGACTAAACTCTTTTAACCTCTGGGTACGTCCAATCTGAAACAGCCCGTCGTAACTGCGCCATCCGTAGTTGAACCTAAGCGCAGACGTGATATACTCTCGATCTATCACTGGTGATGCTAACCGGCTGTTGTTGGCTGTATGTTACAGTGCGACTGTTATATGCCTGATGGGCTATGATTAAGCTCCTATTTTGGCTGTTATTCTCTGACTTTCCGCTTTGCGGTATTTTTGTTGCTGAAAGTCTGGAACCTAAGCAATCTTCCATCCGTCTTTCTTTCCAAATCATCCAACAAAAATTCAGATGTAAATGAACATTCTCAATCTCCTCAAATCTTTAGATTTTTTTCACAAATCACAGTGAACTTAATTCTAGTAGTGACATGACAGAAGAGCTTTTCGTCGTCATCACGAACTGTTCCGCACACAATCATAACAAACTTACCCTTCCAAAAACTCACATTACTCAACTTCCACTGAAACAACCTAACCTTTCAGTCATCTTCCTGATACACGTGTCCCACTAAACGAAATGCGCTTTCAACGCCATAACTTGACATAAACAGTAAACAGTTACTTCCTATTCATCCAGATCTTTCCTATCTCTAATGTAGACTTTTCAAGTTGTGTTCTAGCGTGAGCTACAAAACTAAGTACATGGTGCTCATCAGTGGCCTACAATCGTTGATTGATGGACACTTGCAAATCCACATTTTGGTCGAGATAAAGAACTATCGCTTTAATCTAAGCCGTAGTAATTGCTCACCAATTTTAGACAAGATACCAAGTAAGGTCACCAGTCAGACTGTTGTAAAACAGTAACGTCATTGCAACTGAACACGACTTAGTGTCTTGCAGACGAAACAAAATGCCAAACCAAATAGCTTTCAAGTGCTTGATGGTAATACGCTGAGTGAATTTCATGCCTACGAACAAGTCAACCGTTCCAAATGATCGGTACCCCCAGTTAGGTTGTATGTCGACAAATGTAGTATTCATCTCACCATTTATTGACGATAATCAGGATTATCTTCAAATACACATTGCATCAGGTACGACTTTACTTATTTCAAAATGTGCTGCTTAGTGATGAAACTGTATGCAAAACCCGCGAATTACGTGACTCGTTTTGATTGGGTTAGGTTTTCAGAATATCATCAGAAACCGAATAGACCGTAGCATTAATTGAAAAATCCATCGTTGGTACTTGCTGCCTGTCAAACGCTGATTTCAACTTTCCACTGATTACAAGATTGTCAACGAAAACTGATAAAATCGAATCAGTAATAATTTTCCATCACCTTTGCACTGCTTGAGCTTCCAAGCCGAAACGCGTACTGCAGAATGAATATAAGTTGCACCACTACTCTTTTTCCGTAGTTCCTGAAAAAGACAAACCTATACGCAGCACGGATAATAGTATGAGCTGTCAGAGAATATAAAAAATCAGCGTGCAACTGTGTTCGTGATATAAAATCTCTATAACAATCTGTGCAGTCACGAACATTTACAAACTGGTTCGATGAAAGTACTTCCAGTACATTTAGCTAGTCCAGTGGGAAGACAACCAAATATGTTGAACCGTGATTTCCAGCTAAAAACTCAAAGTGCCTCAGATCGTGGTCAGATGAGTACTGTGTCAAAAGGAATTAGCCTGTAGATCACTTTGAAAAGATATTTGCATGGTCTATATTTATGCCTACTAGATCGTCACTGATATTAATTGGGCATTACAAAATATACTGGAAAAAGTCAGGAGAGCCACCAAAAAATAGGGCTTTCGGCATATCTTTCAAGGCGGACGGGGATTTTGGTCAACTTCTCAGTTTGATGATGAATTGCATCAGCACATAGTCTGAAGTGTTTAGTTATCAGCGTTCTATTCATGTTTGTGGTGGTTGACAGAATAATCATCCAAGTGGCATGTTCAAAACTCTTCTTGAATTGTTGAGTACAGTTTGTGCTGAGATTGGTCTTATGAAATCCATGACATGTAATTGTCTATTTGGCCTGAAGTCGATGCTATGATAGAAGAAACGGTTAAAAGTTGTTTTCCCTGCCGTCTAGAACTCCATCATTATCTTCTGTGTCCAACATCTCCTCAGTCTGGTCGACATGGCTATTTTGTTGTTCTATTTAGTATTGCTATCTGATTGTGATAGTTTGTTCTAACTGCCCAATAAGGCTTCAAATGGAATTTGCATCGACAACAAGATCTACTATGGTTCCATCAATTCAGATTGCAGGACACGTCTAAAACCGACAAATGCACGCAGTTCACATTTGAGACGTTCAACCACATTCATGTCTCAATGAGCATCGAATATTCCCATTTCAGATCTTAAATGTGACTATTAGTAAAGCAAACAATTGCCCTTCTGTTTCTGGATCACACCAGAGAAAGTCTGCGATGCGTGAAAATCTCAAATAATATGGTTTATTTTTTTGCAGTTTTACGCCGGTCACACCGGTAAAGTTCGTGAGAGGGAACCAGTGACTTGTGTGTAGGATCCTCACAGTAAATGAGCGCCCACTCTTATCATTGACCCATTACCGAAACTCTCTGGAGACCGACTTTAATACTTTGAAAGACGAATACTAAATAACCAAGTAGTGGTGAAGTGAATTGCCCGTAAAATTATACCGTGTTAATTCACAGGTATCAATTGTGCAAGTGTTGCAAGTCACTAAAGGCAAGAACAGTTTTTTTCTACTAAATGGCTATAAGTGCTCTTAAACAGTTGCCATCGGAAACAGGTGCGCCTTGTGAATGTATCTTTCTAAAATAGAGTTCTTAAACAAATTGTCACAAGTTAACGTTTACTTAGTTCTGTCCTAAAAATGATTGTGAATTGCTGCTGCTTGGTTAATGAAAGGTGACAGAACTATTGCAACTGATAGTTATGATTTTTGGATTCGCAATACACAAGAACAAACGCGAAGTAGTGTTTCTTTTTGCGCATATCGTTATTAGCCAGTACAGTATTGTTACATACATATATAATAATTATGTTGAAATGAATGTCAACGAATCAACGTTTGAAAGCACATCATTTAATTGTTTGGGATGTTTCAAGAGTAAAACTGGCAATGTTGGTTTTATAGTAAGAAATCTATCGGCAAACAGACGGTTCTGAAATCTTTCAAATGTCACATCTTAGGGTAGTTACTAAAATTGATACATTTACTTCGTATAAGTTAACCAAAAGCAGATCTACTTGTAGTCGTGGGCATGTGATTAGGTTGAAAATAAACTGGCTACCATAAAACAGGACGAAAAATTGCATGTTGATTTCATTCTTCAGCAAGACTTAACTGAGTGACAAACAGAAAAAGTATAACAGCCTGTTATTTACAGGCGGGAGAAGTTTGGATTCAGCGGATGCATCAGTGTGCACCCATTCATGCTGGCGTGTACTTTCTTGCCCCTGGTTCATGGGTACTTTTGGATACCGTACTGCAAGAAAGCTGACAGGTAGGTTGACTAGTAGAAAGATTAAGACGATTTCAGTTCGATAAAAAAACAGGCAGATGACACTGGTCTTTAGACTGAACGTAAATTTGAAAAGGTTCGAATATTATAAATTGGTACCCCCTCAGATGTTGCTAAATGATCGACGAAAAAGTGGCTTTCATAAGGAACCTGAAGTGGAATGCATTATTAAACGTACTAAATGGTTGTACTTTTAGAGAAGTTAAATTGTTCCGTCTTCTAACGATAGGCCCACAAAAAGTTTTACCACAAATCATCAACATAGCAAGAGATGAAGAAATGCTAACGTTTCTTTTACTCTCGTTGGTTGCCCACAAAACATTGATTGCACAGTTAAAAAACCGCACGGCAACAAGAACGGCAATTAAAAATGACGGACATTAACAAACACGCGAAATGGAAGGACTAGGACACAGTTGGGTGGGTTGTGTTTGGTTTATTTTCTTAAAATAAGGCAGACGGTCCCGCTGCTCGCGTGTTTAAAACTTTGTGAAGTGGTATAGGAAAATGATTTAACGTGATTTATACCTGGACTGATATCACGACATTCTTGCAGTGAATAGACAAGGATCTGAATAAGACTTAGTACCGTTGTTGCAAATTGGCTGGTAACAACTCATCAAACGGTTAAATAGGAAGGACATGGGGTCTGAGAAAACCCCATCAAACCTAGCCTCTCATTATAGTAATGAACTTCGGTGGTTGGCGGGTACAACACCTTTACGGGACCCACCACAGTCGTGGCGGTGTAACCATAAGGCAATTGTCGATCCTAAAATTTTAGATATGAAGCTCATTCCAATTCGATGACACCAAAAAGTAAAAAACTTATATTGTTTTTGAGGTATTCTGATTTGGTCAGACGCTTGAAGGCTGTGGCCTAGCGAAAAGGGTTCACTGTACTGAGAAAAGACGTGATTATAAATATGTTTCTTGAAAGGTGACCTGTAAGGATACTTGTGCTGCACTGAAGGGTCAGACGACAGTCGTGCAAGACAGCTTTTGTTTAATTTTGCCGTTAAATGAGAAAAGTTTGGTGGGAGCATGGAGATGGAATGAAGGAAAGCAGTGATTGTCTCAGTGTGATCGTTGGATAGGATGCCTGGTCATAAAGAAAGATTATCTTGTTTTAGATAGGTATCACTTTAGTTTCGTTGATAAGCTCTGGGAACCAGAGCGGTAGCATAACGCTCAGGTATGAAACCTCCAGTGGAATATTGGTGGGGTATGTTACGGATTACCGTATCTATATGACTTTTTCAATCCGCGTGCATTTCGTGTCGAACAGATATGCTTCCCTTCATAAGTAGCTTGGCTACCTTTCACAGTTATCCTGAATCCCTGTTTGACCTTCCCACTCCAAACAATGTTTACTACGCACGTCCGAGTGACCTTCCAGATCTATATAAGATATTCTTTGTAGTGCACACCCAGAGGAAAGCTTAAGACATTACCACGCGTACGCCACTCGGCCTGTACCCATCCACCCTTCTTCAACTGTGCAGTTTCCTATTGGCTGGTCCATAGGTGTACAAATCACATGCGTGCACCGTACAGTCACATTAGCTTACCATCTTCGTATTTGTTTGCAGGCCCTAACCGATGGTTCATTAGGGCTTATACCTGTGAACCTGCGGAGCTCACTTATCGTTATAATCCCTGTGAGCGTAAATAATTAAGGTTTGTTGTAACATATTTAAATGATTATGTTGCGGTATGTTATGGCACCATTAGTACCGTAGTAATCGATCCAACTTGATTTGACCTTTGGGATCCCATTTGCCTACGACCCACTCAACGTTCTAGGGATAACGTTGTGACATAGATTGCACATTCAGCGAAATGAATGAAGTTAGGTAAGCTGACTGTCCCATTGTCCCCCTTAACACCATTGAGATAGCCGTTTTAGTGTCAAGGTCATCAGCACATTTTCTGGTTGGTACCCCCCGCATAACGGTACGCCACATAGTACCGTGTGAAGAAACCGTAACGAGGAAGTCAGATACATTGCATCACTGAAGTGAATGGTTTTAATCTATTTGATTACTATTTAGTCTCTGATTAAATCAATGCAATAGTGACGGTTTTGTGAACCTCGCAGTATCTAAACTACATTTGACGGCAAATTCAGTGAAATACACGTGTATGTGGAGATCCGTAAATAATCGTTTGTATTTTCGACATCTATTACAACTAGTTGAGCGCAATAAGTGCGTGTGCACGTATACCTCAGAATTTTCGACTAGAATTGGCATAATTGGAACTTTCAGCTAATTGGACCGACGAGTTCCATCCAATATGTTGTCCAATTAACCATAATCCTCGTATATTTAAAGGCAGGCAGTGTCGTTTCCGTGTGTTGCACGTGGCACTGCCGACGAAGCAACGTGCAACGATTCACATCCGCCCGGTTTTTTATTACTTCTGTAAAACATTTGTAAAACTTTATCAGGAGCAATGATGAAGAAAATAACCCCCACCCCCACCTGCAGACTAAGGGTCTGATGAGTCTGAAACCACCCATAACGTTTGCGTCCACAAGTACTACGTGGTCATTCTCGTTAAAACTGTGACATAGGAGTTTGCTATGCATAAGTTTGTTCGAAAGAATTTGATATCCTTGTTCTTAAAAATTTGTTTGGTTAACGTTTAGCTAGTAAACCTGATTTACCAGAACTTGCCCATGTCATACTGACGGTTCTTAAGGTAGGTTACCTTGTCTGTCTGTCAATGAAACAAGGTAGGACATTTGAAACAAACGAAATGGTCTGACCATCAGCAGTTGAACAGCAGCTAGGGGAGTCTTGCCTGCCACGGTTCGACATGAATGAACCTTGATGGGCTTCGAATGAAGAAAAGACCACAGGTGGTATCAACTTTATAAATGACAAAATAAACATTTTCAAATCGTTGCTATATGATAACACACTTTAGTTCTCCCAAGGGACCAAAGTGAGATGAATACGGATTAGACCAAAATCAAGACTGCCAGCGTTTTGTTGATAAGTAGTAAGGAAGATGGGCTGGTTCGGAAAAGACCCAATTACGAAAACTTCATCTTCGTTTGGATTAGAATCAACGGCGGGAACGACATACTTGAAGGCTGCAAAAACGGCAACATTTGAGGTACTGTTAACAGATATGTTCTTTTCATCATAATCATAATCAACATAACATCCATGAGTCTGACCAAAATGTGCTGTAGCTCGGGCCGCCGCTCACCTCAACAGTGACGTAGAATATCCTAGAAGAAAACGTTACTGAGAAGGTTGAAAATTAATAAAAGAAGACTAAGCGGAAGAACTAGAAATGGTATGGATACAGACACACCATTGACTGCGACACACCGCCATCTCGGACAGAATCTCTAACCAGTGGTTTGAGTGATCACGAGGACCCCATCCAGGCAGGTGACACCTACCCACTTTGCTTAATGGGTCTTCATATTTCGTGACCACGTTGTTGGTTGACCACCACGCGGTTTTACCCAATTGTTGGTGATCTCAGTATGGTACGGTAAACGCTCAGCTGGCATATGGAGAATATGACCCAACCATCGCAAGCTGTGCAACGTAATTAGTTGGCCAATTGATCGCATATCTCGAGTGTTCCGGAATACGCGTCGGCGAACGGCCACATTGCTCACCCAATCAGTCCACTTAATATGGGCAGAGAGGCTAAGTAAAACAATGTCGTCCGCATACTCCAGATCGGTCAATTTAGCGCCAGGAAGAAG